>OY744475.1:7545416-8080389 GCA_963556175.1 Tipula confusa
TTTTGATGACTGATACCTTAATCGAAAGCTCCCGACATTATAGTTAATGCTGCTATAAAATATTTATACATTTATACAAATCAATTTTAATCATAAAAATTCGAAAAGGAGTAAGCCTTTTTAGTTTTTCGAAAAGCAAATAACACACGTAATAGTGGTCCGATTTTGATGGCTGACACCTTAAACGAAAGCTCTCGACATCAAAATTTAATACTGCTAAAAAATATTCTTACATTTTCACAAATCGTTTTTAAGCATAAAGTTCGCAAAGGGGTAAGCCTTTTCAGTTTTTCGAAAATGAATGAAAAGCCAATTACAAACGTAATGGTGGTCCGATTTTGATGAGTGATACCTCAATTGAAAGCTCTCGACATCAAAATTAATACTGCTATAAAATATTTGAAAATTTTCACAAATCCATTTTAACCATAAAAATTCGAAAAGGAATAAGCCTTTTCAGGTTTTCGAAAATGAATGAGTTTTTAGCCACTAACTGATTTAATCCTTAGTTCGTGAGCCCTGTACTGTTAATGTTTTACAGTATCCATACTTTTCTTTATAGCAATTTTTGAAATTTAACAGCCTCTTAAAGTCCCCAACCACAGAAACCAATCATTATAATGGTTAGAAAATACCCCCGAGTCCAACTAAATTACAATCAATATTTGTAGTATTTCCACAGCAGAATTTAAATAATGTAACACCCCTATTAGAAAACCCTGTATATATGGGGTCACATTGAACAAAATATTTTGGTATCAACAAAATTTTTACATTTCGATGATTTTGTTCAATGCAGTACACACACAAATGTACTGGATCGCATTATACCGTATACGGTAATCTTAAACCGCACTTATTAGTGCTGCTGTTGTTTTTTTTTTTTTTTTACAAAATATACATAAATACATTGTGCTGATAACGAGAAAACTAAACAAAGAAATTATAAATTACGGTCAGCTGATATTATGTGGATTTCGGTTTATGAAAAGTTGAATTGACGTAAACTTCCTTTAACTAAGTACTAAGTAGTTTTCGAATCGTTCGAAACTGTAAAAAAATTTTTACTGCGTACATTGGAATCAATTTTTTTGTTGAGCTGTGTGCTATCAATTATCAATAAATGAAATTAATAAAATGTTGATTTGTTGGAGGGTGGTTCAAAATGTTTTCGATTTTGTATACGTTTAACTGAAATGTCGAGTATTTATTGAACGTCTGTATACGAGTTGTTGGTTTAAAATTATAATTTATGACCACATGTAAGTATTAAGTAAACAAAACATTTTAATGCGCAGTTATTAGAACTTCTTATACATGGTTGTGTGTAGTTAATAGTTGGCTATGAACAAGAATCAAAATAGGAAAACTAATACTTTACAAGTTGAACAAAAAAATATATATACATACATACACTACGGCACTAAGATGCTGCTATAAATAACAAGAAAAATAGATCATGTATCCATACACTTACGTATGTATAAAATATGGCATCAATAATGTATGCTCATGCAGTGCATACATTAGCCTAATACAGTCATAGATTTTAACGTGTGGTCCACCATATCTCAAAATATTACGCTAGATTAATAGAACAAAAAATTACTTCTATTTTAACATACATAGAGGGTGATCCAGTCGACGAACATGAAATATGAATTTTTTTAGTGAGAGGACTTGGTTCTAATCCAAAATATTTTTTCTGATGTTATGAATGCAGAAATTTATCGAGGTCGATTATGTTGTTTTTAGTAACGATCGTGTGTTTACCATGGCGGCGCCGTCTTAGTAGCGATAAAATCTAAGTTTATTAGTAAAATAATTAACATCGATAATGGTTTCAGCTATTAGTTATTTTTGGGTACTTTTAATTTTATCAGCCGTTAGGCATCATGAATTTTTTGTTTACTTTTATCGATATTATTGGCGACTGCAATAAATAACCTACCACTCATGGTACCACTGAACTGCTGCTATAGGAAAGTTTTATATTTGTTGGATTTTGCCGTTAATATTCATTGCTTGGTTTAACATAATCTGGTCCGTTCCACTATAAGAGATTATCGTCTAGATTATTTGGCATTAGCCCTCGCGAAAAATGGCCGTAATTTTTTGATATGTTTGACACCATCATGATCATGCCTCTTCGTTAGCTGTTGTACTATGCGATTGATATTGATAAATTGCTACAGAGATTTTGGGATGTCGAGTCGGTGGGCAGAACAGATCATATCCTTACTGACGACGAGCGATTGATTATACGGATCGAAATTTCTCAAAGCGACGCAAATCGTCGTTAACGTCGAATAACCAAACAGTTTACTGAACGAATTGCTAAAACTGTTATGGTGGCAATAAAATGATTGCTAGAAATAATAAGTCCAAACTGCTACTTACCGCATCATTGAGACTTGCATATGGGCAGTATCACTATACTAAACTTAGAATGGTATTTAGTGGCTCGGCAAAATCAGTGATTTCAGAAGATGCTTGAAAATTTACTGACAGATAAAGGTTAGCAAACCTAACGCCGAATATAAACACATTCTTTGGAGAATGGAGGCAAGCCAGATAATAAAATGCAATAGAATATTGACCGTTATATACGGGATTTTATCTGCTTCGTATATTTAGCAAATTAAACGCTAAATAAAATTGGTGACGACTATGCAGAAATGGAGCTTAAGGTAAGCAAATAATGAGATGGTGATTGATGGTGTCAGTAAGGAACTTCTAGATGAATCAACAAAAGAAATCAATGCATAAGATCATAGTATCAAGTTGCTTAAGTTTCAACTGGGATCTAAAAGGGATTATAGGAAGACAATGGAGTTAATGAACCAATGGACTAGCCTATTTGCAAAACATTCAATGAAACATCACCTCGGCATATGGACACGTTTCAACACACCACGGTTGATGTTCATGCCTTTTATGACGCTAGTTTAAAGGCATTAGTGGCGTTTTATATTATAAATTAGTGGACGTGAGCAATAAAGTCAGCACTCAGCTAATATTTGCCAAAAACAAAGTAGCTGCTTTGATAACCGATTCGCTTCGCTGTCTGGAACCATGCGGAGCAGTATTACTAACTGAGTTGATCGATAAAATAGAGGCAGAAATAACTATCCAAATTTCCAGCTATACGTGGGCCGACTCTAAAATCGTTTTGCATTGGCTAGCAATTCATCCAAAAATAACGAAGAATTCTGGCAATCACAGAGAAGAACTTATGGAACAAAAATCACTGGGCTATATTTTGCGTTTCACTGTGGAGCAGCGAATTCGGGTTCCAAAGAGAAAAGTTATCGCATCTAGAAAAGTAATTGTGTGTTTGTATGCATGGCCATTACGGCCATACAATTGCAGCTTGTCAATGACTTAAACCGCGGGGCGTTGAAACGTTTTGTGAACAGACGAGGTGGTTGTCAAACGATATTTAGTGACAATGACACAAATTTTGTTGGTGCCGAAATACGAAATTTAACAAAATCCAATGAAATTTCAAAATTTTTGTGCAAAAACATCATCGATTGGCGATTCAATCCGCCAAACTCATCGCATTCAAAAATACGTGAAATCCTACAAATTTCACTTCATTATTCGAGATGGAGTCGATATTGAATTGTCTGAATTGGGTAGACCATGGAGGTATAAATGAATGCCTTATATGTGTTGAGTCTAAAGAGAAAATATCCCTCTATATTTTCAAGCAAGTCTGCGCTTCCATTAAATATTTTTAAGCTACCATTGTCTTTAAGGAAGATCCTAAACTGATAATCTGTTAGCCGTATTTGGTGCCATTTGCACTGAAACCAAAGATGGCAGTGGAATGTTGATTGAGACTGGTGCGTGGGCCCTGTTGTGATCGTTCTAAAGAAGGATACAAATCTTACAACTAAACGAATCTCGAAAATATTTCGGCTAGTCACTCAGGAAGCCACTATTACAGTTTGGTCTCTTTTACTCGTCAAAACCAGCTTAAGGCTTTTTAGGGTTAGTAAATTTTTACCGAAAATTTATGTCAATGATGGCGTTGGAACTGTCATCACTCTACAACAGCAAAACAAGATGTGATATTTTTCTAGACTTGAAGGTTCAATGATGTATTTGGAAGATCCAAAAGAAGCTAAGTGCGAATAACTTTTAAAACCATTATAACCCAAACAAGGTGCTATACTTCATTTGTGATGCCAGTTTTTTGGGATAGACGCCGTTCTTAGCCTAATAACAGAGAAAGGCGATCAATCGATTTAAACGCGTACCCCACCTTTTGAAAAACCGACTGTATTAATTATTAAATGATACACAGTCGAGGGCGTCGAAAGAAACTGGAACTACTAAACAACCAGAGTCACTGTAAGATGAACCAGCTGCAACACCGCCGAGCTTTATAACCAAAGAAAAACTTGTCGTGGCTTTATTTTTGAGACACTCAGCTCGTGACAAGAAGATACCCAATCGATTTTAATCGATTTTAATACCAGATGGTTTTGTCTAATATCTTTAACAGATATTACAAAAGATTAGCTAAGTCCGATTACCTAGTTGCGTTTAGCTAATCTACCACTAATCCTCCAGCGTTGGCATACTAGGATTTAACTAACACTGCAAATAATTTACCACTGTGTATTATCATATTTATATATATTTATGTAAGATGGCAGCACTTATAGTGCGCCTTTTTTATATTTTCCATATGATATAGTATGATGGTTCCACAAACAAATCTCGATCCGCTCACTACAGCTAATCTCGAAAAAATTCACTCTCCACCTAAATTTAGTTCCATTAAAGCGCTGTATCAATTTTTCATTCATCAGTTTGAGTAAAAGTGTTGTAATTTTTACAATTCTATTGTGTCCAATTCAATGCTTTTGCAGTATTCCAAAAACGTCTTTTTTTGTGATATATACAATAAGTGCTTTTAACTTGATGCTGAATATACGGACTGTTACTTGATTGACGACCTTCAATAATCTCTATCGGGAAATTCGGTCCAATTTCACTCTTTCATGTTTCGGAGTGAATCTACGAAGAGGTTTAAATTATACTTTAAGAGTGCTCTAAACTTTTTATTTTAGGAAGTTAGGTTATATTGTATATTTTTCTTAACCCTGTAGCGACCATCGCTACACACACAATTAAAATTATTCAGATATTTCGTGCAATTCCATATAATTCGCTAACGCTACATGTACACTGTACATAAATATATATAGAGCGTAAAAGTAGCATTTACACATAGCACTCGGTCGCCATGGCCTGATGAGATGACAATTAATTTTTAACTAAATTTCTCATCAGATCGAAACTGAGCTTTGCTTTGCACAACATCCGAATCTGAATAAGTAAAATAACGACACGTTATTTTACTTATTCAGATAAGAATACAGTCGTTATAACCCTTTGCCAGTCAAAACAGTTTTGATATGTTTGCTGGTACGCTCTAAGTAGTTAAAGTATACTTCAGTGTATTTCATTCTCACGCCTACACATTAGATGTGATATACACTTCAAAAACTCCCAAATGTTGATACAAGTCTAAAATTTTCTTTTAACATCAAACAAGCATTTTTATCCGTATTGCCTAATTTAAAAGAAATCGCTAGGTGTCACCCACTTTACGTTAAAATACGAATATCAAAAAGTTGACGAAATAAATGAAAGTGAAATGTTTTATGTTAATTCGATAAATGTCGAAAATTATGGTCGTCACAAAATAAAGGTAATACCTTTATTTTGTGACAACCACTGTGCGTTTTGATATTGACGCAAACATTTAAGTAGAACTAGGCAATCTTAAAGATATTCTAAGAAGGTATTATGCTCTTCAGACATTAGACAAAATTTCGTCTGGAATAAACCAGTCGAAGTTTTTCACGCTGTTAGATACAAGTGTTTAAGAATGCCGTAGCATCCAGTTTGATTGCGATTTCGATTAGCACCAGCTCCTGAATTATTCTAGCAAATTATGAATAATCTTTTGGATGGCGTTACAAACGATGCGTTTGTACCAGCAAAAGAGGTTTAAAACCCAATAAGGAGAAACGCAAATTTAATAAAACGACGTAGAACTTCCAAGGTTACATAATAACCCTCAAAAGAATTGAAACTAGATCAGGAAGCATGAAGGATAATAATTTAAAAAAATTGTACATTTATTTGGGATTTCGAACGGACATTATAGGAATAAAGAAGATGAGCTTCTTGAATATGAAGGAATGACTTCTGCTGAGCCTGATTAACCTTAAATCGAGAAAAACCAACGACAATAAGGTTTGCTTGCCAACAATTCCACACATACATTTATGGAAAATAATTATTGATTAAAATCGATCTAAAACATTGGAGTCCATTTTTAAAAAACCAATTACATCAGCGACTTGGAACTCAGCAAAACAACTCAGTAGATTGTTTATCTCAAAGCTCCAATCGATAGTGCAGATGTTTTAATATAATCAAACAATTTCGTTTTTTAGACCACCCTTTATAGTATACAACGCGCACAATATCGTCATTAAAGTCATTAAAAATAAATTTATATATTATATGAACAGATTTATACTCAAACACCATAAAAAAAATCATTACGCTTGTCAATTAGTGAAACTCAATGCAATGCACTAAAATATCAAAAAACGCATTAAATTATCATCAAAAAACAATTCCAGAGGTCACTCCTACATTTATGCCTTGATATGGGTACGTAATCACCCTGTATTAATATGGTAAACACTATTATATATGTTTATCGTTTTTATATACAATTTGGCTAGTATCGTTATTGGTCTGACGTCATATTTTTTACTAGAAGGAAGTTATGGCCTTATTTTTTCATTACAAACAAACCAAAAACTACAGCTTTGTAAAAAGCATTCTACTATTTGGTATATTCTGGAAGTGTGCATAAGAAAAAAATCCTGTACTTAAATTCGAAAGGGCTTGCACATCAATGGGTGCAGTCAGGTTCCCCAATTGTTGGCAACATGTCGAGTAAAAAAAAACAAGTTTAGATCTGAACGCCAGCAATTCAAAAATATATGCGAACATAGTTGGCATAAATGTAATTTTTTCCATCACACCGAGTAGTGATGGCATCATGTTGGCGACCTGAAAGCACCCAATGTATTTCAGAATGATTTTATACTCGCGCTACATCCAGATGGAATTTCAATTGTTGGTGCAATATTTCTTGCCACTAGTGTAAATGTATTTAGTTCTCTTAATTCGACATGCTGTATTATAAAACATAGATTAAAGTCCGTTACACATATTAAAACCTATATAACGAGACACAATTTCATTAACAAAAAAAAAACTGTCATGTACTGTAATTTATAAATGTGTAACCCAGAAAGCAGCACTTTCCAAATATGTTAGTCAAATTTTTAAGGTGGTAGCGAATGAAGCCGGTACAAAAAACGTCCGTTCACGCAATGATTATTTCGATACAAGACACTATCTATCTGTCTGTTATTAACCATAACTACACACATTACGAGATTTCAATGTCGTTTGTAGAATAAAACTATAATTTTTAATAGGATTTATTGAGAAATGTGACGTATTACGTATAAATTAAGATGAAAAATCTAAAAACATTCGTGTCCATAGTACAGTTTATCATTAGAAATTAATTATACTTGGCGACATTCTAATTAATCGCAAATGTCAGTCTATGAAATTTATAGAACGCTTACTAAACATTTATCAAGAATATCATTTAAATATGTTGTATGTTTAAGTGAAAACATCTGGACAAAAATGTCCGGTAAAATTCTATTAGTAAACAAAAACGAACCCCTTTCTAAATATAAAAATTCCCAGGATATACGAAAACTATTAAAAGTTATAACCCATAAATCTATTTTAGTCTATTGTCGTTTACGCATGCGTAAATACAATACCCGCGAAATATGGAGAATTTATCCCGTTTTCACTTTCTCCCGTATAAAATGGATCATTTAAAAAGAAATTTTCGAAGCACATTTGTAACCCTTCGTTTTATCGAGAACATAATTTTACGAGGACCTCCCTTATACTCGTTTGTTTTTCAAAAAGTTGACATTTTTTTTTTAAAAGCCTATTCTTCTAATTTTATGTTTTGATACTTTACTCCGATGGTTTACCTGTTAGCATGGTTTCCAGTTTTAAATTCCATACATTTTTTCGGTGTGATAGAGATAGACGACAAATTTAATTATATGTAAATATAATCACCTTGACAATTTTATAATTAAGGTACAAGCGACTTCACTGTAACGTTACTTTAAAATTGAGTCTGAGAATTTACTTCTGTTCAGATGGTTTACAATGTTTTCTAATGCATAGTAGATGCAGAAGGGTAGACAAATTCAGATACCAAATCTAAGTCCAAAAATGTAGGCGGAACAACAACCATCGTTTGTCTGTGTAACGCAGCAACATTACTCGATGAAATGGACGGAACATTCACTTAATGATGCGAAATTAGTTTCCAAGAAACTAACGGATTCTGAAAATTAGCATTGCAGATGTTAAGTTAAACGTCTGTAATTTAAAATGTATACCGATCATCCTCTGAGTCAGAAAATTCAGTCGAAAACTGCAAGGAATCCGAGGCGATCTAATTACTTCATTTAGCATGGATCCAGCATATTTAAGGATAACATTATAAAGTCGCAGACGCATTGTCTCGCACCAGCAACATCGAAACAGTGACAGTCACGAATTTTGACATTAATTCCAAAGTCCCAAAGTTCTATTAATTCTGTCAATGTTCGAAAGTCCAAGAGCACATAATAATTCCTGCATGGACGATATCACTGCACTCATTATTGCCACGACTTTTATTAATAAACACTTGTCGCGATTTGATGTTCCTAGTAACATTACCATCGATTAAGGAACACAGTTTGACTCAAAACTTTTCGTCAATGTAACGAAACTCCTAGGCTCAAACAGAATTCGTACGACGGTTTACCACCAATAAGCAAAGGGCGTAGTGAAACATTTCCATCGACAGATTAAAGTTGCGCTTATGGCTAGAAGTAATACGATTCATTGGAGCTCAGAAATACTTATAATCCTACTAAGAATCCCAGCCACAGTGAAAGAAGATCAGAAGTGATCATCGGATAAATTAGTTTATGGATAAACCATTATAAACCGCGAAAGTTTTTCATCAAAAATCCTCTTACTTCTTTTGAGTTGATTGGCTGAAGGTGGCCATTTCAACCAGAGCCTTTTTAATGGAATACATTGTTGTTTTTTTTAAATTGTATCGCCGCCTCTTTAATTTAAATGAGTTTATTTGGTTCAGCAGCAGTGCTACTATCTTCAAAAACTTTTCGGTTTTCTTGAAATGTTTGGTTAGTTTCGGAAAAATATGAAGTAGTTTCTTTCATTAGTCCTTAATTTTAGAGATATACATTGTTTTGGTAGTTTCTTTTATCTTAAAATTAATTTAAAATTGTTTTGAAATTTGGTTACACCTTTTTCTTTTTAACTTTCTTATTTATCTCACTTATCTCACTTATCCCACTTATCTCACTTATTTAACTTATCTCACTTATTTCACGTATCTCACTTATCCCTTTTATCCCACTTATCTCACATATTTCACTTATCCCACTTATCTCACGTATCTGACGTATCTCACTTATTTCACTTATCTCACTTATCTCACTTATCTCACTTATCTCACTTATCCCACTTTTCTCACTTATCCCACTTATCTCACTTATTTCACTTATCCCACTTATCTCACGTATCTGACGTATCTCACTTATTTCACTTATCTCACTTATCTCACTTATCCCACTTTTCTCACTTATCCCACTTATCCCACTTATCTCACTTATTTCACTTATCTCACTCATCTCACTTATATATATCACTTATATAACATATCTCACTTATCTCACTAATCTCACTTATCTCACTTATCTCATTTATCTCACTTATCTCACTTATCTCACTTATCTCACTTATCTCACTTATCTCACTTATCTTACTTATAGCACTTATAGCACTTTTCTCACTTTTCTCACTTATCTCACGTTTCTCACTTATGTCACTTTTCTCACCTTTCTTATTTTCTTTTTTTTTCTCACTTTTCTCATTTTTCTCACTATAAACACTCTAAAAACTTCACAAATGACCGAGATTTATATCATCCAATTGGTGAATAAAAAACTTCTTAGTGTATTGTGATACCTCTGGTTCATAACTTTAACTGAATTATAAAGCCTTATATTTATAAAGCGGTTAAAGGTAACATTTTGAGCAAAATGAAAGCCAACTTATTACTTGTTTTTAAATGAAGTATCACTCTCTTAAAACTATCCAGATTTCTTAGTTTTCTTGTTTAAAAGTGGAATAGATGTGACTCATTTTATAAATGTTAACGACCGAAAATTATACCAAGTTTGCAATTTATTTCAGAAACATGTTCATTATCTGATTATCTGATTATACTGTTATGTGTATTTTCTTTTTTATGGAGGAGTGGGAGCAATATCATAAAGCCCCGAAGATATAACAACTTCTAAATATTATGTTAGAAGACAGACTCATAGAATAATGTCCTTCGCCAATCGAATGAAGTACATTTTAAAGTCTATCGAAGACACACTTAGAAAAGCGTAGTATATGTAGATATACGTACTGTCAATTTTAACCCTAACACCAGATTCTATCAAGCATACATTTTAGAATGGAAGAGTTACCCGCAAATTCAATCATAAGAAAAAAAAACGCATGATCGTTTCGATAAAAAATATATTGGTGACAGAACCATCTGAAGTTTACAGAGCCTTAAAAACGCAAGCAGATGAACATATCAACGATGGTATTGTAACGTGACAGTGAATGAGAAGGATGCCATAAATTATACAAACTGCTTTAAACGGATTTAAAAATGAACCAATTCCTAAATTAATCACCACAGTCGATCGAATGTTTGAAGCTGCAGAAATTTCCAATAGTTTCTGCTCCTTCAGCATCTAGCAAATCAATAGCATTAAAATCAACGCCACAACATTTAGAAATCGCAGAACTAATAGTTCGCAGCTCCAAAAGTCACTTTCAGAATTTACAATGAGAAATGGCCCCGCTCAAGTAGTCCACGTTTCGATCAGGAAGATAATGGTGTGACAGCAGGTCACACCATCATAATTCCGTCAAAATGCAAAATCGAGCCAATTTAAGCGGTAGAAAGTCGGATCCCAAACAATTGTCACCTTTTCATTAGAGACTCAAATCATAACCTTCTTTTCTGTTGATACAGGGGCCAGTCATCCCGGTGCAATATTTTTAAGTCAATCGTTCTCTTAATCCAGTACTAGAGCTTTCTGCTGCGATCGGTACAAGCATTAACACTTATGGTACTAAGTTATTGTCTATTAATGTTGGACTACGATGCAATTTTACGCACTCTTTCATGCTGACATGGGTGAACCACCCAATTATGGATGCAGATTTTTTAACGAAATTCGGTTTATTAGTAGATTAGCGAGGAAAATGAATTTTGGATTCGGCCATGAAATTATCTATCTACGCAAGTTACAGCAACCACTAGTGCACCAACGCCGAACTACATCGTGGTTAAAAATTGATATGGAAAATTATTGGAAGAATTTCCATCCCTTCCCGAATTCGTCACCGATCAACCTACATGAGTGCACAGTTTTTACTGAGGACTTGCCTAATACGGCAATCATTGTGGGTTATTCAAATACACTTTCAAGTGTTGAAAAATCTTGACATTTTGTGTTTAGGCTTTCACAGAACTGTGTGGAAGCCTAAACACAAAAATGAGGGCAATTTTGAAAAAAAAAAAACTTAAATGAAGTTAGTCGCTTAACTGATACGATTATAGCTTTAAAAATCAAACCTTTAAGCAAAATCAGTATTGCTGAGCGTAATAAGTTTTACAAGGGCCTCGGTTTCATGTAAAGGTTCTCAATAAGAACGAAAGCAAGAGACCTCTCAAAAACCTTCCTATTATTATCTCTGGCGACTGCAATGCTAAGCCCAATGCTAAGCCTCTTCTCGTTGAAGAGTCGGTTGCATAAGACGTCTCTTTGTTATAAACAAAGGTCAGCCAAGTATCTATTGATGCCGAATTATGGTGTCTATTGCAATGGTGAATCAAATATTGGTTTCACACTTGTGAGTGGTGGATTCAATAAATAATCGGTGTTTGTGACAAAAGCCACTGGAACGTGCGCACAAAGAGAAATTACATTGATGGAATATCAGAAGGCTAACCACAAAAAGAGCAACAGTGCAAGGGTACATAAGGTATATAAAACAGAGAAGGACCCCGCAGCAAGACTGCTAAATGCAGTTATATAGCATGACGTATAATAAATACATGAACGCCAGCTTAGTTTTCGTTACACAAATTCAGCGCATAAATGCATAAAACTTCAGAAGTTTGGATTCAGAGAAAATCGGTCGACAGAGGGCGCTATGGTGAAAATAATCAATTGATATATTGATCTCAAGAGAGAGTTGCTAGTTATAACCTATGAAAAAGGCAAAGTGTGCGCTACTGGAACTTAGTATTGCAAGCTGGACAAATAAAAGCAAACCTTATTGACTCGCTCAAGAGGCAGATGCAGTAAGCATCCATTGCAATGTGCCAAGAAAGATATGGAAGAATTCGATGGATGGAAGGACCACTTTCACTTTCCTTCAAAACATTAAAGGTAGGTTGGATAAACGGCTTGATCTAAGAATGTTTACTTAAGCGAAACGTCGAAGAAAAAAAAAAACAGCTAATGATGGAGCTGAGTGCAGAGTGGCCAGCCAGCAGACTAACTTCAATGATGTCTAGTGTCAAGTTCCCGCCAATAATTAACAATAATCTCCACGTGGTAGGGATGGTCATAGGAAAAATAGCCTGGTTACAAAGACTAAGCCTAGGAGCCATTCGTATGAAAACCGTCAAATGATAACAGCAGCAGCAGGTAGCACTTCTGTAAATTCAAAGAAACCAACAGAGGTTGACAGTTGATTTGCGCATTTAATGACAGCATAGTAGCTGCTTTTTTAACTAGCCGATTGCGTTAATGGTCGACAAGGAGTAAATATAATTGAAAGCTCTCATGTCCTAGTATAAAAGCATGTGAGAAACGGCGTTGTTCGCCTGGTATATGGTTCTGTACGGGTTAATATAACTTTGTGACCTATAAAACCCTTAGATCTGGAGATTTCGGATTAAAAACTAGTGTCTTGCAAAAGTATTAACTAGAATAACCGAAAAATCAGCGTCAGTGTCAATAAGAAATGTTAGGTTGTTGGTTTTAACATTCGAGTTCTGCTCGTTATTGTGCATTTTGGTGGTTTTCGTATATTGAATTTTATGCAAAGACAATGCTGACAGCTAAAAGCTAAAATTATAATGGTATTATTGGAAGCGTCAGATGAGACTGTCGGCTAAGCCTAGCTAAGCATAGTGAGCTAAGTCTTACCTGGAGTTAGTGGCAGTATAGTTATGGTCACCAGTTGTAACGTCATTCAATTTTGTAAACACTCATCACGTCGGACCAAAGTCTTTCATAAATGTTTTTCCAATATTTTCTAGGCTTATTGACCTGACTTAGTAACTTACATTTAAAGCGGGGTCTGCGATTCCGAAGGTCAAATCAATTTTTTTAGTACTCTAGTATATACCAAATGTTACTAATTCACAACATAGATTTAGACAAAAATAATCACAAATTCGTGGAATCTCGTGCGCGAACGCACACACACACAAATTTAATCGGTTGCAAAAATAACTCGATGGAATTCGAAATTTTCATTTTTGTTCCCGTAATCGGTTTATAATGATAATTTAATTTTAATTAGTGTCTTTCTCCTACATAGTAATTAAACGATTTTTACAGGCTATTATTGGCTCGAGCCTCATTGACCTAAAATGATGTGCGCTTATCATTAATGACGTTAACCAGTATCATCTGGATATGATTGTAACTATAAAATGACTTCACTTGAATATTTCTAAAGTTATCTTTCAAGTACATGTGACTGGACGCTATACATAAATCTGTATTATTTATCTTATATGTCAATTTTATTTTTAATTTCAGATACATCTGAACGAGCCTTACACGAATTAAAAAGTTTCTGTGAATATACAAAATTTGTGATCGATCTGATTGGCGAAACGTACACGTGTCAACCGAATTTAGTTTATTGCGATATAAATAATTTTCACCATTTTAATCAATGGCTGTTAAATTATCGTCCAGGTATGTTCTATTTATAATCATATATTTAAACAATAAACTTTAAGTGCAGAAGCTATCTAAAAACAAAATTCCTTAGTTCCAATTATAGCCATGATGCTGTTCTAAATATGAAAAACAAAAAAAAAGTTAGGCAACTTTATATCACGTGTACACCAAATTCTATAATTATGTTTCTGTTATAATAATACTTGCATTTGTTTCCATTTTTGGCAACATTGTATACAATTTATACACACAGCCATATAAATGCGAATTATCTAAATCCACAAAATATGCATTGTGAATTTGTAACAATTGTAATTATCACAAAAATATAAAAGAAAACACTTTGGCTTCATCTCAAGAAACAAATGAATTTGCTGATAGAAGAACATAATTATATATGTCTCAAACTAATTTTCTAATTTATCTTTTCGAGACATGCAAGAATTTTCCATTCGTTGCAATTTTTTGCATTCTACGTGCATATGTACATGCATATACAGTATGATCTGTAGAACACATTGCGGACTTTTGTTTGGATACTTTAGTTTTGTTTTTAGTTTGGGATTTTGTTTGCAAATTTTTTTGAAATGATAAAATTAACTTTTTCCAATGAATACCATTCACGAAATACCTGGCATCTCTTTGAATAGTATGAAATTTTCTTTCAAAATTATGCTCATCTTTAAAATAATCGAATTTTCAAATCGTTCAATTATGGCCTTGACGTTTTAAGGGGTCTTAGAGCATACTCACAGATTTTTTAAAAAATTCAAATATCGCACCTAAGTTCCGAAGCACTGCATGTAAAGTGCTTTACAGTTAGTACTGTAAAGTGTAGTAGTGGTTCGATTCTATCAAACACGAACAATATTCCATTCATCCATCCATGAATTAGTTGGTTTCGAACACCTGCAGACAGTTTTTTCTACCTAAAAATAAATTGTATTTCCTTTGATCTTTCGTGTAACTCACAAACAACAACAAAACATTTTTTTTTTTGCAGCTGATAGATTAGACAAAGAAATCAAATGCTTATACGGTACTCTTTATCCTGATGTTGCATTTTTACCAAATAAAATACTACCATCGGGATTTAAACAACCAACTCAGGTAAGTAAATTTTATTGTAGTTCAGGGTCACAAAAGGATTTGATTTTAAAGCATAAAAAAATTGGAGGATTATAAAATGATCCTTAAATATTTTTGAAGGTCGTGCGCACACAATACTATATAATAATATTTTACGCAGGTACATTCTACTGCCGAAACCACATGTTCATCCACATGCTCAACTTGTAATACTATTAAGACTGAACCATCCGAATTCATTATTAGTCATCATGCCAAAACTTTATCAGATACCTACTGTGTTGAAATCAAGCCAAAACAGGGTTGGCAATTTTTCGACGAGAACATTTTTGAGACGAAACTTTTTAAGAATTTAAGATATTTAAAAAATTTTGATAAGATTAGAAAATGTCGTTACTGTTGCATGCAATATTTAAAATTGTGCAAAGGTACAATTAAGGAAGTCAGTACATATTGTCCGATCGATTTATTTTCGGGGTGAGTACAAAAAAAAATTTTTTTTATATTACTGTCGTCATCTAATGAGTCGCCTTCTTATATACTTCCAGAATATCGAAACGAATGCATTCGGCCATTTTAGGTCTAATCAAATCACCACAAAATAATTTACGAATATTTAAAAATGGCCAACTGGTGTACGGCGATAAAATTCGAATCAAATATTTTAATCAAGTGGTTAGGGAAATTTTTGGGGATGGCAAACGAAATGACACAAACGATATCGCAAGCGATGTCAATGATGACGTTTTAGATGAAAATGATTATAAATTGTAAGCAAATGAATGAGATGAATCTTATCACGTGTACCCAACATCTTATTGTTATTTTTTTTTTCAGACATTTATTTATTAAATTATTGATCAAAATGTTATTAAAAAATTATGTTAACGACAGTGGTGGGAAAAAATGCGAGCGGTATGGAAAAAAATGTCGATTTTCCAGTCAAAATGACAAATATGCGAATTTGAATGAAAATTGTGCGCTAAAAAAAATTCTACATCTTCAATTGCTGGCCAAAGTAAGTACAAATTTTTAGTAAAATAATTTCAAAATTCATCTTATATGTAGGAGTAGTTGTAACACGAAAATGACTGCATTTGAGTAGCTCATTTCGCTCACAATTGTAGCTCACAATTTCGGTTTTTGTCTTTCGGTAACTTCGGTAAAGTCATTTATGGTGCGTACATGTACGTTATTAAAAAATTTCAGCACAGGATGAAGTTAGTAACAAAAGGTTTATTGCTCAAAATTATTATCTATTTTACTTGACATATAAAACATATGTAAATATTAATTGTGTATCGTTGCTGGCTGTGGTATATAGGCTTGCCACCTGTGGAAAATGCCACAGGATGACAGTTAAACATTTGTTTTAAACACTGCTAGCGACAAAAACATTTTTCCATTTTGTATGTCGAAAACATCGAAACATCCATTTTGGCAAATCTTCACTAAGAATTATCTTGATAAAGATTGCCAAATAATTATAGTTCTATCTTTAGCAGGCAATGATCCATCTCGTCGATAATAATTTCTTTAAATTCAATTTTCGAGTAATTACAAAATTCAATTTATTTTGGTCGAAGTTAAAAACGTCGTAGCGGCATTAAAAACGTTTCATAAAAATAAACTTTCATTAAAAATCGATCTTCGCTCGCTCGTGATAGTTCAATATCACCCTCGTTACAGTTCCTTAGTTTCCGGTGTTTACTATCAAACGTCTCGATTCATTTCCTTAACAGCCATATCTTTCGTTATGGTTGCGTTTAGCACATACTTTATACCATTGTCTTCACAATACCTTTGGAACAACTTACACGTATAAGCGTATTAGGAAATAGTCCAAGCTGGTCGATATGCACGGTATTGTATGGTATTGGTATCGGATGTAATTCCCCTTCCTTTTATCCTGATAGTGCTTTTTTCCCCTCTCGATGCAAGCTGCCATAAATTTTAATTTTTGCATCAGTTCTTCCTCACCGTTTGTTTTCCGGCTCAGCACCACCACATGCTTCATTTGAATTCCTGGTCGATATTTCATGACAAAATCGTAATTTGATAATTTTCGCCACCATATTGAAATTCTTGATATTACATTTTTTGTTGAACAAGTTTGTAATGACGCACAATCGATTATCATCTCGACAAAGGCTAAGGCTTTCAATTTGTATGAATATTACTTTTGTTCACATTGGCTAGTCTGTCAGTTTAAATAGGCCACAGGTCGACTTTTTTTATACTGATTGACTTGCAACAAACTTCCAATAAGCATCGGTAACCACTTTATGTTCTAAATTAGGGACTTATATTGCTAACGTTTTGCGATTTCCTAATTTAAAATATAAACGCTGTACCGCTTCCAATAATTTTACCAACAATATTAAAGTTTTTCATGAACTTTCGAAAGAACCCTGCCAATCCCATAAACTGTAGTCGTATCTAAGTTCTGTTCTTCGGCTGTGGAAAATTTACATCGGTATGTGATTTTGATCTTCCGAGTGTAACACGCGATCGCCCTAAAAAATCTACCTTGTGTTTGAAGAAATGACTATTTTCCAGGTTAAGAAATGGACCATGGCACTTTATTACATCTAACAATCACTCTAATTTTCCCATATCATCTAGATGATATACCACTATTTCCCTATTAGTCTCGTTAACTGTACAATTCATAATGTTCTTGAAAATAGCAGGGAATCGGCCTACCGAAATGACACATTTAGAAACTTATAATGTCCATCGGCAGTAACAAAAGCTCTTATGGAGCTATTAGATCCATAAGAGCTTTTGTTACTGCCCTATTGTATTAGATCTGAAGTTTTCTAAACTCATCGCTACCTGGTAATATCCTAATGGTAAATCTAAAACGGTGAAATAATTAGTTTCGAATAAACGTTGAAGTAGATCTTCCATAATCACTAAAGAAGATTGGTGTTTCACCATTACAGCGTTTACTTGTCGATAATCTACTCACTCTTTTCACAATCACCACCGTACTGTCGTTCTTTTCCAATCCTACTCTGTGTTATTTACATTCCCGGGTCGCACTCTAAAAAATATGATATTTATTTTTCTGATGGAGGACATTTTTGTGATCGTGGAGGATGGAGGCAATTTCTTACGAAAGGAGGACTGTCCTCCACAAAGGAGGATGGGTGGCAAGCCTAGTGGTATACGAAATATTTGTACGATTTTTTGTGATTTTTTTTTTTTTTTTGTGATTAGATTTCCATTTTTTGTTTTTATCGGTGATTTAAATTGTTTCGTGTTATTTCGTAATAATTCCTAATATTAAATTTAACTTCATTTTGTTTTTATTGGTTGATTTTAATTTCGTAATAATTTCTTTTTGTTTGTTTTCGGTGATTTTAAATTTTCGTGTAATTTATTTTTTTCGTGTAATTTAATTTTTTTAATTTAATTAATTCGTAATAATACCTAAAATATCTTTATCAAGACAAACCGCTATGATGTTTGTTGTTAGCTCGCACAAAAAGTTTGAAAAACAAAATAAGAAATGTCAAAAAATAGCAAAATTATATATAATGAGCACAATTATTGCTCATAATTTTTTTTTTTTTTTTTTTTTTTGTTTATTATGTTGGATGCTTGCGGCGAAAAATGTGCCCAAAGTTAAAATTATTTCAACTCAGGAGGGGAAATTTATATATTTTTCGTATGAAAAATATACAAATTATCTCTTGATTCGCGAATCAATTTTTTGATTACGTACATGTACGCACCATTATTGAAATTTGTCCGAGAACCATTCATAGTGGATTGTTTTACTTCAACTCACGATTTTACAATTTAATTCGCTGCATTCGTTATATTGAATTGTTTTCGAGTCATTAAGTTTCAAAACTTGACAATGGTAGTATGCTGTAAAATTGGTAATAAAACTATGGTCTATTGCTTTTGACAATAACCACTTTTATTTTATTTGAAACGATCTTATTCAACAATTACCAATTAAATTTTTTTAAATATTTTGAACAGAACTAAATTTTATAACTGGATTTGCAAAATCATTATTTAACCCCCTAGTGAAATAACCTAAGACGGAATGAAAACAAAAGCTTCCGTAGCATGTTGCTTACTCTTCCCGATTTTAAGACCAGTATGGTCCTCTGTTAAACAGCTGAAAATTCTTTGTTGTTAAGCTGGTTTCTGGTGTTTTATTGTGCAGGAATGATGTTCTTGTGACTACAAAAAATAACCAGAAAGATCAAAATTATGATTCCGAAATCTATGAATCCTGATTTCTCGTGGTTTGTGAATAATACCTATAGTTTTTTCCACGTTATTAAGGTGCAGGTTGAAGAGGTATTCCGGACTTAGTTCCATAACTTTCTCTGTTGAAAACAGCCGTTAGTGAATATATAATATAAGTACACATAGTACTACCATCATAAGAAAAAAACAGTTTACCCATTGACGTTACAGATGTCGGGTTGATAGAATATCGTCAAAATTTAGTATACATATATGACATTTAGGCGATTATACATATACAATTTTTTTGATTATTTTAAAACAGTAGCGACATCTAGCACGTCAATGGGCTAACATACCATGGTAGTACTATGCGTATTTATATTATGGTGAATGTCATGTTGTTGACTGTTATGGACTCATTGTTGTATTGTATTATGCAAAATTTCTCTTAATATTCTTGTTTGTGTTGTTGCCATAAATCTCCCCATTAAAGTTGTTCCGGAAAAATGTCTTAACGTTCAGCGTCTCAATTATTTGATTTTGGTTGAATTGGTTCCCCTTTCCCAATTGCAAATGAGCGGGTTTCAATTTCTGCAACGAGACATCTGATTTCTTCTTTGATGAGTCAGCTAAGATTTAAGAATGTTTCTTTGATCGATGTGATTGATTTTGGTACGATTCTTTCAACTATGTTTTCGTAAATCGTTAGATTACATGCACGATCTTGAACTTGCCGTTAATGATTCGTCCGGATCGATTAACTGTTACCAGTAGATTGTTGCACTCAAAGGTGTTTGGTAATGTTGTTATGAGCTAAACTCAGGAACTAGAAGACGAGAGAGACGGTATCGATTCAGTTACATTTTTTATATGGGTTTTGTATATTTTTTGCCCGAGGTTTTTATACCTATAACTTGGTTGTTTTTTGCTACTACTTATTTTCTAAACTTTGCTTGACGTTCCTCTGAATTTGTTTTACGACCACGTACGTCGTGGTCCATTTCAATTTCGACTGTTTCCATGAAGTCAAATATCGTTGCGGGCTGACAAAACTTATTTCATTAACTATACCACTATTATTTTCGGTGCGGTGAAATAGTGCAGAATTTTAATGATATTGCTCCTTAGAGGTACAGCTGATCTATCCTTGATATGAAAAAGTTTCGTGAATTTATCTAGACCCGAGATGAGTTGTTCCTTCTTTATATTGAATATATCCTTGTGAATGATCTCTGATAGAAATTTTTTCGTATGGCAAGTTTCGCAGTTCTGTGTATATTTCCTTATCAGGCTTGCTATTTGTGGGAAATAATATTTTTCCAAAATTTGCTTCTTATTTTCCTGACTTTTCAAAACTAGGGAAGATTTGTATTTCTATCGATGACAATAAGTCTTTGATTTGTTGATTTGCTCACTTTCACCACTGTTGAGATTTGTGAGTGGTTTAGCTAATTTAAATTATCGTTCTTGAGGACCTATCAAGGTTTACTCGCAGATATATCTTTTCCCATTTTGAATATATTTTCATGACGTCCAAATGTTCGTCTTCCCTCCGAATATTATTATGTCGTCTATGTACACATAACATATTTTGTCGGAATTTTAAGATAGCCGGTGCATTCTTTAACCCGAAGGGAAGCATTAGGAATTCGTATTTCTCATTCACCGTTGAGAATGATATCTTCTTTATATCCGTTTCCATTATTCTAAGTTGAAGAAAGCCGGAGGAGACGTCGATTGTCGCGAAAAATTGTGAATTTCCAAGATTTGCCAGTGTGTTGGATATATTCGAGATCGAGTAAGCACCGGAAGCATTTAATTTATTTTCCACTCCCCAGGTGATATCGCCATCGTTTAGTAGTTGTTCGATTTGGTTTTCTACTTCTCTCCTCAAGCTTATTGGGTTTGGGTATAGGTTTTGGAATAAATAGGTTCTTCCGTAGTGGTTTTAATTTTCGCTTTTTTGCCAGTGTCAATTGTTTCATGGTTGTTAACCGGTCCAAATAGTTTTTCGATTTTAAGTTTTTGTTTAGATCCTTACGAGAGATGACCGTCTCGAACTTTTAGGTTATTGACTGCTTTTCTTTCAATGGTATCCTTATGTTTGGTGTTAAAGTGGATCCTAGTTCTTTCAGGGTGACATCTCCGATGATTCCATCGAATGATTGAAGTCCTGGTAAAATAAAAAATTCCAAATCTTTGTGAATTCCGATACTTCCAAAAAATGGTCCGATGATGTTTTTCTCTGGTATGGAAATCCTCTAGATTTTCCGTGGTTATATTCTGATTGAAATGTTTGCGTTTAACTCGATATAGTGGTTATATTTACATTTGGAGCTGTAAATTCTAAAAATTCTTTCGGGAATTACTTCTTGCATTTTCTGTCCTGCACACATGAATAAAATGGTTTTCAGCTGGCTTAAATTCATCGTCATCTTATACAGCATAAATCAATTGTGAGCAGGTAGAAGTACTCTCTTTGGGAACTCTCTTTGGGAATGCTTCCTCTCAAGACAAGATTTACCGTTAGACCATACATCAGAGCTCTCAGTTTTAGTTTGAATACAGAAGTAAAAAAATCCAACACCAGCTTGAACTTTGCGACATTATCAGCTACTCCTTAATACAGATTAGAGGAATTGGCTTTGTTGAAAACGGATAAAGTTTAAGTTGTTGGTCTCGACTTGGAGATCAGAGTCTATAATCCCTTGCTATGTGAGCTTGCAAGCACTAATGATTAGATTAACGTTTTTAAAAACTGCGGTTGGCACTACTTTAAATTGCATTTGCAACATACTGATCTTATTCCGAATACGTTGGCGAGTATTTTCCTATCCATCACATTGACCGCCCGTAAATCAGGGGACTACTGTCTTGCTACAAATTAATATTTTACCATCGTGATGCTGTTCATTACAAATTGTTTTTTGAGTTGAACCAGCATGGTGTGCATGATGTAATTTTATTTCCGTGACATTGTAAGCAAGCATCGCTATAAAATCGGTCCATATATACGCACGTATATAAATACATATAAACATTAATAACCGCAACAAAATAAAAATCCCAAGAAATCTACATAATTCGATTCGGTGCAGTAAAGAGAAATTTGATTTTGCTGCGGTTTTCTGTCCAATCAAACCTAAAATTATACGTTACAAGGCCAATCATTTTTTTTGTTTGCCCGGTTTGCAATGCAATTGATTTTTGGTTGAGTAAATCGAATTCAGTTTATTGAATTATAAAGTTTCGGTAATTTTTTTATTTACTTCCTGGTAAATTATTATTTGATCGAAATTGCGGCCGATTAATCCATAGTTAATCTATATTTTATTATTTGAAGAATGGTTGTTGTTGCATTTAATACCAAGTCCGTTTGAACACCAAAGGATATATTTGTTAAAAATAAATTTAACTTTTTAATCGAGAAAAACAAAATGTACGTTGGCGGTTGAAATAAGAGGAAAATCACATGAGGATAATTTATCAGGGAAACGATTTTATTGTGTGGTCCACAGAATAAAAATTTTTTGTTGCTGTAAAAAAAAATTTAAAACAATTATGAAAATGCCAGCGTTGGAAATTTGTTTTAACAGTTTCGAATTAATATATATGGAGGGGAAGCTGTGGATCATAACCTCCCGATAGGTTTAAGCTTCGTTACAAGATTTTGGAAATACTTATCTAAAAATCGATGTAGTTCTGAAATCGTTGTATACCATTCGCGTATAATCAGCACGTAAAACCAGACCAAAACTGTCTGCTACATTCGTTGTACTTTTACTGCATGAGCAACTTCTGCGGACTTGGAGTTGGCGGACCAAGTTGGCTGCTGACAGTGTACTACGGTATAAGTCATCACAATTGCACCACTACTACGTGTGTTATGGCTTATCATTCATTTCCGAAATTCTGTACAGGCTTACCCATTTGCAAATTTTTATGCTTAAAAATGAATTTCGAAAATGTATGAATATTTTATAGCAGTATTAATTCTAATATTGAGAGCTTTCGAGTGAGATATCAGTCATCAAAATCGGACCACTATTACGTGTTTTATTGGCTTTTATTCATTTTCGAAAATCTGTAAAGGCTTATCCCTTTGCGAATTGTTATGCTTAAAAATAAATTTCGAAAATATATGAATATTTTATAGCAGTATTAGTTCTGATGTCGAGAGCTTTCGATTGAGGTATCAGTCATCAAAATCGGACCACTATTACGTGTTTTATTGGCTTTTATTCATTTTTGAAAATCTGTAAAGGCTTACCCCTTTGCGAATTTTTATGCTTAAAAATGAATTTTGAAAACGTATGTATATTTTATAGCAGTATTAGTTCTTATGTTGAGCGCTTTCAAATGAGATATCAGTCATCAAAATCGGACCACTATTAAGTGTTTTATTGGCTTTTATTCATTTTCGAAAATCTGTAAAGGCTTATCCCTTTGCGAATTGTTATGCTTAAAAATAAATTTCGAAAATATATGAATATTTTATAGCAGTATTAGTTCTGATGTCGAGAGCTTTCGATTGAGGTATCAGTCATCAAAATCGGACCACTATTACGTGTTTTATTGGCTTTTATTCATTTTTGAAAATCTGCAAAGGCTTACCCCTTTGCGAATTTGTATGCTTAAAAATAAATTTTGAAAATGTATGAATATTTTATAGCAGTATTAGTTCTAATGTTGAGCGCTTTCAAATGAGATATCAGTCATCAAAATCGGACCACTATTAAGTGTTTTATTGGCATTTCATTCATTTCCGAAAATCTGTACAGGCTTACCCCTTTGCAAATTTTTATGCTTAAAAATGAATTTTGAAAACGTATGCATATTTTATAGCAGTATTAGTTCTAATGTTGAGAGCTTTCGATTGAGGTATCAGTCATTAAAATCGGACCACTATTACGTGTTTTATTGGCTTTTATTCATTTTTGAAAATCTGCAAAGGCTTACCCCTTTGCGAATTTGTATGCTTAAAAATAAATTTTGAAAATGTATGAATATTTTATAGCAGTATTAGTTCTAATGTTAAGAGCTTTCAAATGAGATATCAGTCATCAAAATCGGACCACTATTACGTGTTTTATTGGCTTTTATTCATTTTCGAAAATCTGTAAAGGCTTATCCCTTTGCGAATTGTTATGCTTAAAAATAAATTTCGAAAATATATGAATATTTTATAGCAGTATTAGTTCTGATGTCGAGAGCTTTCGATTGAGGTATCAGTCATCAAAATCGGACCACTATTACGTGTTTTATTGGCTTTTATTCATTTTTGAAAATCTGTAAAGGCTTACCCCTTTGCGAATTTGTATGCTTAAAAATAAATTTTGAAAATGTATGAATATTTTATAGCAGTATTAGTTCTGATGTCGAGAGCTTTCGATTGAGGTATCAGTCATCAAAATCGGACCACTATTACGTGTTTTATTGGCTTTTATTCATTTTTGAAAATCTGTAAAGGCTTACCCCTTTGCGAATTTTTATGCTTAAAAATGAATTTTGAAAACGTATGTATATTTTATAGCAGTATTAGTTCTAATGTTGAGCGCTTTCAAATGAGATATCAGTCATCAAAATCGGACCACTATTAAGTGTTTTATTGGCTTTTATTCATTTTCGAAAATCTGTAAAGGCTTATCCCTTTGCGAATTGTTATGCTTAAAAATAAATTTCGAAAATATATGAATATTTTATAGCAGTATTAGTTCTGATGTCGAGAGCTTTCGATTGAGGTATCAGTCATCAAAATCGGACCACTATTACGTGTTTTATTGGCTTTTATTCATTTTTGAAAATCTGCAAAGGCTTACCCCTTTGCGAATTTGTATGCTTAAAAATAAATTTTGAAAATGTATGAATATTTTATAGCAGTATTAGTTCTAATGTTGAGCGCTTTCAAATGAGATATCAGTCATCAAAATCGGACCACTATTAAGTGTTTTATTGGCATTTCATTCATTTCCGAAAATCTGTACAGGCTTACCCCTTTGCAAATTTTTATGCTTAAAAATGAATTTTGAAAACGTATGCATATTTTATAGCAGTATTAGTTCTAATGTTGAGAGCTTTCGATTGAGGTATCAGTCATTAAAATCGGACCACTATTACGTGTTTTATTGGCTTTTATTCATTTTTGAAAATCTGCAAAGGCTTACCCCTTTGCGAATTTGTATGCTTAAAAATAAATTTTGAAAATGTATGAATATTTTATAGCAGTATTAGTTCTAATGTTAAGAGCTTTCAAATGAGATATCAGTCATCAAAATCGGACCACTATTACGTGTTTTATTGGCTTTTATTCATTTTCGAAAATCTGTAAAGGCTTATCCCTTTGCGAATTGTTATGCTTAAAAATAAATTTCGAAAATATATGAATATTTTATAGCAGTATTAGTTCTGATGTCGAGAGCTTTCGATTGAGGTATCAGTCATCAAAATCGGACCACTATTACGTGTTTTATTGGCTTTTATTCATTTTTGAAAATCTGTAAAGGCTTACCCCTTTGCGAATTTTTATGCTTAAAAATGAATTTTGAAAATGTATGAATATTTTATAGCAGTATTAGTTCTAATGTTGAGCGCTTTCAAATGAGATATCAGTCATCAAAATCGGACCACTATTAAGTGTTTTATTGGCATTTCATTCATTTCCGAAAATCTGTACAGGCTTACCCCTTTGCAAATTTTTATGCTTAAAAATGAATTTTGAAAACGTATGCATATTTTATAGCAGTATTAGTTCTAATGTTGAGAGCTTTCGATTGAGGTATCAGTCATTAAAATCGGACCACTATTACGTGTTTTATTGGCTTTTATTCATTTTTGAAAATCTGCAAAGGCTTACCCCTTTGCGAATTTGTATGCTTAAAAATAAATTTTGAAAATGTATGAATATTTTATAGCAGTATTAGTTCTAATGTTAAGAGCTTTCAAATGAGATATCAGTCATCAAAATCGGACCACTATTACGTGTTTTATTGGCTTTTATTCATTTTCGAAAATCTGTAAAGGCTTATCCCTTTGCGAATTGTTATGCTTAAAAATAAATTTCGAAAATATATGAATATTTTATAGCAGTATTAGTTCTGATGTCGAGAGCTTTCGATTGAGGTATCAGTCATCAAAATCGGACCACTATTACGTGTTTTATTGGCTTTTATTCATTTTTGAAAATCTGTAAAGGCTTACCCCTTTGCGAATTTTTATGCTTAAAAATGAATTTTGAAAACGTATGTATATTTTATAGCAGTATTAGTTCTAATGTTGAGCGCTTTCAAATGAGATATCAGTCATCAAAATCGGACCACTATTAAGTGTTTTATTGGCTTTTATTCATTTTCGAAAATCTGTAAAGGCTTATCCCTTTGCGAATTGTTATGCTTAAAAATAAATTTCGAAAATATATGAATATTTTATAGCAGTATTAGTTCTGATGTCGAGAGCTTTCGATTGAGGTATCAGTCATCAAAATCGGACCACTATTACGTGTTTTATTGGCTTTTATTCATTTTTGAAAATCTGCAAAGGCTTACCCCTTTGCGAATTTGTATGCTTAAAAATAAATTTTGAAAATGTATGAATATTTTATAGCAGTATTAGTTCTAATGTTGAGCGCTTTCAAATGAGATATCAGTCATCAAAATCGGACCACTATTAAGTGTTTTATTGGCATTTCATTCATTTCCGAAAATCTGTACAGGCTTACCCCTTTGCAAATTTTTATGCTTAAAAATGAATTTTGAAAACGTATGCATATTTTATAGCAGTATTAGTTCTAATGTTGAGAGCTTTCGATTGAGGTATCAGTCATTAAAATCGGACCACTATTACGTGTTTTATTGGCTTTTATTCATTTTTGAAAATCTGCAAAGGCTTACCCCTTTGCGAATTTGTATGCTTAAAAATAAATTTTGAAAATGTATGAATATTTTATAGCAGTATTAGTTCTAATGTTAAGAGCTTTCAAATGAGATATCAGTCATCAAAATCGGACCACTATTACGTGTTTTATTGGCTTTTATTCATTTTCGAAAATCTGTAAAGGCTTATCCCTTTGCGAATTGTTATGCTTAAAAATAAATTTCGAAAATATATGAATATTTTATAGCAGTATTAGTTCTGATGTCGAGAGCTTTCGATTGAGGTATCAGTCATCAAAATCGGACCACTATTACGTGTTTTATTGGCTTTTATTCATTTTTGAAAATCTGTAAAGGCTTACCCCTTTGCGAATTTTTATGCTTAAAAATGAATTTTGAAAACGTATGTATATTTTATAGCAGTATTAGTTCTAATGTTGAGCGCTTTCAAATGAGATATCAGTCATCAAAATCGGACCACTATTAAGTGTTTTATTGGCTTTTATTCATTTTCGAAAATCTGTAAAGGCTTATCCCTTTGCGAATTGTTATGCTTAAAAATAAATTTCGAAAATATATGAATATTTTATAGCAGTATTAGTTCTGATGTCGAGAGCTTTCGATTGAGGTATCAGTCATCAAAATCGGACCACTATTACGTGTTTTATTGGCTTTTATTCATTTTTGAAAATCTGCAAAGGCTTACCCCTTTGCGAATTTGTATGCTTAAAAATAAATTTTGAAAATGTATGAATATTTTATAGCAGTATTAGTTCTAATGTTGAGCGCTTTCAAATGAGATATCAGTCATCAAAATCGGACCACTATTAAGTGTTTTATTGGCATTTCATTCATTTCCGAAAATCTGTACAGGCTTACCCCTTTGCAAATTTTTATGCTTAAAAATGAATTTTGAAAACGTATGCATATTTTATAGCAGTATTAGTTCTAATGTTGAGAGCTTTCGATTGAGGTATCAGTCATTAAAATCGGACCACTATTACGTGTTTTATTGGCTTTTATTCATTTTTGAAAATCTGCAAAGGCTTACCCCTTTGCGAATTTGTATGCTTAAAAATAAATTTTGAAAATGTATGAATATTTTATAGCAGTATTAGTTCTAATGTTGAGCGCTTTCAAATGAGATATCAGTCATCAAAATCGGACCACTATTAAGTGTTTTATTGGCATTTCATTCATTTCCGAAAATCTGTACAGGCTTACCCCTTTGCAAATTTTTATGCTTAAAAATGAATTTTGAAAACGTATGCATATTTTATAGCAGTATTAGTTCTAATGTTGAGAGCTTTCGATTGAGGTATCAGTCATTAAAATCGGACCACTATTACGTGTTTTATTGGCTTTTATTCATTTTTGAAAATCTGCAAAGGCTTACCCCTTTGCGAATTTGTATGCTTAAAAATAAATTTTGAAAATGTATGAATATTTTATAGCAGTATTAGTTCTAATGTTAAGAGCTTTCAAATGAGATATCAGTCATCAAAATCGGACCACTATTACGTGTTTTATTGGCTTTTATTCATTTTTGAAAATCTGCAAAGGCTTACCCCTTTGCGAATTTGTATGCTTAAAAATAAATTTTGAAAATGTATGAATATTTTATAGCAGTATTAGTTCTAATGTTAAGAGCTTTCAAATGAGATATCAGTCATCAAAATCGGACCACTATTACGTGTTTTATTGGCTTTTATTCATTTTTGAAAATCTGCAAAGGCTTACCCCTTTGCGAATTTGTATGCTTAAAAATAAATTTTGAAAATGTATGAATATTTTATAGCAGTATTAGTTCTAATGTTGAGCGCTTTCAAATGAGATATCAGTCATCAAAATCGGACCACTATTAAGTGTTTTATTGGCATTTCATTCATTTCCGAAAATCTGTACAGGCTTACCCCTTTGCAAATTTTTATGCTTAAAAATGAATTTTGAAAACGTATGCATATTTTATAGCAGTATTAGTTCTAATGTTGAGAGCTTTCGATTGAGGTATCAGTCATTAAAATCGGACCACTATTACGTGTTTTATTGGCTTTTATTCATTTTTGAAAATCTGCAAAGGCTTACCCCTTTGCGAATTTGTATGCTTAAAAATAAATTTTGAAAATGTATGAATATTTTATAGCAGTATTAGTTCTAATGTTAAGAGCTTTCAAATGAGATATCAGTCATCAAAATCGGACCACTATTACGTGTTTTATTGGCTTTTATTCATTTTCGAAAATCTGTAAAGGCTTATCCCTTTGCGAATTGTTATGCTTAAAAATAAATTTCGAAAATATATGAATATTTTATAGCAGTATTAGTTCTGATGTCGAGAGCTTTCGATTGAGGTATCAGTCATCAAAATCGGACCACTATTACGTGTTTTATTGGCTTTTATTCATTTTTGAAAATCTGTAAAGGCTTACCCCTTTGCGAATTTTTATGCTTAAAAATGAATTTTGAAAACGTATGTATATTTTATAGCAGTATTAGTTCTAATGTTGAGCGCTTTCAAATGAGATATCAGTCATCAAAATCGGACCACTATTAAGTGTTTTATTGGCTTTTATTCATTTTCGAAAATCTGTAAAGGCTTATCCCTTTGCGAATTGTTATGCTTAAAAATAAATTTCGAAAATATATGAATATTTTATAGCAGTATTAGTTCTGATGTCGAGAGCTTTCGATTGAGGTATCAGTCATCAAAATCGGACCACTATTACGTGTTTTATTGGCTTTTATTCATTTTTGAAAATCTGCAAAGGCTTACCCCTTTGCGAATTTGTATGCTTAAAAATAAATTTTGAAAATGTATGAATATTTTATAGCAGTATTAGTTCTAATGTTGAGCGCTTTCAAATGAGATATCAGTCATCAAAATCGGACCACTATTAAGTGTTTTATTGGCATTTCATTCATTTCCGAAAATCTGTACAGGCTTACCCCTTTGCAAATTTTTATGCTTAAAAATGAATTTTGAAAACGTATGCATATTTTATAGCAGTATTAGTTCTAATGTTGAGAGCTTTCGATTGAGGTATCAGTCATCAAAATCGGACCACTATTACGTGTTTTATTGGCTTTTATTCATTTTTGAAAATCTGTAAAGGCTTACCCCTTTGCGAATTTGTATGCTTAAAAATAAATTTTGAAAATGTATGAATATTTTATAGCAGTATTAGTTCTAATGTTAAGAGCTTTCAAATGAGATATCAGTCATCAAAATCGGACCACTATTACGTGTTTTATTGGCTTTTATTCATTTTCGAAAATCTGTAAAGGCTTATCCCTTTGCGAATTGTTATGCTTAAAAATAAATTTCGAAAATATATGAATATTTTATAGCAGTATTAGTTCTGATGTCGAGAGCTTTCGATTGAGGTATCAGTCATCAAAATCGGACCACTATTACGTGTTTTATTGGCTTTTATTCATTTTTGAAAATCTGCAAAGGCTTACCCCTTTGCGAATTTGTATGCTTAAAAATAAATTTTGAAAATGTATGAATATTTTATAGCAGTATTAGTTCTAATGTTGAGCGCTTTCAAATGAGATATCAGTCATCAAAATCGGACCACTATTAAGTGTTTTATTGGCATTTCATTCATTTCCGAAAATCTGTACAGGCTTACCCCTTTGCAAATTTTTATGCTTAAAAATGAATTTTGAAAACGTATGCATATTTTATAGCAGTATTAGTTCTAATGTTGAGAGCTTTCGATTGAGGTATCAGTCATTAAAATCGGACCACTATTACGTGTTTTATTGGCTTTTATTCATTTTTGAAAATCTGCAAAGGCTTACCCCTTTGCGAATTTGTATGCTTAAAAATAAATTTTGAAAATGTATGAATATTTTATAGCAGTATTAGTTCTAATGTTAAGAGCTTTCAAATGAGATATCAGTCATCAAAATCGGACCACTATTACGTGTTTTATTGGCTTTTATTCATTTTCGAAAATCTGTAAAGGCTTATCCCTTTGCGAATTGTTATGCTTAAAAATAAATTTCGAAAATATATGAATATTTTATAGCAGTATTAGTTCTGATGTCGAGAGCTTTCGATTGAGGTATCAGTCATCAAAATCGGACCACTATTACGTGTTTTATTGGCTTTTATTCATTTTTGAAAATCTGTAAAGGCTTATCCCTTTGCGAATTGTTATGCTTAAAAATAAATTTCGAAAATATATGAATATTTTATAGCAGTATTAGTTCTGATGTCGAGAGCTTTCGATTGAGGTATCAGTCATCAAAATCGGACCACTATTACGTGTTTTATTGGCTTTTATTCATTTTTGAAAATCTGCAAAGGCTTACCCCTTTGCGAATTTGTATGCTTAAAAATAAATTTTGAAAATGTATGAATATTTTATAGCAGTATTAGTTCTAATGTTGAGCGCTTTCAAATGAGATATCAGTCATCAAAATCGGACCACTATTAAGTGTTTTATTGGCATTTCATTCATTTCCGAAAATCTGTACAGGCTTACCCCTTTGCAAATTTTTATGCTTAAAAATGAATTTTGAAAACGTATGCATATTTTATAGCAGTATTAGTTCTAATGTTGAGAGCTTTCGATTGAGGTATCAGTCATTAAAATCGGACCACTATTACGTGTTTTATTGGCTTTTATTCATTTTTGAAAATCTGCAAAGGCTTACCCCTTTGCGAATTTGTATGCTTAAAAATAAATTTTGAAAATGTATGAATATTTTATAGCAGTATTAGTTCTAATGTTAAGAGCTTTCAAATGAGATATCAGTCATCAAAATCGGACCACTATTACGTGTTTTATTGGCTTTTATTCATTTTCGAAAATCTGTAAAGGCTTATCCCTTTGCGAATTGTTATGCTTAAAAATAAATTTCGAAAATATATGAATATTTTATAGCAGTATTAGTTCTGATGTCGAGAGCTTTCGATTGAGGTATCAGTCATCAAAATCGGACCACTATTACGTGTTTTATTGGCTTTTATTCATTTTTGAAAATCTGTAAAGGCTTATCCCTTTGCGAATTGTTATGCTTAAAAATAAATTTCGAAAATATATGAATATTTTATAGCAGTATTAGTTCTGATGTCGAGAGCTTTCGATTGAGGTATCAGTCATCAAAATCGGACCACTATTACGTGTTTTATTGGCTTTTATTCATTTTTGAAAATCTGCAAAGGCTTACCCCTTTGCGAATTTGTATGCTTAAAAATAAATTTTGAAAATGTATGAATATTTTATAGCAGTATTAGTTCTAATGTTGAGCGCTTTCAAATGAGATATCAGTCATCAAAATCGGACCACTATTAAGTGTTTTATTGGCATTTCATTCATTTCCGAAAATCTGTACAGGCTTACCCCTTTGCAAATTTTTATGCTTAAAAATGAATTTTGAAAACGTATGCATATTTTATAGCAGTATTAGTTCTAATGTTGAGAGCTTTCGATTGAGGTATCAGTCATTAAAATCGGACCACTATTACGTGTTTTATTGGCTTTTATTCATTTTTGAAAATCTGCAAAGGCTTACCCCTTTGCGAATTTGTATGCTTAAAAATAAATTTTGAAAATGTATGAATATTTTATAGCAGTATTAGTTCTAATGTTAAGAGCTTTCAAATGAGATATCAGTCATCAAAATCGGACCACTATTACGTGTTTTATTGGCTTTTATTCATTTTCGAAAATCTGTAAAGGCTTATCCCTTTGCGAATTGTTATGCTTAAAAATAAATTTCGAAAATATATGAATATTTTATAGCAGTATTAGTTCTGATGTCGAGAGCTTTCGATTGAGGTATCAGTCATCAAAATCGGACCACTATTACGTGTTTTATTGGCTTTTATTCATTTTTGAAAATCTGTAAAGGCTTACCCCTTTGCGAATTTTTATGCTTAAAAATGAATTTTGAAAACGTATGTATATTTTATAGCAGTATTAGTTCTAATGTTGAGCGCTTTCAAATGAGATATCAGTCATCAAAATCGGACCACTATTAAGTGTTTTATTGGCTTTTATTCATTTTCGAAAATCTGTAAAGGCTTATCCCTTTGCGAATTGTTATGCTTAAAAATAAATTTCGAAAATATATGAATATTTTATAGCAGTATTAGTTCTGATGTCGAGAGCTTTCGATTGAGGTATCAGTCATCAAAATCGGACCACTATTACGTGTTTTATTGGCTTTTATTCATTTTTGAAAATCTGCAAAGGCTTACCCCTTTGCGAATTTGTATGCTTAAAAATAAATTTTGAAAATGTATGAATATTTTATAGCAGTATTAGTTCTAATGTTGAGCGCTTTCAAATGAGATATCAGTCATCAAAATCGGACCACTATTAAGTGTTTTATTGGCATTTCATTCATTTCCGAAAATCTGTACAGGCTTACCCCTTTGCAAATTTTTATGCTTAAAAATGAATTTTGAAAACGTATGCATATTTTATAGCAGTATTAGTTCTAATGTTGAGAGCTTTCGATTGAGGTATCAGTCATTAAAATCGGACCACTATTACGTGTTTTATTGGCTTTTATTCATTTTTGAAAATCTGCAAAGGCTTACCCCTTTGCGAATTTGTATGCTTAAAAATAAATTTTGAAAATGTATGAATATTTTATAGCAGTATTAGTTCTAATGTTAAGAGCTTTCAAATGAGATATCAGTCATCAAAATCGGACCACTATTACGTGTTTTATTGGCTTTTATTCATTTTCGAAAATCTGTAAAGGCTTATCCCTTTGCGAATTGTTATGCTTAAAAATAAATTTCGAAAATATATGAATATTTTATAGCAGTATTAGTTCTGATGTCGAGAGCTTTCGATTGAGGTATCAGTCATCAAAATCGGACCACTATTACGTGTTTTATTGGCTTTTATTCATTTTTGAAAATCTGCAAAGGCTTACCCCTTTGCGAATTTGTATGCTTAAAAATAAATTTTGAAAATGTATGAATATTTTATAGCAGTATTAGTTCTAATGTTGAGCGCTTTCAAATGAGATATCAGTCATCAAAATCGGACCACTATTAAGTGTTTTATTGGCATTTCATTCATTTCCGAAAATCTGTACAGGCTTACCCCTTTGCAAATTTTTATGCTTAAAAATGAATTTTGAAAACGTATGCATATTTTATAGCAGTATTAGTTCTAATGTTGAGAGCTTTCGATTGAGGTATCAGTCATTAAAATCGGACCACTATTACGTGTTTTATTGGCTTTTATTCATTTTTGAAAATCTGCAAAGGCTTACCCCTTTGCGAATTTGTATGCTTAAAAATAAATTTTGAAAATGTATGAATATTTTATAGCAGTATTAGTTCTAATGTTAAGAGCTTTCAAATGAGATATCAGTCATCAAAATCGGACCACTATTACGTGTTTTATTGGCTTTTATTCATTTTCGAAAATCTGTAAAGGCTTATCCCTTTGCGAATTGTTATGCTTAAAAATAAATTTCGAAAATATATGAATATTTTATAGCAGTATTAGTTCTGATGTCGAGAGCTTTCGATTGAGGTATCAGTCATCAAAATCGGACCACTATTACGTGTTTTATTGGCTTTTATTCATTTTTGAAAATCTGTAAAGGCTTACCCCTTTGCGAATTTTTATGCTTAAAAATAAATTTTGAAAACGTATGTATATTTTATAGCAGTATTAGTTCTAATGTTGAGCGCTTTCAAATGAGATATCAGTCATCAAAATCGGACCACTATTAAGTATTTTATTGGCTTTTATTCATTTTCGAAAATCTGTAAAGGCTTATCCCTTTGCGAATTGTTATGCTTAAAAATAAATTTCGAAAATATATGAATATTTTATAGCAGTATTAGTTCTGATGTCGAGAGCTTTCGATTAAGGTATCAGTCATCAAAATCGGACCACTATTACGTGTTTTATTGGCTTTTATTCATTTTTGAAAATCTGCAAAGGCTTACCCCTTTGCGAATTTGTATGCTTAAAAATAAATTTTGAAAATGTATGAATATTTTATAGCAGTATTAGTTCTAATGTTGAGCGCTTTCAAATGAGATATCAGTCATCAAAATCGGACCACTATTATGTGTTTTATTGGCATTTCATTCATTTCCGAAAATCTGTACAGGCTTACCCCTTTGCAAATTTTTATGCTTAAAAATGAATTTTGAAAACGTATGCATATTTTATAGCAGTATTAGTTCTAATGTTGAGAGCTTTCGATTGAGGTATCAGTCATTAAAATCGGACCACTATTACGTGTTTTATTGGCTTTTATTCATTTTTGAAAATCTGCAAAGGCTTACCCCTTTGCGAATTTGTATGCTTAAAAATAAATTTTGAAAATGTATGAATATTTTATAGCAGTATTAGTTCTAATGTTAAGAGCTTTCAAATGAGATATCAGTCATCAAAATCGGACCACTATTACGTGTTTTATTGGCTTTTATTCATTTTCGAAAATCTGTAAAGGCTTATCCCTTTGCGAATTGTTATGCTTAAAAATAAATTTCGAAAATATATGAATATTTTATAGCAGTATTAGTTCTGATGTCGAGAGCTTTCGATTGAGGTATCAGTCATCAAAATCGGACCACTATTACGTGTTTTATTGGCTTTTATTCATTTTTGAAAATCTGCAAAGGCTTACCCCTTTGCGAATTTGTATGCTTAAAAATAAATTTTGAAAATGTATGAATATTTTATAGCAGTATTAGTTCTAATGTTAAGAGCTTTCAAATGAGATATCAGTCATCAAAATCGGACCACTATTACGTGTTTTATTGGCTTTTATTCATTTTCGAAAATCTGTAAAGGCTTATCCCTTTGCGAATTGTTATGCTTAAAAATAAATTTCGAAAATATATGAATATTTTATAGCAGTATTAGTTCTGATGTCGAGAGCTTTCGATTGAGGTATCAGTCATTAAAATCGGACCACTATTACGTGTTTTATTGGCTTTTATTCATTTTTGAAAATCTGCAAAGGCTTACCCCTTTGCGAATTTGTATGCTTAAAAATAAATTTTGAAAATGTATGAATATTTTATAGCAGTATTAGTTCTAATGTTAAGAGCTTTCAAATGAGATATCAGTCATCAAAATCGGACCACTATTACGTGTTTTATTGGCTTTTATTCATTTTCGAAAATCTGTAAAGGCTTATCCCTTTGCGAATTGTTATGCTTAAAAATAAATTTCGAAAATATATGAATATTTTATAGCAGTATTAGTTCTGATGTCGAGAGCTTTCGATTGAGGTATCAGTCATCAAAATCGGACCACTATTACGTGTTTTATTGGCTTTTATTCATTTTTGAAAATCTGTAAAGGCTTACCCCTTTGCGAATTTTTATGCTTAAAAATGAATTTTGAAAACGTATGTATATTTTATAGCAGTATTAGTTCTAATGTTGAGCGCTTTCAAATGAGATATCAGTCATCAAAATCGGACCACTATTAAGTGTTTTATTGGCTTTTATTCATTTTCGAAAATCTGTAAAGGCTTATCCCTTTGCGAATTGTTATGCTTAAAAATAAATTTCGAAAATATATGAATATTTTATAGCAGTATTAGTTCTGATGTCGAGAGCTTTCGATTGAGGTATCAGTCATCAAAATCGGACCACTATTACGTGTTTTATTGGCTTTTATTCATTTTTGAAAATCTGCAAAGGCTTACCCCTTTGCGAATTTGTATGCTTAAAAATAAATTTTGAAAATGTATGAATATTTTATAGCAGTATTAGTTCTAATGTTGAGCGCTTTCAAATGAGATATCAGTCATCAAAATCGGACCACTATTAAGTGTTTTATTGGCATTTCATTCATTTCCGAAAATCTGTACAGGCTTACCCCTTTGCAAATTTTTATGCTTAAAAATGAATTTTGAAAACGTATGCATATTTTATAGCAGTATTAGTTCTAATGTTGAGAGCTTTCGATTGAGGTATCAGTCATTAAAATCGGACCACTATTACGTGTTTTATTGGCTTTTATTCATTTTTGAAAATCTGCAAAGGCTTACCCCTTTGCGAATTTGTATGCTTAAAAATAAATTTTGAAAATGTATGAATATTTTATAGCAGTATTAGTTCTAATGTTGAGCGCTTTCAAATGAGATATCAGTCATCAAAATCGGACCACTATTAAGTGTTTTATTGGCATTTCATTCATTTCCGAAAATCTGTACAGGCTTACCCCTTTGCAAATTTTTATGCTAAAAAATGAATTTTGAAAACGTATGCATATTTTATAGCAGTATTAGTTCTAATGTTGAGAGCTTTCGATAGAGGTATCAGTCATTAAAATCGGACCACTATTACGTGTTTTATTGGCTTTTATTCATTTTTGAAAATCTGCAAAGGCTTACCCCTTTGCGAATTTGTATGCTTAAAAATAAATTTTGAAAATGTATGAATATTTTATAGCAGTATTAGTTCTAATGTTAAGAGCTTTCAAATGAGATATCAGTCATCAAAATCGGACCACTATTACGTGTTTTATTGGCTTTTATTCATTTTCGAAAATCTGTAAAGGCTTATCCCTTTGCGAATTGTTATGCTTAAAAATAAATTTCGAAAATATATGAATATTTTATAGCAGTATTAGTTCTGATGTCGAGAGCTTTCGATTGAGGTATCAGTCATCAAAATCGGACCACTATTACGTGTTTTATTGGCTTTTATTCATTTTTGAAAATCTGCAAAGGCTTACCCCTTTGCGAATTTGTATGCTTAAAAATAAATTTTGAAAATGTATGAATATTTTATAGCAGTATTAGTTCTAATGTTAAGAGCTTTCAAATGAGATATCAGTCATCAAAATCGGACCACTATTACGTGTTTTATTGGCTTTTATTCATTTTCGAAAATCTGTAAAGGCTTATCCCTTTGCGAATTGTTATGCTTAAAAATAAATTTCGAAAATATATGAATATTTTATAGCAGTATTAGTTCTGATGTCGAGAGCTTTCGATTGAGGTATCAGTCATTAAAATCGGACCACTATTACGTGTTTTATTGGCTTTTATTCATTTTTGAAAATCTGCAAAGGCTTACCCCTTTGCGAATTTGTATGCTTAAAAATAAATTTTGAAAATGTATGAATATTTTATAGCAGTATTAGTTCTAATGTTAAGAGCTTTCAAATGAGATATCAGTCATCAAAATCGGACCACTATTACGTGTTTTATTGGCTTTTATTCATTTTCGAAAATCTGTAAAGGCTTATCCCTTTGCGAATTGTTATGCTTAAAAATAAATTTCGAAAATATATGAATATTTTATAGCAGTATTAGTTCTGATGTCGAGAGCTTTCGATTGAGGTATCAGTCATCAAAATCGGACCACTATTACGTGTTTTATTGGCTTTTATTCATTTTTGAAAATCTGTAAAGGCTTACCCCTTTGCGAATTTTTATGCTTAAAAATGAATTTTGAAAACGTATGTATATTTTATAGCAGTATTAGTTCTAATGTTGAGCGCTTTCAAATGAGATATCAGTCATCAAAATCGGACCACTATTAAGTGTTTTATTGGCTTTTATTCATTTTCGAAAATCTGTAAAGGCTTATCCCTTTGCGAATTGTTATGCTTAAAAATAAATTTCGAAAATATATGAATATTTTATAGCAGTATTAGTTCTGATGTCGAGAGCTTTCGATTGAGGTATCAGTCATCAAAATCGGACCACTATTACGTGTTTTATTGGCTTTTATTCATTTTTGAAAATCTGCAAAGGCTTACCCCTTTGCGAATTTGTATGCTTAAAAATAAATTTTGAAAATGTATGAATATTTTATAGCAGTATTAGTTCTAATGTTGAGCGCTTTCAAATGAGATATCAGTCATCAAAATCGGACCACTATTAAGTGTTTTATTGGCATTTCATTCATTTCCGAAAATCTGTACAGGCTTACCCCTTTGCAAATTTTTATGCTTAAAAATGAATTTTGAAAACGTATGCATATTTTATAGCAGTATTAGTTCTAATGTTGAGAGCTTTCGATTGAGGTATCAGTCATTAAAATCGGACCACTATTACGTGTTTTATTGGCTTTTATTCATTTTTGAAAATCTGCAAAGGCTTACCCCTTTGCGAATTTGTATGCTTAAAAATAAATTTTGAAAATGTATGAATATTTTATAGCAGTATTAGTTCTAATGTTAAGAGCTTTCAAATGAGATATCAGTCATCAAAATCGGACCACTATTACGTGTTTTATTGGCTTTTATTCATTTTCGAAAATCTGTAAAGGCTTATCCCTTTGCGAATTGTTATGCTTAAAAATAAATTTCGAAAATATATGAATATTTTATAGCAGTATTAGTTCTGATGTCGAGAGCTTTCGATTGAGGTATCAGTCATCAAAATCGGACCACTATTACGTGTTTTATTGGCTTTTATTCATTTTTGAAAATCTGCAAAGGCTTACCCCTTTGCGAATTTGTATGCTTAAAAATAAATTTTGAAAATGTATGAATATTTTATAGCAGTATTAGTTCTAATGTTGAGCGCTTTCAAATGAGATATCAGTCATCAAAATCGGACCACTATTAAGTGTTTTATTGGCATTTCATTCATTTCCGAAAATCTGTACAGGCTTACCCCTTTGCAAATTTTTATGCTTAAAAATGAATTTTGAAAACGTATGCATATTTTATAGCAGTATTAGTTCTAATGTTGAGAGCTTTCGATTGAGGTATCAGTCATTAAAATCGGACCACTATTACGTGTTTTATTGGCTTTTATTCATTTTTGAAAATCTGCAAAGGCTTACCCCTTTGCGAATTTGTATGCTTAAAAATAAATTTTGAAAATGTATGAATATTTTATAGCAGTATTAGTTCTAATGTTAAGAGCTTTCAAATGAGATATCAGTCATCAAAATCGGACCACTATTACGTGTTTTATTGGCTTTTATTCATTTTCGAAAATCTGTAAAGGCTTATCCCTTTGCGAATTGTTATGCTTAAAAATAAATTTCGAAAATATATGAATATTTTATAGCAGTATTAGTTCTGATGTCGAGAGCTTTCGATTGAGGTATCAGTCATCAAAATCGGACCACTATTACGTGTTTTATTGGCTTTTATTCATTTTTGAAAATCTGCAAAGGCTTACCCCTTTGCGAATTTGTATGCTTAAAAATAAATTTTGAAAATGTATGAATATTTTATAGCAGTATTAGTTCTAATGTTAAGAGCTTTCAAATGAGATATCAGTCATCAAAATCGGACCACTATTACGTGTTTTATTGGCTTTTATTCATTTTCGAAAATCTGTAAAGGCTTATCCCTTTGCGAATTGTTATGCTTAAAAATAAATTTCGAAAATATATGAATATTTTATAGCAGTATTAGTTCTGATGTCGAGAGCTTTCGATTGAGGTATCAGTCATTAAAATCGGACCACTATTACGTGTTTTATTGGCTTTTATTCATTTTTGAAAATCTGCAAAGGCTTACCCCTTTGCGAATTTGTATGCTTAAAAATAAATTTTGAAAATGTATGAATATTTTATAGCAGTATTAGTTCTAATGTTAAGAGCTTTCAAATGAGATATCAGTCATCAAAATCGGACCACTATTACGTGTTTTATTGGCTTTTATTCATTTTCGAAAATCTGTAAAGGCTTATCCCTTTGCGAATTGTTATGCTTAAAAATAAATTTCGAAAATATATGAATATTTTATAGCAGTATTAGTTCTGATGTCGAGAGCTTTCGATTGAGGTATCAGTCATCAAAATCGGACCACTATTACGTGTTTTATTGGCTTTTATTCATTTTTGAAAATCTGCAAAGGCTTACCCCTTTGCGAATTTGTATGCTTAAAAATAAATTTTGAAAATGTATGAATATTTTATAGCAGTATTAGTTCTAATGTTGAGCGCTTTCAAATGAGATATCAGTCATCAAAATCGGACCACTATTAAGTGTTTTATTGGCATTTCATTCATTTCCGAAAATCTGTACAGGCTTACCCCTTTGCAAATTTTTATGCTTAAAAATGAATTTTGAAAACGTATGCATATTTTATAGCAGTATTAGTTCTAATGTTGAGAGCTTTCGATTGAGGTATCAGTCATTAAAATCGGACCACTATTACGTGTTTTATTGGCTTTTATTCATTTTTGAAAATCTGCAAAGGCTTACCCCTTTGCGAATTTGTATGCTTAAAAATAAATTTTGAAAATGTATGAATATTTTATAGCAGTATTAGTTCTAATGTTAAGAGCTTTCAAATGAGATATCAGTCATCAAAATCGGACCACTATTACGTGTTTTATTGGCTTTTATTCATTTTCGAAAATCTGTAAAGGCTTATCCCTTTGCGAATTGTTATGCTTAAAAATAAATTTCGAAAATATATGAATATTTTATAGCAGTATTAGTTCTGATGTCGAGAGCTTTCGATTGAGGTATCAGTCATCAAAATCGGACCACTATTACGTGTTTTATTGGCTTTTATTCATTTTTGAAAATCTGCAAAGGCTTACCCCTTTGCGAATTTGTATGCTTAAAAATAAATTTTGAAAATGTATGAATATTTTATAGCAGTATTAGTTCTAATGTTGAGCGCTTTCAAATGAGATATCAGTCATCAAAATCGGACCACTATTAAGTGTTTTATTGGCATTTCATTCATTTCCGAAAATCTGTACAGGCTTACCCCTTTGCAAATTTTTATGCTTAAAAATGAATTTTGAAAACGTATGCATATTTTATAGCAGTATTAGTTCTAATGTTGAGAGCTTTCGATTGAGGTATCAGTCATTAAAATCGGACCACTATTACGTGTTTTATTGGCTTTTATTCATTTTTGAAAATCTGCAAAGGCTTACCCCTTTGCGAATTTGTATGCTTAAAAATAAATTTTGAAAATGTATGAATATTTTATAGCAGTATTAGTTCTAATGTTAAGAGCTTTCAAATGAGATATCAGTCATCAAAATCGGACCACTATTACGTGTTTTATTGGCTTTTATTCATTTTCGAAAATCTGTAAAGGCTTATCCCTTTGCGAATTGTTATGCTTAAAAATAAATTTCGAAAATATATGAATATTTTATAGCAGTATTAGTTCTGATGTCGAGAGCTTTCGATTGAGGTATCAGTCATCAAAATCGGACCACTATTACGTGTTTTATTGGCTTTTATTCATTTTTGAAAATCTGTAAAGGCTTACCCCTTTGCGAATTTTTATGCTTAAAAATGAATTTTAAAAATGTATGAATATTTTATAGCAGTATTAATTCTGATGTCGAGAGCTTTCGATTGAGGTATCAGTTATCAAAATCGAACCACTATTGCGTGTATTATTGGCTTTTATTCATTTTCGAAAATCTGTAAAGGCTTACCTATTTGCGAATTTTTATGCTTAAAAATGAATTTTGAAAATGTATGAATATTTTATAGCAGTATTAGTTCTAATGTTGTGAGCTTTCGATTGAGGTATCAGTCATCAAAATCGAACCACTATTACGTGTTTTATTGGCTTTTATTCATTTTTGAAAATCTGTAAAGGCTTACCCCTTTGCGAATTTTTATGCTTAAAAATGAATTTTGAAAACGTATGTATATTTTATAGCAGTATTAGTTCTAATGTTGAGCGCTTTCAAATGAGATATCAGTCATCAAAATCGGACCACTATTAAGTGTTTTATTGGCATTTCATTCATTTCCGAAAATCTGTACAGGCTTACCCCTTTGCAAATTTTTATGCTTAAAAATGAATTTTGAAAACGTATGCATATTTTATAGCAGTATTAGTTCTAATGTTGAGAGCTTTCGATTGAGGTATCAGTCATTAAAATCGGACCACTATTACGTGTTTTATTGGCTTTTATTCATTTTTGAAAATCTGCAAAGGCTTACCCCTTTGCGAATTTGTATGCTTAAAAATAAATTTTGAAAATGTATGAATATTTTATAGCAGTATTAGTTCTAATGTTAAGAGCTTTCAAATGAGATATCAGTCATCAAAATCGGACCACTATTACGTGTTTTATTGGCTTTTATTCATTTTCGAAAATCTGTAAAGGCTTATCCCTTTGCGAATTGTTATGCTTAAAAATAAATTTCGAAAATATATGAATATTTTATAGCAGTATTAGTTCTGATGTCGAGAGCTTTCGATTGAGGTATCAGTCATCAAAATCGGACCACTATTACGTGTTTTATTGGCTTTATTCATTTTTGAAAATCTGCAAAGGCTTACCCCTTTGCGAATTTGTATGCTTAAAAATAAATTTTGAAAATGTATGAATATTTTATAGCAGTATTAGTTCTAATGTTGAGCGCTTTCAAATGAGATATCAGTCATCAAAATCGGACCACTATTAAGTGTTTTATTGGCATTTCATTCATTTCCGAAAATCTGTACAGGCTTACCCCTTTGCAAATTTTTATGCTTAAAAATGAATTTTGAAAACGTATGCATATTTTATAGCAGTATTAGTTCTAATGTTGAGAGCTTTCGATTGAGGTATCAGTCATTAAAATCGGACCACTATTACGTGTTTTATTGGCTTTTATTCATTTTTGAAAATCTGCAAAGGCTTACCCCTTTGCGAATTTGTATGCTTAAAAATAAATTTTGAAAATGTATGAATATTTTATAGCAGTATTAGTTCTAATGTTAAGAGCTTTCAAATGAGATATCAGTCATCAAAATCGGACCACTATTACGTGTTTTATTGGCTTTTATTCATTTTCGAAAATCTGTAAAGGCTTATCCCTTTGCGAATTGTTATGCTTAAAAATAAATTTCGAAAATATATGAATATTTTATAGCAGTATTAGTTCTGATGTCGAGAGCTTTCGATTGAGGTATCAGTCATCAAAATCGGACCACTATTACGTGTTTTATTGGCTTTTATTCATTTTTGAAAATCTGTAAAGGCTTACCCCTTTGCGAATTTTTATGCTTAAAAATGAATTTTGAAAACGTATGTATATTTTATAGCAGTATTAGTTCTAATGTTGAGCGCTTTCAAATGAGATATCAGTCATCAAAATCGGACCACTATTAAGTGTTTTATTGGCTTTTATTCATTTTCGAAAATCTGTAAAGGCTTATCCCTTTGCGAATTGTTATGCTTAAAAATAAATTTCGAAAATATATGAATATTTTATAGCAGTATTAGTTCTGATGTCGAGAGCTTTCGATTGAGGTATCAGTCATCAAAATCGGACCACTATTACGTGTTTTATTGGCTTTTATTCATTTTTGAAAATCTGCAAAGGCTTACCCCTTTGCGAATTTGTATGCTTAAAAATAAATTTTGAAAATGTATGAATATTTTATAGCAGTATTAGTTCTAATGTTGAGCGCTTTCAAATGAGATATCAGTCATCAAAATCGGACCACTATTAAGTGTTTTATTGGCATTTCATTCATTTCCGAAAATCTGTACAGGCTTACCCCTTTGCAAATTTTTATGCTTAAAAATGAATTTTGAAAACGTATGCATATTTTATAGCAGTATTAGTTCTAATGTTGAGAGCTTTCGATTGAGGTATCAGTCATTAAAATCGGACCACTATTACGTGTTTTATTGGCTTTTATTCATTTTTGAAAATCTGCAAAGGCTTACCCCTTTGCGAATTTGTATGCTTAAAAATAAATTTTGAAAATGTATGAATATTTTATAGCAGTATTAGTTCTAATGTTAAGAGCTTTCAAATGAGATATCAGTCATCAAAATCGGACCACTATTACGTGTTTTATTGGCTTTTATTCATTTTTGAAAATCTGTAAAGGCTTACCCCTTTGCGAATTTTTATGCTTAAAAATGAATTTTAAAAATGTATGAATATTTTATAGCAGTATTAATTCTGATGTCGAGAGCTTTCGATTGAGGTATCAGTTATCAAAATCGAACCACTATTGCGTGTATTATTGGCTTTTATTCATTTTCGAAAATCTGTAAAGGCTTACCTATTTGCGAATTTTTATGCTTAAAAATGAATTTTGAAAATGTATGAATATTTTATAGCAGTATTAGTTCTAATGTTGTGAGCTTTCGATTGAGGTATCAGTCATCAAAATCGAACCACTATTACGTGTTTTATTGGCTTTTATTCATTTTTGAAAATCTGTAAAGGCTTACCCCTTTGCGAATTTTTATGCTTAAAAATGAATTTTGAAAACGTATGTATATTTTATAGCAGTATTAGTTCTAATGTTGAGCGCTTTCAAATGAGATATCAGTCATCAAAATCGGACCACTATTAAGTGTTTTATTGGCATTTCATTCATTTCCGAAAATCTGTACAGGCTTACCCCTTTGCAAATTTTTATGCTTAAAAATGAATTTTGAAAACGTATGCATATTTTATAGCAGTATTAGTTCTAATGTTGAGAGCTTTCGATTGAGGTATCAGTCATTAAAATCGGACCACTATTACGTGTTTTATTGGCTTTTATTCATTTTTGAAAATCTGCAAAGGCTTACCCCTTTGCGAATTTGTATGCTTAAAAATAAATTTTGAAAATGTATGAATATTTTATAGCAGTATTAGTTCTAATGTTAAGAGCTTTCAAATGAGATATCAGTCATCAAAATCGGACCACTATTACGTGTTTTATTGGCTTTTATTCATTTTCGAAAATCTGTAAAGGCTTATCCCTTTGCGAATTGTTATGCTTAAAAATAAATTTCGAAAATATATGAATATTTTATAGCAGTATTAGTTCTGATGTCGAGAGCTTTCGATTGAGGTATCAGTCATCAAAATCGGACCACTATTACGTGTTTTATTGGCTTTTATTCATTTTTGAAAATCTGCAAAGGCTTACCCCTTTGCGAATTTGTATGCTTAAAAATAAATTTTGAAAATGTATGAATATTTTATAGCAGTATTAGTTCTAATGTTGAGCGCTTTCAAATGAGATATCAGTCATCAAAATCGGACCACTATTAAGTGTTTTATTGGCATTTCATTCATTTCCGAAAATCTGTACAGGCTTACCCCTTTGCAAATTTTTATGCTTAAAAATGAATTTTGAAAACGTATGCATATTTTATAGCAGTATTAGTTCTAATGTTGAGAGCTTTCGATTGAGGTATCAGTCATTAAAATCGGACCACTATTACGTGTTTTATTGGCTTTTATTCATTTTTGAAAATCTGCAAAGGCTTACCCCTTTGCGAATTTGTATGCTTAAAAATAAATTTTGAAAATGTATGAATATTTTATAGCAGTATTAGTTCTAATGTTAAGAGCTTTCAAATGAGATATCAGTCATCAAAATCGGACCACTATTACGTGTTTTATTGGCTTTTATTCATTTTCGAAAATCTGTAAAGGCTTATCCCTTTGCGAATTGTTATGCTTAAAAATAAATTTCGAAAATATATGAATATTTTATAGCAGTATTAGTTCTGATGTCGAGAGTTTTCGATTGAGGTATCAGTCATCAAAATCGGACCACTATTACGTGTTTTATTGGCTTTTATTCATTTTTGAAAATCTGTAAAGGCTTACCCCTTTGCGAATTTTTATGCTTAAAAATGAATTTTGAAAACGTATGTATATTTTATAGCAGTATTAGTTCTAATGTTGAGCGCTTTCAAATGAGATATCAGTCATCAAAATCGGACCACTATTAAGTGTTTTATTGGCTTTTATTCATTTTCGAAAATCTGTAAAGGCTTATCCCTTTGCGAATTGTTATGCTTAAAAATAAATTTCGAAAATATATGAATATTTTATAGCAGTATTAGTTCTGATGTCGAGAGCTTTCGATTGAGGTATCAGTCATCAAAATCGGACCACTATTACGTGTTTTATTGGCTTTTATTCATTTTTGAAAATCTGCAAAGGCTTACCCCTTTGCGAATTTGTATGCTTAAAAATAAATTTTGAAAATGTATGAATATTTTATAGCACTATTAGTTCTAATGTTGAGCGCTTTCAAATGAGATATCAGTCATCAAAATCGGACCACTATTAAGTGTTTTATTGGCATTTCATTCATTTCCGAAAATCTGTACAGGCTTACCCCTTTGCAAATTTTTATGCTTAAAAATGAATTTTGAAAACGTATGCATATTTTATAGCAGTATTAGTTCTAATGTTGAGAGCTTTCGATTGAGGTATCAGTCATTAAAATCGGACCACTATTACGTGTTTTATTGGCTTTTATTCATTTTTGAAAATCTGCAAAGGCTTACCCCTTTGCGAATTTGTATGCTTAAAAATAAATTTTGAAAATGTATGAATATTTTATAGCAGTATTAGTTCTAATGTTAAGAGCTTTCAAATGAGATATCAGTCATCAAAATCGGACCACTATTACGTGTTTTATTGGCTTTTATTCATTTTCGAAAATCTGTAAAGGCTTATCCCTTTGCGAATTGTTATGCTTAAAAATAAATTTCGAAAATATATGAATATTTTATAGCAGTATTAGTTCTGATGTCGAGAGCTTTCGATTGAGGTATCAGTCATCAAAATCGGACCACTATTACGTGTTTTATTGGCTTTTATTCATTTTTGAAAATCTGCAAAGGCTTACCCCTTTGCGAATTTGTATGCTTAAAAATAAATTTTGAAAATGTATGAATATTTTATAGCAGTATTAGTTCTAATGTTAAGAGCTTTCAAATGAGATATCAGTCATCAAAATCGGACCACTATTACGTGTTTTATTGGCTTTTATTCATTTTCGAAAATCTGTAAAGGCTTACCCCTTTGCGAATTTTTATGCTTAAAAATGAATTTTGAAAACGTATGTATATTTTATAGCAGTATTAGTTCTAATGTTGAGCGCTTTCAAATGAGATATCAGTCATCAAAATCGGACCACTATTAAGTGTTTTATTGGCTTTTATTCATTTTCGAAAATCTGTAAAGGCTTATCCCTTTGCGAATTGTTATGCTTAAAAATAAATTTCGAAAATATATGAATATTTTATAGCAGTATTAGTTCTGATGTCGAGAGCTTTCGATTGAGGTATCAGTCATCAAAATCGGACCACTATTACGTGTTTTATTGGCTTTTATTCATTTTTGAAAATCTGTAAAGGCTTACCCCTTTGCGAATTTTTATGCTTAAAAATGAATTTTGAAAACGTATGTATATTTTATAGCAGTATTAGTTCTAATGTTGAGCGCTTTCAAATGAGATATCAGTCATCAAAATCGGACCACTATTAAGTGTTTTATTGGCTTTTATTCATTTTCGAAAATCTGTAAAGGCTTATCCCTTTGCGAATTGTTATGCTTAAAAATAAATTTCGAAAATATATGAATATTTTATAGCAGTATTAGTTCTGATGTCGAGAGCTTTCGATTGAGGTATCAGTCATCAAAATCGGACCACTATTACGTGTTTTATTGGCTTTTATTCATTTTTGAAAATCTGCAAAGGCTTACCCCTTTGCGAATTTGTATGCTTAAAAATAAATTTTGAAAATGTATGAATATTTTATAGCAGTATTAGTTCTAATGTTGAGCGCTTTCAAATGAGATATCAGTCATCAAAATCGGACCACTATTAAGTGTTTTATTGGCATTTCATTCATTTCCGAAAATCTGTACAGGCTTACCCCTTTGCAAATTTTTATGCTTAAAAATGAATTTTGAAAACGTATGCATATTTTATAGCAGTATTAGTTCTAATGTTGAGAGCTTTCGATTGAGGTATCAGTCATTAAAATCGGACCACTATTACGTGTTTTATTGGCTTTTATTCATTTTTGAAAATCTGTAAAGGCTTACCCCTTTGCGAATTTTTATGCTTAAAAATGAATTTTAAAAATGTATGAATATTTTATAGCAGTATTAGTTCTAATGTTAAGAGCTTTCAAATGAGATATCAGTCATCAAAATCGGACCACTATTACGTGTTTTATTGGCTTTTATTCATTTTCGAAAATCTGTAAAGGCTTATCCCTTTGCGAATTGTTATGCTTAAAAATAAATTTCGAAAATATATGAATATTTTATAGCAGTATTAGTTCTGATGTCGAGAGCTTTCGATTGAGGTATCAGTCATCAAAATCGGACCACTATTACGTGTTTTATTGGCTTTTATTCATTTTTGAAAATCTGTAAAGGCTTACCCCTTTGCGAATTTGTATGCTTAAAAATAAATTTTGAAAATGTATGAATATTTTATAGCAGTATTAGTTCTAATGTTAAGAGCTTTCAAATGAGATATCAGTCATCAAAATCGGACCACTATTACGTGTTTTATTGGCTTTTATTCATTTTCGAAAATCTGTAAAGGCTTATCCCTTTGCGAATTGTTATGCTTAAAAATAAATTTCGAAAATATATGAATATTTTTTAGCAGTATTAGTTCTGATGTCGAGAGCTTTCGATTGAGGTATCAGTCATCAAAATCGGACCACTATTACGTGTTTTATTGGCTTTTATTCATTTTTGAAAATCTGTAAAGGCTTACCCCTTTGCGAATTTTTATGCTTAAAAATGAATTTTGAAAACGTATGTATATTTTATAGCAGTATTAGTTCTAATGTTGAGCGCTTTCAAATGAGATATCAGTCATCAAAATCGGACCACTATTAAGTGTTTTATTGGCATTTCATTCATTTCCGAAAATCTGTACAGGCTTACCCCTTTGCAAATTTTTATGCTTAAAAATGAATTTTGAAAACGTATGCATATTTTATAGCAGTATTAGTTCTAATGTTGAGAGCTTTCGATTGAGGTATCAGTCATTAAAATCGGACCACTATTACGTGTTTTATTGGCTTTTATTCATTTTTGAAAATCTGCAAAGGCTTACCCCTTTGCGAATTTGTATGCTTAAAAATAAATTTTGAAAATGTATGAATATTTTATAGCAGTATTAGTTCTAATGTTAAGAGCTTTCAAATGAGATATCAGTCATCAAAATCGGACCACTATTACGTGTTTTATTGGCTTTTATTCATTTTCGAAAATCTGTAAAGGCTTATCCCTTTGCGAATTGTTATGCTTAAAAATAAATTTCGAAAATATATGAATATTTTATAGCAGTATTAGTTCTGATGTCGAGAGCTTTCGATTGAGGTATCAGTCATCAAAATCGGACCACTATTACGTGTTTTATTGGCTTTTATTCATTTTTGAAAATCTGTAAAGGCTTACCCCTTTGCGAATTTTTATGCTTAAAAATGAATTTTGAAAACGTATGTATATTTTATAGCAGTATTAGTTCTAATGTTGAGCGCTTTCAAATGAGATATCAGTCATCAAAATCGGACCACTATTAAGTGTTTTATTGGCTTTTATTCATTTTCGAAAATCTGTAAAGGCTTATCCCTTTGCGAATTGTTATGCTTAAAAATAAATTTCGAAAATATATGAATATTTTATAGCAGTATTAGTTCTGATGTCGAGAGCTTTCGATTGAGGTATCAGTCATCAAAATCGGACCACTATTACGTGTTTTATTGGCTTTTATTCATTTTTGAAAATCTGCAAAGGCTTACCCCTTTGCGAATTTGTATGCTTAAAAATAAATTTTGAAAATGTATGAATATTTTATAGCAGTATTAGTTCTAATGTTGAGCGCTTTCAAATGAGATATCAGTCATCAAAATCGGACCACTATTAAGTGTTTTATTGGCATTTCATTCATTTCCGAAAATCTGTACAGGCTTACCCCTTTGCAAATTTTTATGCTTAAAAATGAATTTTGAAAACGTATGCATATTTTATAGCAGTATTAGTTCTAATGTTGAGAGCTTTCGATTGAGGTATCAGTCATTAAAATCGGACCACTATTACGTGTTTTATTGGCTTTTATTCATTTTTGAAAATCTGCAAAGGCTTACCCCTTTGCGAATTTGTATGCTTAAAAATAAATTTTGAAAATGTATGAATATTTTATAGCAGTATTAGTTCTAATGTTGAGCGCTTTCAAATGAGATATCAGTCATCAAAATCGGACCACTATTAAGTGTTTTATTGGCATTTCATTCATTTCCGAAAATCTGTACAGGCTTACCCCTTTGCAAATTTTTATGCTTAAAAATGAATTTTGAAAACGTATGCATATTTTATAGCAGTATTAGTTCTAATGTTGAGAGCTTTCGATTGAGGTATCAGTCATTAAAATCGGACCACTATTACGTGTTTTATTGGCTTTTATTCATTTTTGAAAATCTGCAAAGGCTTACCCCTTTGCGAATTTGTATGCTTAAAAATAAATTTTGAAAATGTATGAATATTTTATAGCAGTATTAGTTCTAATGTTAAGAGCTTTCAAATGAGATATCAGTCATCAAAATCGGACCACTATTACGTGTTTTATTGGCTTTTATTCATTTTCGAAAATCTGTAAAGGCTTATCCCTTTGCGAATTGTTATGCTTAAAAATAAATTTCGAAAATATATGAATATTTTATAGCAGTATTAGTTCTGATGTCGAGAGCTTTCGATTGAGGTATCAGTCATCAAAATCGGACCACTATTACGTGTTTTATTGGCTTTTATTCATTTTTGAAAATCTGTAAAGGCTTACCCCTTTGCGAATTTTTATGCTTAAAAATGAATTTTGAAAACGTATGTATATTTTATAGCAGTATTAGTTCTAATGTTGAGCGCTTTCAAATGAGATATCAGTCATCAAAATCGGACCACTATTAAGTGTTTTATTGGCTTTTATTCATTTTCGAAAATCTGTAAAGGCTTATCCCTTTGCGAATTGTTATGCTTAAAAATAAATTTCGAAAATATATGAATATTTTATAGCAGTATTAGTTCTGATGTCGAGAGCTTTCGATTGAGGTATCAGTCATCAAAATCGGACCACTATTACGTGTTTTATTGGCTTTTATTCATTTTTGAAAATCTGCAAAGGCTTACCCCTTTGCGAATTTGTATGCTTAAAAATAAATTTTGAAAATGTATGAATATTTTATAGCAGTATTAGTTCTAATGTTGAGCGCTTTCAAATGAGATATCAGTCATCAAAATCGGACCACTATTAAGTGTTTTATTGGCATTTCATTCATTTCCGAAAATCTGTACAGGCTTACCCCTTTGCAAATTTTTATGCTTAAAAATGAATTTTGAAAACGTATGCATATTTTATAGCAGTATTAGTTCTAATGTTGAGAGCTTTCGATTGAGGTATCAGTCATTAAAATCGGACCACTATTACGTGTTTTATTGGCTTTTATTCATTTTTGAAAATCTGCAAAGGCTTACCCCTTTGCGAATTTGTATGCTTAAAAATAAATTTTGAAAATGTATGAATATTTTATAGCAGTATTAGTTCTAATGTTAAGAGCTTTCAAATGAGATATCAGTCATCAAAATCGGACCACTATTACGTGTTTTATTGGCTTTTATTCATTTTCGAAAATCTGTAAAGGCTTATCCCTTTGCGAATTGTTATGCTTAAAAATAAATTTCGAAAATATATGAATATTTTATAGCAGTATTAGTTCTGATGTCGAGAGCTTTCGATTGAGGTATCAGTCATCAAAATCGGACCACTATTACGTGTTTTATTGGCTTTTATTCATTTTTGAAAATCTGTAAAGGCTTACCCCTTTGCGAATTTGTATGCTTAAAAATAAATTTTGAAAATGTATGAATATTTTATAGCAGTATTAGTTCTAATGTTAAGAGCTTTCAAATGAGATATCAGTCATCAAAATCGGACCACTATTACGTGTTTTATTGGCTTTTATTCATTTTCGAAAATCTGTAAAGGCTTATCCCTTTGCGAATTGTTATGCTTAAAAATAAATTTCGAAAATATATGAATATTTTTTAGCAGTATTAGTTCTGATGTCGAGAGCTTTCGATTGAGGTATCAGTCATCAAAATCGGACCACTATTACGTGTTTTATTGGCTTTTATTCATTTTTGAAAATCTGTAAAGGCTTACCCCTTTGCGAATTTTTATGCTTAAAAATAAATTTTGAAAATGTATGAATATTTTATAGCAGTATTAGTTCTAATGTTGAGCGCTTTCAAATGAGATATCAGTCATCAAAATCGGACCACTATTAAGTGTTTTATTGGCATTTCATTCATTTCCGAAAATCTGTACAGGCTTACCCCTTTGCAAATTTTTATGCTTAAAAATGAATTTTGAAAACGTATGCATATTTTATAGCAGTATTAGTTCTAATGTTGAGAGCTTTCGATTGAGGTATCAGTCATTAAAATCGGACCACTATTACGTGTTTTATTGGCTTTTATTCATTTTTGAAAATCTGTAAAGGCTTACCCCTTTGCGAATTTTTATGCTTAAAAATGAATTTTAAAAATGTATGAATATTTTATAGCAGTATTAGTTCTAATGTTAAGAGCTTTCAAATGAGATATCAGTCATCAAAATCGGACCACTATTACGTGTTTTATTGGCTTTTATTCATTTTCGAAAATCTGTAAAGGCTTATCCCTTTGCGAATTGTTATGCTTAAAAATAAATTTCGAAAATATATGAATATTTTATAGCAGTATTAGTTCTGATGTCGAGAGCTTTCGATTGAGGTATCAGTCATCAAAATCGGACCACTATTACGTGTTTTATTGGCTTTTATTCATTTTTGAAAATCTGTAAAGGCTTACCCCTTTGCGAATTTTTATGCTTAAAAATGAATTTTGAAAATGTATGAATATTTTATAGCAGTATTAATTCTGATGTCGAGAGCTTTCGATTGAGGTATCAGTTATCAAAATCGAACCACTATTGCGTGTATTATTGGCTTTTATTCATTTTCGAAAATCTGTAAAGGCTTACCCCTTTGCGAATTTTTATGCTTAAAAATGAATTTTGAAAATGTATGAATATTTTATAGCAGTATTAATTCTGATGTCGAGAGCTTTCGATTGAGGTATCAGTTATCAAAATCGAACCACTATTGCGTGTATTATTGGCTTTTATTCATTTTCGAAAATCTAAAGGCTTACTTATTTGCGAATTTTTATGCTTAAAAATGAATTTTGAAAATGTATGAATATTTTATAGCAGTATTAGTTCTAATGTTGAGAGCTTTCGAGTGAGATATCAGTCATCAAAATATGACAACTATTACGTGTTTTATTGGCTTTTATTCATTTTTGAAAATCTGTAAAGGCTTACCCCTTTGCGAATTTTTATGCTTAAAAATGAATTTTGAAAATGTATGAATATTTTATAGCAGTATTAGTTCTAATGTTGAGAGCTTTCGATTGAGGTATCAGTCATCAAAATCGGACCATTTTTTTATTTCGAGAGTGATTTTCACATAATTTTTGCACGTTGAGCATTAACTCAGTGTCGATTTTTAGATCAAATACAGATAGCTGTTTATGTTTTCTTTGTCTTTTTCTTGAACTGATACTTGAACACTACATAACGCATCATGATTCGCATTAACAGAAACTTTATATTTTCAAAGAACAAAAATGTAACACTTGCCGCCAAGCTGCTGATTCGACTTTTTCGATCTATCACGACTTTTTGGTATTTTGTTCCCGGTAAAAAAGAAAGCCTGAAGAGCCATCAGCTGAAACCATATAAAATTCACAGTACTAATCCACGTTTGATTGACAGTCTACCTTAAAGGTAATGGACCGGTCTCATTTTAATTATCTCACCTTGTATTGTCAACCCACCCTGTGCTATGCTGGAATCAAATTCGAAAAAGTTATTATTTACTGTACTTTCGCAACGAAAACTTTTAACATAACATAAATATTCTTCATCTAATAAAAGAGTAAGATACATGGATACGGTCTGTAAGAGCGGAAAAATAATTTTCCCTATAAATTTTCATATCGTAAATTATACTAAATGAAATTTTTCTCCAGATTCGATATATAACAGGCAGGATAATATATAAAACAGATGTCTAGGTAGCTTGCGGAGATGGTATTTTTATTTGAACCATCATTGCAGTTAAAGTACTGTCAATGTATCAAGTTTTCAGTTATTGCTCTTCGAAACAGGCGAAATACGCCTTCCCTATAAACGATATAATATTTAAATATTTTGGAACAAACTTTGCTTGTACTATCCGCTACATAATTTCATCTCGACCTTAATTTTTCATCGATCGATTTTTGACAAGAAATCTTTGCCGAGAAAAAGAAGTTAAAACACTGCCCTTTCGGTTTCGCCACAGGTTTTGATTAAGATCCAAACAAAAATTTTTTTTTATAAATCACAAAACGCAGAAAAGACCATGATACATTTTTAAATAATTGCACCTGCACTATATTTTTGGTTTATTATTTTATAATGGATCGGTTAAATACTTTTTCCAGTATAGTTTCATGACGCAAAAGCGTTACATAACAATAATTGAATTTTAATCGAAATATTAGACGAACCGTTCCTTCACGGTATTCGATATAACATAGAATTACTTCTCCGACACGAACACAAATTGACAAATTTAATAAAAAATATTTTTAAAAAAAAATCCATCATCATCGTGATGATTAAAATAAATTTTGAAATAAGATAATTAAATTTCCAATACATGTTTGTACATACATACTCATAGATCTGCATTTTGAGAACATATACATTCACCTCATTTTCATCCTAACAGAAAAATATTTTCATTTTTTTTTTAAATTAAATCTATTAAGGTGGTGAATTTATTGAATTATCTGACAAATTCTATTTTCTTTCAACTTTTCTCTTCGCAATCTCATTTTGATTTTTCCGCATACAAAGGAGTTTCCATAAAATGCTGACTGCTTTCATTTAACGATTTACTGGCGTGGAAGATGATTCGCTGCATAGACTCTTTACTCGAAGAGAGTCTCTCATATAGGGATTTGAACCTCTATACTTGCCGAACCTTATTCACTCAATCCTTATTCGTAACAATTGGTGTCAGAAGTGGGATTTTCAAAAGTTGTAAATGCCTAATATTATCCCGTATAAATCTCAGCAGTTAATAGACTAGTCGGTTCAGTGGGGCAACCATACATAAGGCAACATGATAGAGATTATAAAAAAACTTTGAAACGTGAACTAGCAGAAGATGATGCGAGAGAAGACCAAAAATAGATATCATCACAACCACAAATACCAGCCAGACTAGAACCATTAGAAGTTCAGTTCGAAGAAAACGACAAGAAAACAAGAGGAGGAAGATACAAGTGGAATAAGTTCAGTGGCTAAAACAAAACTAGTTGTTCTAGGTCAGCCATCTATTCCTGAACAACTGAAGCAACCTTTTGGACATGCAGGTTCTCCTAAAATTGCTGTTAGCAGTACAAATAACTCAGACCAGCAAGGCACTAAATAAAACGCCAAATTAGACTAACAAAGCGCTAAACTAGACCAGCTTCAAGCCAAGCTAGAAACAATATAGCAAACAATCACGGCTGATGTAGATCGAAAGGTGCCAATAATCACGGCTGATAGAACCACAAAGGCCACAAAGAATTCTAAAACCACCTTAATTTGATGGCGAGACTAGATTTGAGAATTTCAAGGTGCAATTTCAAATGGCCATGAGGCATAATGGGTGGGCTGCTAATAAACAACTTTATGCTCGATTGACGGTGAAAAAAGCAAACGTAGCCGATCTAAGAAGAAAAATGATGAATATTCATGCCGCCGTTAAGAGCAATATCGTGAACAGCAGTGACAGAATGAAGACGCGATACGACCTGTGAGTGAATAGTGAAGGATTCGTGGAAGGAGAGTTGGATTGGCTTTACAATCCGAAGAGAAGGAAGGGACGATCACCGAAGCTGCTACAAAGTTGGGAAGGAACATACACGGAAATCAAGAATGTTGTTGTAAACAGGATGCATTATTTACGCCCAAGGAGTAAAATGAAAGTGGTCTACATCGATCGATTAACACGTTACAACAGGAGGAATATGGATGAATCTGTTCGGGACGAACTAAATTAAGGTGGGGGTAATATCACGATGTGATGTGTTACTCTGCTGCGTTTTCTTATGATTTCCAAGGCCTCGTTTCACGCATTGCTTGTCCTTGTTGCTTTCTAGTAGTAGTAATTTATTATTTGCAATCAGGTTGTAGAATTTATATTACAGCTGATGTAGGATGTTGCAGCTTAAACTGGAGATTTCCATACCTAGAGCTCTTGTAGTTCGTTGTGAGCTTTTTGAAAGTTTTTCACTTCCCAGTAGCTACTCATGTTATATTACAAATAACTACAAAGTCCTGTTCATTGCTATGTATCAAGTTTGCCTACTTCCAAAGTATATGTCTGTTGACTGATTAAATGGTTTTTTTATGTTGGTATTCTCGACTCCAAATAGACGGCAAACTGATAGCATGCGCCTTTAATTGCAAGGTGGTTCATTCTTCCTATAGTTTTGGCTCGACATTATCGTCTTGAAGTTGGGTTGTTGGTATGGCTTGTACTATGATTGCGGTTTTGTGGCGATTCGCTCCAAATTATCTTTTTCAGTAAATTTCGTTAACTTGTCCCAGTTTCCATCGTGTTCCCTCTTGTGTCGTGTTGACCCATCATTTATCCGTGAAATGTCTTTTAGTTCATCCTTGTAGCTCTGACAAATAGCTCTTAAATTATCTGGTAAGTGGTCATTCCAGTTTATTCTAATTTTCCATACTTGTTGCATCATAATCCTGGCCATGATGGTTATTTAAGACTAAAAATTATCCGAAAGACTTATTAAAATTGTTAGAAGGATTTATATTTTAAGGGAGATAAAGTTGGAGTGCTAAATGGTTTGAGACAAGAAATATTAAGATTGATACATAAGGGTCATAGAAGCATTGTTAAATTAAAGCATAAAGCAAGATATTCAGAAAACAGTTAAGTCATGTCAAGATTGTAACATAAATTTAATTTATAGTTTGTTTAATTGATAAGCCATTTAAATTATGTTAATTTACCGGACTCAAATACCATTATGAAAGCGATGTAAAAGAGAGTTTCATCGATCGCATTAATTTCGATCGGAAAGACGATGATTACAACTATCGATGGATCGAGCCATCTTTTACAAAATCAGTGAATGGCTAGAGCTATTCAAATATGAAAATGAGATAGATCATGCCTCACACCAGATTGCACAATTTTTTTAACTGCGATTAATATCCCTGTTATCGTTCGCTGGTTCTTGTTGGATGTAAGATATCCATTGATAGAGGCAATACCGGCAAACCCTATAGTTTTTTTTTTGCTAACTGACACATTCCACGTGTCAACCAAGCGACCCAACTATTTACACCCTCTGTTGGGCTTGCCATAATTGTATATACAAATTTTGCAGCTAAACATTGTATAGGAAGTCAAAGCCGAGGAGTAGTAGTTGATCACTGATAAAATAATATGTTTGAAGATTTTTAGATTCTAATAGTAATCTTAATTCTGACTACAATTTGTCACACCCCTATTAGAAATCCCCTTACAACAACATCACTAATTCCAATGCGAGCTTAACAAACCATAAAACATATTTTTTTTATTTTTTTTTTATGCTTAGAATTGAAATGGAATGAAAAATCGGAAGGATATTTTAGATTTTTCCCCAAAATTTGATTAAATAGAAAATTGATGTGATAGATGTATATACTATACACGTCAGTCTATTGGTTTGCATTCCAATAATATTTCAAGTGGAAATATTATGCATTCAAATTGACTTCCTCGATTTAATCATTTTTAAAAGCTTTTTTATGAGCTTTACGCTATATCTACACATCGTATTGCATTTAAAATATCCATAATATACGGGATAGATCACTGTACGCATTTTTATCTTTTGTCCATCATATACTGTATCTATTCGCCGCGTCAACTAACAAAAATAGGGGATGAGCTTTCATGGTTGTTTACTTAAAACTTGATTAAAATTTATTGGATTTTATAGAAGGAAAATATGAAAAACTAAAATTAATTTTTGTTATATTATGGTTGTTCGGTTATGATATTTTCCAAACTTTTTTTTTTATTTTTTTAGTCTAGCCTAAGTGAAATCGATTTTTTTGATGACACCAAAATTCTAGATGAATACATTAATGGGATACTATTGAAGAGGACAAATTTAGTTAACGAATCATGTAAACCAGTAGAATCCTCCAAAATGCTGACAACGGATCATAATAATGTATCGATCGGAAGTAGTGAAATTAATTTGGTGGACGATTTGATTGGCCATAAATTGGATAAAATGGAAAAATATTTGATTGGAGCAACGGCGCTTGATTGTTCAATGATGTTAGCATTCCAAAAAATGACAAATAACGACCTGATCAACATTGAGCAGAGGTATGTTGTTACACACACACACACCGGATATAATTTAATTATCGTACAATTTTTATTTTTTACAGTGATTCAACAATCTCGAAAAGACATTTAATTAAATTAAATCAAAATTTAAATTTCTTGACCAACATCACAATCATGGATTTGGACCCAAAATCAACAAAACATTATAACAAATATTTAAAACAAACCGAACTATCGTATCTAAGTTATTACAACTATTTATATGAAAATTAAAATATTTATTTAAATTAAATTTTTTAGTACATAACGTAAATAAAATTTACAAAGTGTTTTTCTATTTATCAGTTAAATTTTTTTTTTTTTTTTTAATTTTTATACACATTTTATTTTTTGGTATATACGAGTAAAATTAAATACAATATTTTATATTTGTTAATAAAAAAAAAAAAAAAAAACATTTTAATGTTTTATTTTATTATCTAAAAAAATAAAAATAATCGATCCCGTAAACAATCGATTATTTACGATAACGGAATCTGCGATTCCAATAAAGTTCCAGGTCTTTGTTATGTTTAACATTATTGCATTTTCTAAAATGAACGAATATGCGAATATTTATGCTGATATCGAGAACTTTTGACTAAAGTATCACTCATCCAAATCGGACCACTTTTATCATTTTCGAGAAAAAAAATTAGGTAAGGAGTTAGCCCACAAAATCATCGATATGGATAAATTTGGCAATAAAACTCGTAATAGTGGTCCGATTTTGATGAGCGATGATTTAATCAAAAGCTCTCTATAACAGCATAAATACTACTGCAAACTATTCATTTGAAAATACATTTAAAATCGGACCATTATTACAAGGTTTATTGCTAAATTTATGCATATTAACAATTTTGAATTAGTTAGGAATAGATTTAAGGTTACTCACAATCTTTTCGGTGAACATGCAAGACACAGCCAAGAAGGAGGTGTTACCGGTTCACTTCCTGTGCTAATGTCTGGCTTTGGCACAAAAAAGGCATAGACACTTGGGTAAATATGTATAATGGAAAATTTTTTAGATCTTCAGGATCAGGATGGTGCCATTTTTAACTAAAAAGTAAAGAACACCCCTCTGACGTGTATGAAAGCTGTCATATTAGCTTTGCAGTGACAATAATTGATGATCCTGACCAATTGATGGTGGACGACCCGAAACCGTCCCTTAAACATTATCCCAAGGTCAATTTAACTTCAGGACATCTTTCGCATATGTGTCCATGTTTCCAAGTGGACGTTATATAAGGAAAATATATACAAGCCACAATGAGTGTGAGGACCTTTATATTTACATAAGTTATTTTGATTATTTGCATCGGGCAACGTTGTTAAACATCGGCTAAATACTAGAGGCGAGTGGATTGCACTATAAATATTCAATATGCAATATGCAATGGCCGATCCTTGCATACACAATACAACAACAATATTGAAATATTAAAAAGCCCGTTCCAAAGGCGAGGAAGGATTACTAGATCTCCTGAGAAAACTATTAATTTCTCACTTGAAAATCTGAATATGGAGCAATTCCAAAATAATATGGGCGCAACAACAGCACCCCAACAAGCAGGTATAACAACCTCATATAATTATAGTAAAACATCTGTTCAGGAAAGTAGTGCTTCCGAAAAAGAGCGACTGTTATATAAACAATGGCAACAAGTAACTGATGAGAAAAATCAGCAAAGCATTATTATTCTCAATTTACAACAACAAATTGACGAACTGAAAAAGAGATGATGCAATTAAAGCAGCAAAAAACCGAAGCTAGGCCATCAATGGAGCAGAACCAGAATAACAAATTTAATGTCAACAATGGTAAATATCAAACCGAAACACCAATGCTACAGAACCAAAACATCAATTTTAAGCTTAATAACAACTTTGAATATCAAACCGATGAGGAGGACTTAGCTAAAGAAACAGAAAGGATTCGTTATAAGTCTAAGAAGCAAAATAAAAAGAGAAGGTTAAATAATACACCGTCACCCCCACAAAAACCACAAACATTGGATCAAAATATTCAGCCTCAAAAAGTTGAGACAAACATCAAAACAGATAAAAAATACCTCCCCCACCACCTACCATAGTAGATGATGTTAAAAATTATCACGTATTCTATGATATAATTAAGGCGAGTGTTTCAGACGAATCATTCATCACTAAATTGATGAATCAAAATAAAATAAGCATCAACGTAAATAGCGGAGATGCATATAGAAACGTAATAAAAACTTTAAGCGAAGGGTCATTTATCTTTCACTCGTATGAAAATAAACAAAAAAGGACAATCAGAGTCATGGCAAAGAACTTGCATCATACATGTAGCACAGAACGAATTAAAGATGAATTGTCATCAAAACAATTTAAAATAATCAGCGTAATGAACAAAATTAGCTGGAGAAATAAAAAGAAGCTAGAGGCGTAGTCAATAAACCCCAGCAAAAATCGCTAAATGTGGACATCAGTCCAACATTACAAGGTATTCTCATGAAACTAACAAAATTTGATGAGAGGCTATACAATACAAAAATTGGAAGATAGAGCATTGGGAGCTAAACCCAAATCCACACAGAAATGAACACCACAATCAAAATCATGTCATGGAATGCTAATGGTTTGCTTCGGCATCAGTAAGAACTACAAGCAGTCCTCGACATTGAGAATATAGATGTGTGTCTTATTTCGAAAACACATTTTACTAAGCAATCTCACATAACATTTAAAGGCTATTGCGTATATCACACTATTCATCCAGATAATTCAGCCAGAGGAGGAAGTGCAATTATTATAAAAAAAATATCCAACATTTTGAAGAAGAAAAGTATGAAAAAGAAGAAGTTCAGGCCACAGTGGTTTATATAAAAACCAACAGCTTTTCTATTAAAAACAAACAATACTCAGAGTTTTTCAAGCGTCTGGGGAAAAAGGTTCATAATAGGTGGTGATTTCAATTCAAAGAATACTTACTGGGGTTCAAGATTAACTACAACCAAAGGAAAAGAATTACTGATTGCCATTAAAGAAAATGGATGTGAACCCATTTCAACAGGAAAACCAACATATTGGCCAACTGACCCAGGAAAAATACCTGACCTAATCGATTTTTTTATAACCAAACATATTTCTAATAATTTTATGAAAATCGAAGAAAGCCAAGATATGAGCTCAGATCATTCTTCAATAGTCCTAACTCTAAGCGAGTATATCATCCAAAAAAGTTAGTAATCCAGTATTAACCAACAAAAATATGGACTGGGAAAGTTTCAAAGTACACCTTGAACAAAGAATACTTTTGAAAGTTCCGTTAAAAACTATGGATCAACTGGACATAGAAGTAGAAAAGTTCATTACGGATATTCAACAAACAGCATGACAAAGTACTCCAGAAATCAAATCAAGACTAAAAGGAAATAACTAAAACTCTGAAAAGGCCAATAATGCCAAACCATCCTATCAGGAAAATGGATGGAACATGGGCAAGAAAAACCAATGAAAAAGCAGAAGGATTTGCTAATCATCTTGAAAATATATTTCAACCTCATGAATGCCAATTACGAGAAACATTGGATGAAAACATAATACAAATTCTCGAAGAGGTCACACCTACATCATCTAGTGAAGTAGCAAACGAAATTAAAAACAATTTCAGCTTAAAGAAAGCACCAGGGTTTGACCTGATTACCAGAGAAATAATTAAGCAATTACCGTTAAAATATGTGCATTTAGGTTAAAATATGTGCCAAAACTATGGAAAGTGGCTGAGGTTATCATGATTCCCAAACCAGGAAAACCGCCACATCTAATAACATCATATAGGCCTATATCGTTGCTGCCGATAATGTCTAAACTCTTGGAAAAGTTACTATTAAAACGACTTAAACTAATAATTGAAAAAAATTATCTAATTCCAATCACCAATTTGGTTTTCGCAGTGAGACTCAACTTTTGATCAAGTGCATAGAATAACCAATATCATTGAAAAGACTTTAGAAGAGAAAAAAGTCTGTTCCGCAGTATTCCTTGATGTAGAGTAGGCCTTTGACAAGGTTTAGCACGAAGGTTTAATCTACAAACTCAAATTAATCCTATCTAAACAGTAAAGCATAATACTGGAATCATATATAACAGAAAGATATTTCAGGCTTAAGCAAGAAGATGAATATTCTGAGCTTAAGGAAATAAGAGCAGGAGGTCCACAAGGAAGTGTGCTTGGGCCACTTCTGTATTTACTATGCACCCGACATGTTCCAATCCCACAAAACAACATGATAGCCACTTTCGCCGATGACACAGCTATCATGGCAGTAAGTGATAACAACTCAGATACAACAGAGAAATTACAAACCGCCATAGAGAAAGTACATAACTGGACAAAAAAATGGCGCATAAAATTAAATGAAAGTAAATCTGTACTTGTCGACTTTACGTACAAGAGATTAGTACATAAACCAGTATATTTAAATATTCAAGAAATAACACATAGACGCTAAGCTTCGACGGAAAGCTCATGTAAAAAAGAAAAGAGACGAGTTGGGATTAAAATACAATAAAATGTATTGGTTACTGGGAAGAAACTCTCATCTATCTATTCCTAATAAGCAAATACTGAAGCCTGTTTGGATTTATAGTGTACAGCTGTGGGGATGTACCAAGCAGAGCAACAAGGATATTATCCAACGATTCCAAAACAAAGTGCTAAGAAACATCGTCAACATGGTTTGTCAGAAATAGCGACATCCACAAAGATCTGGGCATAGAACCCATCAAAACGGAAATTATGATATTTGCTAGAAGTCATGAACAACGGTTACTTCACCTTGCATGTTAATATAGAAGCCATCCAGCTACTGGATAATACGGATTTAGTTAGAAGGCTCAAAAGAGTAAAGCCTTTTGAGTTAGTGTAAAATCAGTTAAAATAAATCTTTTTCTAGCGCACCACAAAAGCGCGATCAAATAATAAATATCAAAACTAAGGAAGTGCATCGATTGATGTACCCTTAAATTTCAGTAAAATGTAGTAATTTAAGTTAGAATAAAATTGCTTGTTAGTCTTAGACTAGATTGTAATTAAAAAAGAAATAATAAAGAAGATTATTTAATAAAAAAAAAAATATATTTGCATATAGTCAATGATCATTATTCTAACGTCATGCTGTGTGGTATGGATCCTATCCGATCCTTTAGATTATTATAAAACAAGTCTTTATCTTTGGGCCACATAAAAAGTGATAATAATCACTCAAAGTTGCACTGATACTAAAAAAATCACTGTGCAGTTATGTCGTAGCATTTTTATTGTCATCATTTTTGACGAAATAAACCGTTTTTACAAAAAAAGTTTTACAGGTAATTTAACAGAATATCCTTAAAGTATTTCAACAAACAAAACACCTTAACCTCAAATAAATTATCGTCGTACTTTAAAATTTCACGAGTTAAACATTATAACGAGAAAAATGTGTTTGAAAAACCCAAAAACAAAAACCAAATAATTGTTCCTAGAATTTTTCATTTAAATGATTTATAATTCAATTAGGAACAGTCTTTTTCCAACATAATACTCTCCTCAGTTAGGCTAAACAAATAAAACCGAAAGTAAAAAAAAAAAACAAAAATTTTTCCTAATTGTAATTTTCACAATTCTTTTGTTTACGTAAAACAAAAACTTATAACAGTTTTTCCATCTATCAAAAAACTTAAAATTTCCATCAAACTTAATATTTTTATTTTTTTTTTTTTGCTATTTCATGTTCGAAGAGAAAACTTCTAAGTGTATTTTCTTTGATAAGAAAATAAACGAAAACTCTTTTTTCCTCAAATATTCTTACGTCTTTTTAGAAATCAAAGTACACATTGTGATATTTGATTTTCATTTGGGAAAAACTTTTTTCATTGTTGATTTCCATCGAATTGTTTAAAAAAATTTGGTTTTCAACTTCGGTTTTCTCGTTTTTCATTTTCATCACGTAAGAGCGAAAGTGCTCGTGTGGTGTATGTTACGTAAGTACACAAAAATTAATTGCGATTGGCCATACAAATTTTGACAGGAAACCATATATTATGTTGATGACGATATCGTTCACCTTTAAATCTTTGTATCGTGATTGAAAGTCTTAAAAATTTAAGGAAAAAAAATCCTCATAAAAATATCATCAATCTTAATCCACCAAGTTTGAAAATTAGACAAAAACAAATTTTAAATCAAAAATCAATAGAAAACCAAATTAAATTTTCCAGTAGCTTTTCGTAGAGGTCAGTTCAGTACGTACAGTAAAAATTAACACCACAACGACCACCATGCTAATAAATCGCTAAAATCAAGATGATATGTAAAATAGATATCACAAAAAAGTTGGGTTGGTCTACTTTATTTTTTGATTCGAGTGTTGAACGAAAAATTGTAAAATCATTTTCACATTTCGCGCATACATTTTCGTTTGCTAATCTAACGTTTGGATTAACTACATAACTTTTTTAGTTTTGATAGGTATGCAAATGAATTGTTAATGGACAAACCGTTTTAATCATTATACTGTAACAAATGTTTAGCAGCTCCTGTGGTTGAAGGGAACTTGCAAAGTCCATATAAATTAACATAATGTCCTTAGAATTACACCACAGTAAATTTTGTTAGTCGAGAAAGGACGCTAAACGATTGGATCGCTGTTAAGAACTCGTAGCTCATCAAGAAAGTCGATCGGCAATAAATGAAGACCATGTGACCCAAGACTATACGTTTGCTTTACGGTGGAGATGATCTCGGCAATCTTAGTATTAAATCTTGGGCTCCAGGTAAATAAGAAGTATTATATTTTAAAGCAGTCGATAAATGAACTTTCAAGCTACGTTTACACATGTGAGTGTAACCGCAACATGACAATAACCTGTTTTCACGCGCCTACGAAGGTAACACAATGATAAAGTCAAAATTGTACATTACAATAGCATGGATGAGCTGATGGGATCTACACCCGAGCACTACGTCAAAATAATGATTGTTGACTTTAATAGCTGATAAGAAGCATGTGAAAATAAAGGTCCGTACTTCAGACACGATCGCATATGGTCGTTCTTGAATTACCATTGCCATACTGATTTAATTTGGGATAGATATCTGACCATTGCTAATATAGTCCATAACTCACTCGACATAACATGTTGTTGCATACCCCTGGAAAACACCAATGGGTAAAACAGTTGCTAGGGGATGGGAGAGAGTGACAGGAAAAGACACAAGGTTTTGGGGATTAAATTGGAAGAGTACGAGGATATTGGCATTTATATATTTGCGAAGTATAAATAAATAAAATAAAAAAATAGAAAAAACGCATAACCCAAACAGGCAAATAAAAAGAACGCTCAAAATCATAATAAAAAATTTACTAAAGGAATTTTTTCTGTGCATAACTTCGAACTGTCATCAAAGCGGAAGTTCATTACAGTTTCCATAAATGATGTTGTCGTCAAACTTCAGCTTGACACCGCATCTGATATTACAATAATTTCACAATCGACATGGCAAAAGATAGGTGAACCGGTTTTAGCAAACACAAACCACATGGCTAATACCGCATCTGGTGAACAGCTGGATATAATAGTAAAAATGAACTGTAATATCAAATTTCAAGATGATATCATGTCAGGTGAATGTTATGTGGTGAAAGTTCCTGATCTCAATATAATGGTCATTGATTGGTTCGAGAAATTCGGGTTATGGAATTTGCCGTTCAACCAAATTTGAAATCAAGTTATGAGTAAGACATCACCTGTCGATCCATCAAGAATTGAATAACTCATATCAAAGTTTCTAGATGTATCTAAAAATTCATTGGGTTGCTGTAGGAAAACACAAATCGTAATTTACACCAAATTTAATGCTAAACCAGTATTTCGAGCTAAGCAAGCGACCAGTAGCATACGCTTCTCTTGAGAAAATCGATGAAGAACTTCAACGACTCCAACAACTAGGAATCATAAACTCCAGTTGATTTTTTAAATTGGCCAGCACCCATAATAGCAGTAAAAAAAAGCAACGGTTCTATACGAATTTTTGCGGACTATTCAACCGGTTTAAATGAAGTTCCAGTACCATTACCAGAGGATGTTATCTGGAAAATTTCGAATGGGTCAATATTCAGCCAACTTAACTTGACCGATGCACTTTTACAAGTGGAAGTAGCCAAAGAAACTCGTAGAGGACTGTTCCGTTTTAACAGACTTCCTCCAGGTATCAAATCAGACGCAGGAGCTTTCCAACAAACTATGAGTACTATAGTGGGTGACCTGGACGGAGCAGCAGCTTATCTCGATGATATTATAGTATCCGGGAAAAGCAGCAGATCACCAGCAAAATGTATATAAAGTTTTGAAGCGAATTGGGGAATTCGGTTTTCACCTTCAAATTGAGAAATGTAGTTTTGACATGAAATCCATCAAACATTTGGGTTACATCGTTGATAAGGACGGAAACCGTCCTGATCAATCAAAGGTTGATGCAATAACTAAGATGCCTCTTCCGAAAGATATAACACCACATCAATCATATCTTGGTGCTATAAATTTTTATGGTAAATTCATAAAGGATATGCATCAGCTACGCAAACCGTTAGACGATCTATTGTCTAAAAATTCAATATGGATTTGGACTCCAGCATGCCAGCAATCGTTTGACTCTTTTAAAAATATTTTAAAGTCGGGTTTGATGTTAACACATTTTTATCCATGTATGGACATCATAGTAGCAGCAAATGCATCCAACACTAGCATTGGAGCTTGCCTATTTCATAAGTCTCCAGATAATTTGATCAAGGCAGTTTATCATGCTTCCAGTACTCTTACAAAAGCTGAGTGCAACTACAGCCAGATTAAAAAGGAGGCTCTTGGTCTCATTTTTGCGGTAACAAAATTTCACCGAATGATTTTTGGTCGGAAATTCACTCTTCAAACCGACCATAAAACACTACTAGCCATTTTCGGTTCAAAAAAAAGCATTCCAGTCTCTACAGCCAATCGTTTGCAGAGATGGGCTTTGACCATACTTTTGTTTGATTTTCATATCGAATATATTTCAACAAAATATTTCGGGTATGTCGATATTTTATCAAAATTAATTGATAGGTACAACAAGATGAGGATTATTTGATAGCATCGGTTCATTTGGAGGAAGATTTGTCTTACATGTTAAACGAATCAATTGGTAATATTTCATTAACATTTGGCATGATTCGTGATGCATCTAAGGAATGTGAGTCTCTACCGAGAGTCAAGCAGAACATCAACACCGGCTGGCCTCAAGTAAGTAAGGATATTTCTGATGAACAAGTTAAAAAGGTTTATCATATAGGAAAAATGGTTTAACAATTGTAAAAGATTGTGTAATGTTTAGAGCAAGAATTGTTTTTCAAAAAAAGTTGCTCAATCACCTTCATCATGGTCACCAAGGTCTAGAAAGAAAGTAGACTATTGCGAGTATTTACGTGTATTGGCCAAATATTGACGATGACATACAAAACACAGTCAAATCACATTCTAAGTGTATTAATGCAGCGAAATCACCGATAAAAGCAGATATCGAATCATGGCCTATTCCACAAGGTCTATGACGTCGCATACAGATAGACTATGCAGGGCCTCAAGATGGTCATAGTTTTCTGGTTATAATAGTTGCTTATTCGAAATGGCCAGAAATTTACCATAAAAATTCGACAACCGCATCACCATTAATATACTTGATAAAGTTTTTGCTCAATCCGGACTACCAGAACTGATTAATAAGGGCCCGATAATGGCACTCAGTTTGTTTCATCACTGTTCCGGGAATATTGTTAAGCAAATGGAATTCAGCACATTTGTTCAGCACCGTACCACCCGCAGTCAAATGGCCAGGAGGAACGTTTTGTCGATACGCTCAAACGAGCTCTCAAAAAAATTAATGATGGGAGGAAACTGGATGCATTACAAGTATTCTTACAGACTTACAAAACAACGTCGATCAAGAACTCACCAGATGTAAAGTCTCCAGCTGAAATAATGCTTGTTATAAAAAAGAGCATAAAATCAGATTTTAAGCTACCAAACAACTTGGATATCGTACAAGTCCCAGCAAATTTAGAAGTGCAAAAAAAGAATCAGTCGGAACAATTCAACAAAAAACATTCTACCCGTAAGCAGAGTTTTGAACCAGGCGACAAACTATCCGCTTGGATTTATTAAAAACATCATTTCCAATGGCATAGTGGCAAAGTCATCGGACGAGTTGGAAGGGTCATGTATAACATTCTACTTGACAATAATAACCATCTCACCCGAGTACATATAAATCAACTACGGAAAAGATTAGCACCTCCAGATACATCTTGTGAACCAATATTATTGCCATTAGATGTGTTATTAGAGACATACAGTTTGGATTCACAAAACAAAACAATAACAGCAATAGGAGATATTACATCACCTCCAATATCACATTCATCACATTCACAACTACACATCACCATCAACCTCAACTACCTCCAAGAGCACATCGACATCGAGTTCTACCATCTTATAAAGGTTATAACAATAAATATATAATTATAATTAATGAGTCAGTGGTTTTAATGAATAATAAGAACACAACACATGTCAATCGACAGATAATTGGTATCATTTAGGTTCTACCAACACACTCCGACATATTGCAAAAAATGTGCATATTCCCTTTTAGAAATTGCTGTGCAGTATTCTTCTGTGTTATGGATCTTCAGTCCACTTTTTGTACTACTGATCATATTTTATTATAGTGGATTAAAGGTATTTTCGACTAATGTTTTTTTTTTGGAGTTTACTCCTTGAGAGTCCACTTTTATGCCTATGTCTTACGACTGTGTTTCCCGTATCTTTAAAAAAAAGGCACTCACATCTACAGGCACAGCAGGCTCGCTACAAACTTATTAGAAAAATCTAGAATAAACTTATTACGACGATATTGATCATTTTCACCAAAGTAGCGAGATACTCTCGGATGAAGAGTACCTCACGTATTCATTAAAATACAGCCGTCAGAAAAGTGACACAACTTTTTGAATCATTTCATTTTAAAAATTGTCCATTCAAATATGGAATATTCCAATTCTTCATCAAAGAATATTCATGGGCCCAATGTGTAGAAGAACATACGTAGACAAAACAACCAGAGGAATCAGCAGTTTGCAGCAACAGATCTTGCAAATTATTGCAGAAATCTAGCAGAATCTAGAATTTGATATTATTAAGGCAACAAGAAAATTAAGCGTCAACGTCCGGAATAGCATCGAGATGACAAGTTAGACTGCTGTTAAATGCCTCTATCAATGAAGATGAGAAATTTATACACTAGCTTGTGATTGGAGTTGAAACTTTAGACCAAATGAAAGTGAGGCTTAAGGAATTAACAGGAAATTACGATACTCCTTTTGGGTGGATGAATAGGCTCTTGATAGAATATTTATGGCATTTGATCCGTCGTTAGAGAAACCCAAATTTATCAACAAAAGATGCAACAAGTAATTGGGGATCAATTGTTGAAAACTTTCCAATTTTACGAACTGACCGAGGTAATGCAAGAAAACGCAGAATTCGCATCAAATATTCACAAAGATTGGTAATGGAGATAAGTTGAATGGTACAGAATTAGCGTCTAAAGAATCAATATTCTTCACGCAAGAAAAAGTGGATGTGCTCTGTATTGCAGATGGAGTTCGATTGTTTTACGATGGAAATTCTGTGAATGCATATAACATCAAAATATTAAACTTATAGCCGAGAACACATTAACTTTAATTGCTACTGAACTGGGTGTCCAAATCACAAACAAGACTACACCGCTAGTCAGAGGTAATTGATACCGGTGGGTCTACCTTACGAGATTAACCGCGAATATTGATGTAGCTGATGTATTACTAAACAGGGCAGTTGAAACATTAGCGAACGTTGAGTTCAATAATGAAAATAGAATTGTTCATGTTTCACTGATTTTCTTCTGGAGTGTCGGTTTAGTGGCGCGTATCAAAACCGCTCGCTACGCTCCTGCACAAGGCAATTCCAGCTATGAAATAGGTATAATTTTAAGATTTGCGACGATTCTATTGAGCCGGAATAAATCTATTAAGGCAAAAAAAACTCACTTCCATCTAGAACTCAAGTGTGCTGTGACTATATTCACTGGTGGGAGATACTGCTAACCCTTGGTTTACATGGCTCAGAAAGCTTCTGATGTTATGCTCTAAACGAGTTAATTCTAAACGGGCATGTTATCCTCAGAAATCCGCTAGTCGTAGGAGGCTACTAAACAAAGGTTGAATCACTGGCCTGACTACCTACCTTTACATCCTTAAAAAATGAAGAACGTTTGTCCCAAGGCTATACGTTGCTTTACAGTGGAGATGACCTCGGCAATCTTGGTGGTGGTTTTCTTCTTGAGTCCTAGGTGAAAAAGTCTGTTTGATAATTGTATGTGTAAGCTATGCGTTTACGCATGCGTCTATCCAACCTGTTAATCATTTATATTGATGCACCCACTGATGTAAGCCAACCCAAAGATAAAAACTTTTGCAACAATTTGGATGAATTTCTCATCAGTTACCGAAACAGGACATCAGAATAATGATTGGTTACTTTAATGCTGGAGCTATATGCCAAAAATCATATTGACTTATGTGAAAATATAGTCCGTTCTCTTTAAGTGTGAATTGTGGAAGGCTAAAGAATTAGGAGTACAAAAAATCAGCTTGAACGTAGTTTACGTAACTTCTTTAAAGGAGTCGTCCGGTACCATACCTTCAAATCTAGATCTATTGCCATTCGGGTCCAGCATGTAAACCTCTATGTCAACAAAAACGCTGAGCTCGACCCTTAGAAGAAACATTTCTCTGATTTACTCAATATTCAACAAGTGTCAAAGGATGTGTTTTAAAATTGTCAAAAACCAACTGTGAAGAGGTGCATAGAGAACCCATCCTACGAGGAATTCACACTGAACTAAACAAAAACATTCACCTAGGGTTAATTGCATTATCTCCGAGCTCTTGATATTCGGACGTGTCACTCTATGGAACTATTTTTTCGACCTTATTCGATTAAGTATGGAAAGGCAAAGTTTTGCTTGATGAAGGAAAAGTAGTCGCGATATGCGAAAACTATCGCAGCATAGCTCTCCTTAGAAAAGCTTACAAAATACAGTCTTACATAATATTGGACAGATTCTATACCCTGTCCGAGAAAATTTTAAGGACTACCAAGGAGGATCTCGTTAAACTCTTAGGACAATATATTGTACCGTTCTAACGGCCCTGGCATTTGCAGATTGAGATGAGACATGCTAACAGTGTGAAAGGGGATATAAAAATGCTATTGTTACCGGGCTTCGTGCTTACATTCACAGCTAAAGCTACAATACCTTGCAAATGCCGACAAGCTGAAGTTGTGCAAAGTGTTGATCAGACCCGTTTAATGAAAATTCCTGATCTCGTTAAATAACCGATCTCGTGAAATAAAAGGACATTGACAATGCTGGGAAGCGCAAAGGTTGCTTTCGGAGACGATGGCTTCTCTGGGTTGCCTTCTTAGGGTTGTCTAGAGCAATCCTAAGAACATGTTCGGGATCCAATCCGATGGAGCTATACTGTTGATTCGATAAGAGCCAGCAATGGCCTGTAAAATCCATTTCATTGTTATTAAACGCTATGTCCACTGCTAAAGTTCAAATGTCTTCCAAATGAGTTACACTTGGTGTCAACGTCAGGATTCTAAATTAGCTCTTCAGAATAGAGAACTACTTAACTTCCTCTAGTTGTCTAGCACAATACGACGAGCTAATTTGGAATCGAATTCTATGGAACTGGATCATTCTACACTTCGCACCAGCAATAGACTCTAAAACTCGATTATTATTATTTAAACTTGTATGGTGCGCTATGGTATATTCTATTGCCTTAATTAATCTGAGACCCTGCAGGAACCAAATGTCTTTTCAGCACGGAATTATGCATTCCGTATACGATAAGCTCAACAAGTGATTTCAACTTTCTCTTCACTTAACATTACCGTTTTTCATATTGCCACCTTTTGTACATGGTTCATGGTTTGTTTTCGTGCAACGAGATAAAAGTTTTGTTAAAGTTTATCAGTAACTGCGGTTGTAATTGATAAGTTTTCTTTTCATTGTAATTTATTAGCAAGGTATCATTCGTGAACTATGACGCACATAGCTATTGACACGTTTTATATTTGTGTTTGGAGACGGATGTATTATGTTTAAGAGCCCAACGATATTTTTTTTTTTTTGTGAATGTACTACTTAAATGACATCATAACACAGCACGGGGTGGTTTACATAAACACATCACCCACATCGTTTCATGTCACACAACCAATTCATGTTTACACCCTGAAACGTACTCACAATAAGATTATTATAAATAATACGGTATGTATATTAAATATTGGGCACTCCCTGGTTGTTCGCGTTACCACAGTGACTATGCGTCCCTGGTATAATTTCTCTAATTTTCTATTTTCTATATACACATACAATTTTTAACATTTATAATATTTTTAGTTTTGTTTCTTTCTATTTTCCATGAAAATTAATTCATTTTCATGATATTTTCTGTTTTTCTTTATTATCAAATGAAAAACCAAACCGTAAAAGTTAGACTTGAAAAGAAATAAAAATTAATTTTTTAATTGAAAATAAAAAAAAAAATTTAATTAATTTAATATAGAATTGTGAAAATGGGAAATAAAATTGCTACTTTTTCTGATCAACAGTTGGATGACTACCAAGATTGTACATTCTTTACACGTAAAGAAATATTGAGGTAAGATGAGTGATATAAATTTCGTCAAGGACGTCCTGTTAAAATTAAAATATTTTCGCAGAGTACATAAACGATTTCGTGAGCTACGTCCAGATTTGGTTCCTAAAGAAATGACCGATGGTGCTGCATCCACTCTAAAAGTGCCACGAGAAAATGTTGAAAAATTACCTGAATTAAAAGAAAATCCATTTCGTCGTCGTATTTGTGAGGCATTTTCCCGCGATGGTGAAGGTAATTTAACATTTGAAGATTTTCTAGATTTGCTATCGGTTTTTAGTGAACAGGCTCCACGGGATATTAAAGTTTTTTATGCCTTTAAAATTTACGGTAAGTGTTCGATAGATATTTAGTTAGTTTATATAATGCGTTATTTATTTTGAACAAAATTTAGATTTCGATGAAGATGGATATCTAGGACAAGCTGATCTTAAAGCTGCTTTAATATTACTAACACGAAATGAGTTGACACCAGAGGAACATCAACAAATTGCGGAAAAGGTTATTGAAGAAGGCGATGTGGATGGTGATGGAAAACTGTCATTTCTTGAATTCGAACATGTGATTACAAGATCACCTGAATTTTTAGCAACATTTCATATCAGAATCTAGAATACTATACTAGAATACAAATACTAGGAAATCACTACTCTAAACTTCGGCGCTCTGAACCGAAGTGCATTTTAAGACAGTTGAAACAGTTTAGAAAGTGAAACCTACAAAATCAGATACAACTAAATAAGTTCATTTTTAAGATTTCTGCTATTTTTGAAGCTTCTTAGAAACATAAATGTTTTAAAATTGTACGCAAATTACGTTTCCGAAATGGTTGTTTAACACACATTTATAAAATTCATTTCATTTTTAATTTTTAAATACATACATATACATTTAATTCTTTTAAAATTTACAATGGAATAGTTTTTGTTTTGTTTAAATATTCAATTGGATCCAACGATTACATAACATTTTATTTTAATTACTTTTTATCAAAATAAAAAATTGGGAAAAAATTAAATTGTTATGAAATTATATGCTACCATAAATGTTAAGTAAAAAAAAAAAATCTACTACTATATACCAAAATTTGGCCAACGGCAATGGCCCACCGATAGTCATAATATTTAATACTTAACTTAAAGTTTATCATTTATGTACACATTCTAAATTACCACTAATTTATTTATTTTGTATCTATTTACACAATCTGTTCGAATGTCGATTGAATGCCAAATAAAGTTTATTATGTCGCTCTATTGCCACATCATTAAATTTAGCATTTTAGGAACCAAAAATTAAAAGAATATTAGGAAAAAATAATAAAAGTCTAAAAAATTAATAAATCCACCAAAATCATTTTTCGCATATGGGCGGCGGAGGTCCACGTCCTGAAATAACTTTACACAGTTCAGAGAATAAATCTTTTAAAATGTATGCTTGATTATTTTGCATCCCATCAAGTGTTACTGTTGGAACGAACGACATTTCGGGACGAAGAGCGTTTGTGGCTTCACCATAAACCTTTAATAGTTCTGATCCGTGTGGACTATTGGCACACTTAATAATTTGTTCCACTTCTGCATTTCCATCAACACACTGAAAAACACGAGTGAACGGTTATTAAATAGAAATTTTTTAAATATTTAAAAATAAGTAAGCTTACTCGTTTTAAAGCATTTATCGGCTCCATATTATCTTTAATCATACAGGCAATAGCATTTAATTGCGTCTCTGAATTTGATATTACTTCTACTGTGCAAGCATGAATTATATTTGCTTCGCATTCCAATTTGCCATGTTGACATGTAAATCGTAATGAACCATCTGGATTTGTAATAGTTTTTGCTTTACCGTACGGATAAAAATTAAAATTCATTAAATATGGAGCTTTTTTATAGCTCGACTGAAGCTGTTTAATGACAAAGTGTTTACTGTCAGGACAAAGCGCTTCGTAGAATATTCCTACAACAACGGGCGACTCGATACTTTTAAGCATCAATTCGTGGTTCTCTTTTGTCAAATCATTCCAATACTTCATAACTTGCCATATTATCAGTAAGAGTACAATAATAATAAGTATTCTAATCCGTGCTGCTCCTGAAATATGCATTTTCACTTAACTTTGTTTTAAACTACGCAAAATATTTGCTGATTCTACTATACAACGTTTTAATTTAAAAATTATTTCTTATATTTCAGTTGATGATAGAAATATTCATTATTCAGTACTTTTATTACACAGTACCAGTTAAAATAATAATACAAATTCTCTAATTTAATTATTAATAAAAGTTTTTCTAAAAAGTAAGGTTATATATTCAACTTAAATGTCATGTCAAACTTTGTTATTCTATTTTGTGTGCAGGGTTGAAATAATTTTAAGATGTGCGATATAGAAAACCGAGTGACGGAAAATTTGGAACTTCGTTTCCAAATTAAACTATGTAGTTATGTTAACTTAAGTGAAATGCAGTTTATTAGGGAAAATTCATACAAATTAATAAATGTACACAATAATTATTAGTTGTCACCAACTTCCATTGAATCTCCAGATGCCGTTGATGCTTCGGTTTTGATTTCATTGAACATGTATTCCTCTTGGTAATCCTTTAATATTTTACTGGAACGATTTTCATCCAAAAACATGGAATATACTTTTTTAACATCTTCAATTGTGACTTCGGTTGCCTTACGTCGACGACATACGAGATTTGACAATGTTATAAGTTGGATTGCATATCTAAGACTTGTTTCTGTTGCGATACGAGTAAGAACAGTCAATGCGTCCATATTCATTAAACAATCCTCTTCTTCACATCGGATTTTTAAAATTTCTTTCATTTCCTTCTCTGTGTATGGCAATGTTCGAATAATAATCATTCGATCCAAAAGATCTAGCGGAATACCATGAGGACTTTGATAGTTGGTGCCTCTGATACGAGTAATACCTCGATTTGTAGCCATTATGACGACTGGTGCCATATCGCTTTCTAACGCTCTATTTAAATATGCAAAACATTCAATATCTAATATATGTGTTTCATCAATAAATAAAACTCCTGGATTTATTTCCGCTTTGCCTTCTTCACGCCATTCCATAACCTTACTATTGATTTGATCTCGAACTTCTTGTTTTATTTCACCAGTATCTCCAGAGAACAGTGCTAAGTATCCATGAGTTCTACTATTGATTACATCAATTTCATGCAACGTAACAGTGTGCACAACTTCTTTTCTTTTCTGTAATTCACCTTCTGGACACTGTACAAACCTAGTTTGAGGACCACTAGCATCATAGTCACGAGCTCGTGTAAAACTACGGCCTAGTTTACTAACTTTACCTGATGCTTTATCAATTGTAATGACATCACCGGCTTGAATTTTCTCTTTCATAAAACATTCGATTATTTTATTTCCCAAATCATAGCTTGTTTCCATTTCGGTAGTTTTCAAAGTGACCTTTCCAATTTTTTGTCCAGTACCAGTAGCAGGTCGATCGATCTGAATTTCAACAACTTCACCTTCGATAATTTCTGTTTCTTCTTTAATTCGTACTCCAATACTTTTTCGCATCGACTGTGCAAGCGCTTCAGTTTTACTCATTTCGAGTGAAAAAATTTCCGATGCTGACATACTAGTAAAAGGGGTTTCATTACCCAGGGCTTGAGCCATACCAACTGCGATTGCTGTTTTACCAGTACTTGGTTCACCCGTTAACAATATACATCTACCGGCAATTTTCCCTTCACGCACCATTTGTACCACAATTCCAGCTGCACGTCGTGCATCCTTTTGTCCTACCAGCCCTTGCGATACGGTTCTCGCCTCAAGTATATCATCCAATCCAAGACCTCTTATATGTGAATGAGCCCCAATTCTCTCAATATGAGTTAAATCTCGTGCCTCGTTTATTTTAATGTCCGTCATTGTTATTTGCCGTATCGATCAAACGAAGAAATTCTACAAATCAAAAATTATTTTAAAAAGCTGACAACTAATATTTTATTTTTAATATTTATACCTTTAAACGACAAACGATGTATATATGTTTAAAATTTTAATCTTTTATTATTTTAAATAAAACACTTTTTGAGGTTAGACGCAATTTTTCGCGTTTGTTAGGCAAGAGAGAGTTCTTTCAAATGTCTTTTTATAGCATGTTGTACGATAGGGCTGGAAAAAAACTATGGCTACTATAACCTGCTATAATATTGATCAAATACAAAATACATACATAATTGTTTCCATAGCAACAATCAATATTTAAAAGCTTGGTTCATAACATCGATACAACTTTCCGAACTCCCGTGTTCATTTTGTAAAAAGTTAATGTTTTTTCAACTCGAGTATTGAAATAAAAGGCGGAGTTCTTATCATATGCTGTTTTTTGATTGGTTTGAGCTCGGGAGTTCGTAAATTATTTCCAATGTTATGAACCAATTGTGTATATATATAGGTTTTGTTTATCTGCGTCAACGAAAGTTGCAAGACGGCTTGTATAATAGAGAGGGTTTTGGACGCAGTGTATTTTAATTGAACGAAGTACAGCTCAAAAACAGTTAGAATTTAGAAATTTAAATGTTTAATTAAGGGTATGTGCCTCCAGCCAATTTTTTTAGTCGATTCCACCGAAATACATAAATTTCGACTCAAGGTGGAGAAAAGGCGGTTCGCAATAGAAAGAGAGGCGATTGGAAACTTAAATGCAGATCGTTTATAATTTGAACAATAAATCGAACTTTAAACATATATACTTTTATTTGAAATAAATAATTTTATTTTATGAATTTAATTTGGTAATCGGAGTTGTTTCTTCAAAAATTTACCTAGATTTCTTTATTTTACATACAAAACTGACATTTTGTTAATTATGGAAGCTGTTTGTTAGTTGCTCAGGTGACAAAAATAGTTTTCCAATTTGGTTCTGTAACAGATTTTGCATATGTAGTATGCAAAATAATAATTCGATAATTAAATAGTCTATCACGAAAAGACTCAATATTAAATTTGGCATTCGCAGTCGCACCCCTTTATTTGCTATAAAAGCCTTTTCACAATTATTGTTTAATTTTCTTACGTTGGTACCTTGAAATTTTCGTTTGTTTCGTAAACCTATACAACTTCATATCAGTTGAATCCGAAACTTCTGTCATAAAGACACTAGACATTAAAAATAAAAAAAAGAATTTGTCTCGTTAAAAATAGTTTGGTGCTTTTTTTGTTTATTTTACGAATATAAATGTTTTAGTTTATTAAATTCTTGCATTTTGAATATTTAAGGTGTCTATTAATAGAGCAGAAAGTGTTAAATAGACAAAAAAGAGTTTGAATTCATACTTCAATGTCATGAAACGTGAAAAACTTCATATGTTGTGGTTTTGCAAATGGTAAAAATGTTTTTTTTGTTTTATCTAATATCTTTAGTGCAGTAATTAAACAAGAAAAAAAAAACAATAGCACGGCATTTTATTTATGTGAATTTTATTGTTAAAATATTTTATTTAATCTAAATAAGAAATATATAATTCAGTAATAAGTTATTTAATTTCCATTTGTCCTATTTGGCGCAGGGACAATATGTACGCAAAAAATAAAATTTACTATACTATCATCACGTAATAATAATAGTTCATTGCATTGAATCATTTAAAGTTTTTAGTTTGCTTGTTTTAAGTTTTTGTGTATTAATGAATATTTCTAAAGAAATTGTAATTTAAAGTTTATGTAACATTTTTTTTCTTTACTTTTGATTTTTCTACAGATCGAAAGGAAATGAACGGCAAATTCTCAATATATATACAAGAAGAAATGTGGTATTTAAATTTAACTTATTTTTAAAACTATTAAAAATCGAATATAAATTTACAAAAAAACAAACACTAGAATACAATTTGGATCTAAATCAGATGTAAGTACTCATAGAATAGTAAATTGTGTGTGTGTAAATAGAATTATCTCTATTTTTGATTTTATGTTTATTTTTGTATTGTGGATATGATAATTTGATGAATGAGGGTGTTGACTGTTCCATATATAGCAGGAATAAATGTAACGATTAACCCGTTGATGATTGATTTTACTTCCGTTGCAATCGATTCGTTGTCTCTATGTAACTTTAAAATAGTTGGCATCTTTCAGAAATATATAGGTTGGTTTTTTGTAACCCGAAATAACCCTTAACCCAATTTGTTTTCTTGACTTGGGGTGCTTGAACTTAATGATTTTAAAATAATAGGAAATTTGCAATTACCTACGTACTTTTATTGATTTTAACTCTGATACAAGGATATAAGTAAGCCCGAACACAGTGGTTTGAGAATTTCACTTTGATTTTTTGATTTTCTAATTCAAAAATACGTTAATCTCTTCTAGAACTAAAGTAATATTTTGGAAGTTACTAATAACATAAAAACAAATTAGTATCTATCTAAATAATGATAAACAACTACTAAAGCTTTTAGATAAAACATCAATTTGACCTTGAAATATGGCTGTACTATACTTACAACATTTTATAGTTTGATCCCAATTTATCACACATTTTTAACGATATCCAGAGCTGTAATAGAATTCTAATTTTGATGACTAAATTTAATTTCGTAAATTAATATTTAAAAATATTTTACTAATTTTTCCTGTCCAATAGCCCAATTTATAGTTTCGCTTGGACCCTTTATAAAATCATTTATTGCATTAAATTTCACCGGTTGCATTTTACTCATTTTATAGTTTTTCGTAAGTTTAAAGCAATATTTGGCCACGTTTATAAAAAGTTCTCTTCATCTCCTATGTTTATTTCTTCAAAGTTCTGTTTTAATGGCCTTCTCGGTTCGTTAATTTTATGGATTGAGAATTTCATTCTTTGCCGCAAAATACAAGTGGTGGGAGATGGCGGGATTACCGTTCCACATTTTTAAACCCTGATGTCCTCAGGGCTTCGTCCTTTCTCCGACTATTTTTCTAATTTTCATCAATGATTTTCTATCAGAAACTCTCAATCCAATATACTCCTATGCTGATGACAGCCTCTTACAGTTTACCTTCTTTTTCATTGCAAAACGATGTTCTCGCAGAAAGAATGGCTATGAACGATCGCCTTAAGTGAAATTTCAATAGTATTCTTGAATAAAGTGAAGCCAACAGGGTTAAATTCAATCCTAATAAATTTCAGTTCTGTGGTTTTTCTGGCTGAACTGATGGCTATTCGCCGTCTTTTTTGACCGGTGACTCCATCAGCAACACTTAACAATATACAAGCAACACCCTGGTAAGAACCAGGTTGGAGTATACTTCTCATATTTGGTCTGGTGCACCGACTGCACTCGATCGGGTCCAAAACTGGAAATTTAATTCAAAAGGACCAATACATAAAAACCCCGCTTGAAATGAAATCAAAATTTAACCGTTATATTTAAGAACAGAATTTTAAGTTTTATTCTGAGGATAATGTCTTTTATCAATATCGAATTCATAGTTTTTAAAAAGTTTCTGGATACTGCTTTCGTTAGTTCAGCTAATATTTCAGGTTGGCTCAATTAGCTAGCGACTGTATCGATCTTCCCTTTGAAGATTTATTTTTATTTTTAAAACAAAGCGGCCTTAAACATATTCTACAGTGACACCTTTTTACAGTAAACTCCAGTTTTTTGTTATTATCTGCTGTTTTGTGGACTACATCCAAAACTTCCCTTTTCATGGTCCACCGTGACTGATTCAATATCGTTTGCTTCTCCTGAACATGTTTCAAATCCAAAACATGTCGTGTTAAAGCACCTTAACCATCCATTTGAAAATAAGCTATACCATTTCTTTCGTCCGATTATTCGACTTTTTCCGTCGTTTCTTACACACCAAACTACTATCGCTTTTCTTTAGGTAAAGCCAGTTTCTTTGGATTTTTTAAATATTTCTATTTATTTAATTTTTATACCTCATTTATACTTTTCGCAAATCTGTTGGTGAATTGTTGTTTAAATTTACTTTATTGCGGTTTTACGGCATGGTGGAGTTTCGGCATTCATTGAATGTCCGGGTAAATTGATTTTCTCTGGCTCTAAATATTACTTTTATTTTAATAAGTTGAGGACCATCATTTTGGTAGAATATATCAATCTATTCAGAACAGGCAGACATTTGGGAAATTTACAATCTTGAAAGTAAACTGCGAAAATCGACGCAGAATAGATGGCAAGTTATTTTTTATAATACGCGATTTTAAAAAATCGTACTAAAAGGGCGGCGCATGTGTTCTTCTTGGGATAAGAAACGTCACACGTTCGGGGCACATTTTCAATACAGAAGCTACCTAAAAACTCACATTTGATATCTTCTGTATTTGTATAGATTTTTCAACACGGATTGAAGTTCTTTGCTTGGAATTGATTAAAAATTAATTATAAGCGTTTACTATGCATTTTAAACGCTCTAGCAGTCATAAGATTGTCATAAATAATTTATCATTTTTTATGCTATGGCTATTATAACAGTCACACAATTTTAGAGTGTTTTTATTTTTAAATCTTTCGAGAAAACTTATTTTTCGATCCTGAAATGCCTTTAAAATATTAACTCTTAACAAAAAGACATTTATAAACATTTTTGCTTTTTCTTCATTGAAGTTAATATACAAAAATAAAAATAAATTTTGATAACTTGTTAGTTTTAAATCGGATTCAGCTTTAGAAGAAACTGGTGATCTAGAAAACAAGTAAGCAGATGTAAGCAATGATGAAGTTTCAGACCGAGAAAGGGTTGGTGATCCTCTAAATGAAACATCTGGTAATACATTTTTCTTTGGTCGACCTCGAACTGTATTAGTCAAGCTTTTGTATAACCGGTGAAAGATTAATAAGTGATTTTATTAATAAATCTCTATACATTAGAAGTCACACACAATTGTCTGTGAGAACAGTTTTACATGCATTAAAAAAGGGAATATGTCAATATCTGAATATAATACATAATACCAATGACTGATTTTAAAAATACGTTAACAGCTTCCCATTTTCGGTCCTCTAAATCGAATACATACAAAATGTTATTGAATTTCAACATACAAATAATCGTGTGCTCTTTCGTTTTCCTGATTTGAAATAAAACCATGCATTTAGGTTGGGACCTCGTGTAGCTCCACTTTCAACTACAGTTTAGATGTTGGCGTCAATAAAATTATCGTTTTGTTCATTAGGAATATGTACTTGAGAGATTTATTTTATTGTTCTTTTATTTTTTATTTTTAACAAGTTTATTTTCAAAAAAAATGTCCGTACAATATAAAAAACAATAAACATAATATAATATTTATTTAAGAAATAACTATATAGTAGACTTCTTATTTGAAAAAAATGTCTCAGAGTCACGATTCAATCCAACAAAATAAAAAAATTAAAATATATCGTTCAGATACATTCTTAAATTAAAAATAAGAAATGTAAGAAAATATAGCGTCATTACTAAACGCAGCATCTTCATATTATCTAACATAGTAAGCAGTTATTAAGTTAACAGACTTAATTAAACAAACCCTCTTAATCACCAAAAGTAAACAACCATTCTTTTAGAACGCGGCAAAACTCGAAACATTGGCTGGTAATTGACTGAACAAGTTGGGAGCAGTATAGGCAAACAATTTTTCGAAATGCTCTTTTTTCGGATGTGGTACAAGGATTATATTTTGATTATGGAACTTATATGGTACATATAAATTCCCAAGCACCCGATTATTCCTCATTATATAGATAGTAAGCCTTAAATACTTTAAATGTATACAAATACCGCAATGGCAGAACATTACATTTCTAAAAAAAATTCTGGATCGAAAATAACGGTATAATATTAGTCAGGTAAATTCCACCCCAACAGTTTATACCATATTGCAGGTGCGACTCGATTTGCAGGAGATATTTGAACGAACTAACGATTTCAATAGACTTACATAAACCATTACTTATAATTCATTACAATATAGTGAGTGAAGAGCCATAGTCGCACGAATTTCAAATGCACTATATTCACATAAAAATTCAGTACTTTTGATTTACTACTTAAAATCATTTTATGTACGTAACACCAACTCTTGACTAAACCAATGTCATATTTAATGTCCCATTTCAAAGAATCACCGAACTGGAAGACAATAAAGCAATGTCATCAGCAAAAGCGACAATATTCCACTATGACTTTAAATTAAAAATTAAATTAGAGTAAACTAAAAACAGCAGAGGCCCCAGGACAGATCCTTATGGAACCCCTACGTTCGCCGTTTTTTAATCGCTACAGACATTATCTATGCAGAAACTTTGTATGTGATTTTGCTTATAAGATCTGAACATATAAGTTATCATTTAAATGTTGATGTAACGGCGTTAAAAATGACAGAAGGGCTTTCTCAGTAGAAGAATTTTTAATAAACCCAAACTGCCTACCTATCTATAGAAAATTGACTTTATTTTAATAATCCATTACCCTGGATTTAATAAGTTTTCAAGATTTTTAGAAACGCACTTAACTGTGTGATAGGCCGATAGGTATTAGGAACAAGCTTAGCATCTTTTTAAACAAAGGTATTACAACTCTTTGACATGCACAAATTAAAGATGAATGCCAAAACATGAACAATACTTAAAATCATTTTCTTTATCAATAAATTTGAAATGCCATCAATACCAGACAACTACTAGGCTTAAGGCCTGGCAATACCTACAATTTCTGATTCGAAAATAGGGTAAATGAAAAAGTTTAAGTTATAATCGTGCACATGAATAAGACAGTCCTTAATCGAATCCTTAATCACTATGTTTTCAATACTATTAGAAAGAATGGCATAGGGTATGCAAATCAAATTGATTGATTGATTTGATTGATTTTGAATGTACTGCCTAGCATTAAGCAGGATATCTCGGAAAGCGCCGGGCCTACAGTACATCCGTTTTTACATATACTTGGAAGGATATGGAAGGATACTAGTTAAATTATCGACCCGGTTACAGACACCGGGACGAAATTTACTAACTATTGCGGCCAATAGTTAGTAAATTTTTGTGGGTTAGGGAAAGGAAAAGTATGTTAGTTATGACTTAATTGGTTTGATTTCCTGGTATCCAATATTCAAACTACTGTTAGTGTAAGACAATCACATTTTTGTTGTACTGCTCTGCATTCTGCCATCTCTTATCAGCAACTCCAGTGTGCCACCTTTCATCTGTAATCTGCAGAGGTTTCCTGAAAACAAAATCTATTAATGAACTAATTCCTCTTAGCCATAGGCTGTAAGAAAAAGAATTAATTTCAATCTGAAATTATAATTTAATTAATTACAATATTATAAAATTATAATTCTGCGATCCATATCCTGTAATAAATTGGATTAGTTTCCCTTGAAATTCGTTCCGCTGCGTTGTTGCTAAAAATTAGGTGTTAATTTAGTACCGTACTATAGTGGTAATATAAATCATAATATAACAAGTACAAAGATATGAAATAATATAACATACAATAATATAACAATATAAACACCAAAATTCAAATCTGAAACATAAGAATATACAGAATATAAAAATATAAAGTATAAAGATATCGAAATTAATTAAATAACATCGGCATTTGTACGCAAATTAAATGCAGCAGCGATACTTGATTCAACACTTATTATTTCACGGCCCTTAAGATCTTCGTTAAAACATGTAATTTGTAGAAGAAGCCGGCATCCATCATCTTCGGGATGATAGCTTTCAACAACAATGATAGCATGATAGCTTTCAGTTTTAAACTGCCGATTTCTTTTGCTGGAATTAAATAAACTCAAGAGTAAAAGAATGGTATTATGCTCAGTCACATACAGATTTAAGTATTGTACATCAAATAATCATCCTTTGACTGGGAATCTTTCAGTAAGTCAAAATCTGCTTCTAGGGTATCATTTAATTCTGATTAATTTGGAACAATAAAATTTATTAAACTTTTATTATTTTATAACATTGATTTATTATTAATTGATCCAATTTTATTGATTAAAAAATTAGGTTACCTTGGGAATAACAGTATAATTTTTTTAAAGAGTTCATATCGACAAAAAAGATTTCGACCTCGATGTTGGATTAAGAGTAATTTTAGGTGTAGAAATTTAAAATATTGGATCTGTTCGACCCTCAAATTCTTCCATGATCTGAGTTCAAATCGGCGTAAGCCATAGGTTGGTTTCTATCCTTAAAAAATTAAAATATTTTAGTAGGAAAGGACCAAATATTTAATATATTCATATTTTAATTTATGAAAATACTTATACTATTTTGGCAGATTAGTCGATTTGGATTTGTATGGAACTCCGAGCTTGCGCTTAGTTCGTCAATCACCATCGGCACGATATGAAACAGTTCCCAAAAATCCGTACCCAAATAGAGTTTTTGCTTAAAAAGCTTTAAAACTTCTTCTTTTACTTTAAATTTAACAGGCACTTTAACAAAACCTAGCACTCGTTGTTGCTGACCACTAGCAGTAGAAATATATGAAGGAAGGCTATCTAAAAATAAGTTCGAATCAATTATAAATTGTTCGGCATCCGCACCAAGGACACTGATGTTTGCACCACTATTCAAAAGTCCAGTAAATAAATGGCCGGCAATCCGTACTTCCGCATAGAGTATTGTGTCGACTTTATCGGAAAGTATAGTTTCGGTTATTAATTTTTTTAAGACACGTCGGTTTTGGAAATATTTGACGGAACGAATGTTACTAGCCGGTGAATCCTCACTTTGGATATATTCATCAGAATCAGCACATAATGTGTTATAGGGGAAATAATAAGGGTGTTGACTATTAGGAAGATCTGGATCGTCAGAAACTTCATTGGTGCTTAAGTATAGGTCAATATTAGGATTATTTTGTTGATCAGTTACATCCTGCGATTCCGTTTGAGTAGCTCGGGATCGGTCACAATTTTTGAAGAAGCGATCTGGAGATGAACAGTTCCAACAACCAGGAAAATTGTGTACTTTTACGTTATTTCCATGCTCTGGATAGTTAGTCTTACAATTATTGTGACTAGGATACCGAGTTATAGATTTAGGGGTGGTAAATGCGCAAACTTCAACTTGCCCTTGATTAACAGCATGATCATGTGTATGACTATCTTTCGGGTGTATTTCAGTATTAATTTCATTGACAAACTGGCGGGTTTGGAATACAGCTCTGGTACGTGTCCAATACGGTTTCAGGAATCTTCTATGGACACGCATTTGCTAACAAGTTGATCCGTCGTGTCAAAATGTTGACCCACTAGGAACGATTGGAGGCCAACAGCTCTTGATTTGCTAAAGGAATTTTCAAGGGAGTAGTAAGTGTTGGTAATTCCGCGTAAAAATCCATAAATGATTCCCGCGGTTTTTTTTGTTTACGAGATTTTAGTGATCGACGGTTATTGAAATCCGTTTCGATCTTGAAACCTGTGTATAATTTCACATTTTAACTGAGGCCAGGTGACTTTTCGTAACCGTTCGAGGTACGACCAATACCATTCCAGGGCATGTCCTCTAAGAGAAAAGCTAAGTTCGTTGACCAATTGATCTTCTAAAATACCATATGATGAGGCTAAATGCTCAATTCTGAAAACAAATCGCCCAATCGTAATTCCATTGGTAGACACATCAAAATTTAAATTGAGAAATTGAAGAAGCTTCTAAACTAGGAAACTTTGATCAGACATTTTGAAAAAAAATTCGAATCGAACCGTATAGTTTGGGCGCCATCTGTGACAGTTATAGTTGCTGGGTGATCGGCTTTAATTGTGCAATAAGGATAATATCCAGGTAACTGTGCAGTATTAGAGCCCATTGATGCTACTGAACAACTATTTATGAATCTATAGTTATCAAACATTTTTTTTTAAATTTATATTTTTATTAATAGGACCACAGTTATGAGTATACCCTTTTGGCCAACAATAACAGCGGTATAATAAATCAACTGAAAGATTATTTGGGTAATTGAAAGAAGGATCCATGTTTTGTATGTAGACTCTTATAATAACAGTGACTTATTAAAAGACAGATGATTTATATGAATTTGGCGATGAAGACGTAGAATATATTTGGAGACGTGGAGTAAATAATGATCCTGTTCCAACCACTCACAATAATTAAATATTCGAACAAGATACCAAATTTGCCAAACATTGTTGAAAAAATAAAAAAGATTTTCAGTCTTCAAAATTTCCAAAAGCGTCACTTTTAAATCAGTATGTACTCGTGTTAATAATTTAAAATCATAGATTGGTTTTTTCGAGAACAACACATTTAGCAAGTATAGATGTAGTAGTAACATTGATAAATTTGGCCCTTAGTATCAACTGAATTCGACAAATTGCTATCGAGGTCACTCACATATAACTATTCAATGTTAATTACATAAAAACTATTTATGTTGGTGTTGTATACTTGATCCTATAATATTATTTTAATCAAAACATAAAAAATTATTAGTCCTTTCAACTAAATTGATTGAAGTATCATAATAATGGTGTTACTATTCTTATGATGTTATACCATTTTTTCTTTTAATACGCTAAAATTTGTTTAATTTGATTAAATATATTGTAACCGTGACGTTGAAAAACACACGATTAGTAATACAAACAATATGAATTTAATTGTTTCATTTTAAATGAGTTAAAATAAATTTAAAATATAATAATTTATGAAATTTAGAACAAATTCTACAACAAATGTCATAAGTGCTTCATAACAATACAGTGATAAGGGGAATTATAAATTTTAAATCCTTTCCCTTATACTCTGTTTATGCGATTATATCTTGAGTAAATAATTTTAAGCCATACATGCGAAATATAATGGTGACGACACTATGTATTATAAATATATGTGGGAGCATTTATAAATTGAATGAACACATAAGTCAAAAATTGCTATTCTTTTAATTTAATTATTATTATGATATGTTATGCTAATTATGTTTAGTCATGCCATCATATGAGACTGTACAGAACGAACACATTCGATTATGTAGTTATCTAAATAAATTTTATTCAACACTCTCATCTTCAATATACAGTAGATTTATAATACCGAAATTTATTTTAATTGCCAAAAACATTAGAATTGTGTGTAAGTAGAATATTTAAAATAGTTTTAATACTATAACATAACAAAAATAAAAAATATTCTACTTCGGTGCCAAATATACAAGTGAAAGTGTTTTATTTTATTTGCGGGTGATGATTTCATTTTATGAGAGTGGTACCAAGTAAATTGAAATTCGTCGTTATACATGTGGATTAGATATCATAATTAACACTTGTATAATAATTGTATACACAACGGTTCTTTTACCAATGTTTACTTTAAACCTTAATGGCTTAGATCGAAAACGAGCCAACTGAAAACATTTTTATCGTAATTTATTAAAATATCGGTAATATTAAATCTTCTAATTTAAGAGAGACGATCTGTTGGGAAGCCGAAAATACGTAATGGTTTCGAAATAGTAAATATAATCGACGGTAAAGAAAAATGATAAATGTTGAATGAAATGAAAACGAAGACTATTTCAAATGGTGCCAGATGTTTAACTTGCAATACAAATTTTTATATTTTGTAAAAGTTATTCACAATATTCGCCAGATTGGTCAAACTATGAAAGTCTGAAAATCGTAGATAGTAAACATCGTTATCCTAGCTACAATACTGCAATAACTCCATTTACACGTTCTGATTACGCTTCTGTATTTAGTGCACGATCGGAACAAGTCTAAAGCAGAGGCTCAAAATCTTCTCTGTTCAACTTTTGAGTTTAGCTTTAATTACGATCCATAATCGTAAATATTCTTCCACTCGTTTTTTACATGCTAAACATCCAGCGAGAAATAACCAGCGGTTGCAATAAATGTGCAGTGTTTGCGAGCAGTGCTATTAATATAATTTTGTAAAATTTGGTTAAAAAAAGCGGCAAGTAGAAGCTGCGTCCATCCAGAAAAAGCAAACTGAACATTTTTTTTTGGATTTTACAAGCCACGGATAAAAAATATTTGCTACACGTACAAAAAAAAAGTTAGGCAGGTAATCGACTGGAGCTTATTTGATTATTTATATACACACTGGAATTCTTTGATACGATAAACTATCATAAGTGGAGCTAATTCCCGAAATTTGTTTGAACAAATTGTAAAATTGTAACCAAAAGAATAAGACATCCATTTTCGTGGTTTGCATTCCTGTTGTAAACCTGCTTCGAAACTTTACAGTGCTTTTCCTTGCGGGCGTAAGACGTTTTGTCTGCATTTTCGATCCGAGATGGATCGGTTAACACATCTTGGAAGTGTTCTTTTTTAACAAATAATGTGATTCATTGAACCGAACCTTATTTGTAGTTCATTGTTGGACGACCTACTAGCCGTAAAATTTTGCGATACTCGCTCTGTATTGATTGAATGACTTTCAAGGAACCATTCATGCCAGGCATTCCATTATTAAATGAGTAAACCGACAATAGAGGCCATGTTATTGCAAGTCGTATTACTCCTAAGTATTTAACCGAATTTACTCTTACAGTAGCGACAAGACCGAAATGAAGAGGAGGGAAGTAGTTTTAGATACATTCAGTGAAATCATATTGGCTTTAAAGTATTCTTATAGTACATCAAAATCAAATTTCTGTATGGTTTTAGAGGATCTTTTGTTTCATAAAATAAAGCAATGCCGTCTGCAAATATCTTACCTTTAGCAATCAACAGTAAATTTGATAAAACATTAATAAAAATGAGAAATAATAGTGACCCCAAAACACTTCACTGTGGAACACAAAATATATGATACTTTACTACACATTATCAGGACCACCACCAAAGCTGCTTCCATGGGCAGATAAAGTTAAATACTTCTGGTTTTGCGTTTTGTCCATTGGTGTTATTGACCAAATCTACATGGAGCTAGAATTTTTGTAAATCGTATTAAATTTATATATATTTCTGTCAGAATTTATTGGGTCTCTAACTGAACTACCGATTTGAATAAAGTAGTTATTGAATACACTAGCAAAACAGCATTATTGAAGACACTCTGCCGTCCAATTAATGGATTCAAATTGAACAAATTTTGTGCCGTTTTTATTTATAAATATAATAATATTTTTCCATAAATTCTTTTGATTAATTATTTGCAAGACCGTCAAGTTGTGATTTATGGTAACATCAGTTAGATTCAATTTAAATTTTTTTTCAAAATTTTATTTTTTTACGAATTAATTGCCAAATATGTATAAAACGTCGTAATCCATGGGCACAATGTATTCTTCAGTTTGCCTTTAACACTTTAAGTTCTAGGGAATTTAGCGATTAATTCATTATATTTTCACTATAGACCATTAACTGAAGGAGGTTTGACTGTATTGAATTGAAACCTTAAAATATTAAATTTAGTATCTGTGTTGTGAAATAGCTTCTTTCAACCTCGCAAGCGATGATTTGTTTTCATTTAAATTTTGATGCGTTTTTTGCGTCAGTTTGCTCCGGTTTTGCAAGACTTTATAAATGTCTTTTTAGAGGTTTTTGGTTAACCTGAATTATTGTGAATAATATTTTTTATGGTTGTAATTTGTTCACTAGTTGATTGATGAGCTGATATTACAAATAAAGTTAAGAAAAATAAATCGATGGTACTGGTTTCTTGTTTATCTAAATCCTTCCGTTAAATGTCAACATTCCTCTTAGCAACTAAACTTCGTTTTTCGATATACATCCAAATTTTTCTTTTTCTCGAACAGTGAACTGACAGTTAATGCTTCTTTCGTGTGTGTACCTATTTCTTTAGGACAGATCCTTTGATTAAAATTTGGTACGGAAATTTAAATTAATATGTCAATTTCTGGTTAGAAACCGCAGTGTTGCCTTAGTGTCACCGGTCGTATAAAAAAAAAAAATGTTCTATGCTGGCATAAGATTAAGACACTTAATACGGCCATTCAAGGATCGCCAACTAACATTACTGACGCAATTTTTCGACGTTTTACTAGAATACCAATATGAAGATTTTAAACTGCATACGATGGTAGACGATGCACCTGCTTTCACATTAGGTCATTACGATCTAAGAGATGATCAGGTTTCCTTTAAATATAAATAGTAAACCGTTTCTGAACTCTTTCAATGTGCGCATCATGGTGAGGGTATCAAACCATCCCAAATATAAAGGAATCCATCTTAGAAAATTTAGATCCAAATTAATACTGCAATTTTTTTTATTTTCACACACTTAGTGATTCATTAGCGAATTTAGTAAATTACCAAATATTTGTAGTTGCAGATGTACTACTAGTGAAACCATGCTGAGAACACAGGATTGTCTCTTTGGTATGGAATGACAAATGTTACAACACAATAAATCCGAATAGTTTTGGCATTGAGAAAAAATTGGATACCACAATAATTAGATATGTCAAAACGATTGCCCTTTTTATAAATTGGCACAATATGTGATAATTTCCATGACGTAAGAAACAATCCGCAAACTAAAGATTGATTAAAAATAAAACATAATGGAGTTGCAATATCTGTGGCAACACATTTAAGTAGTGACGACGGTCTGCTCTCAGGTCCAAATCCATCACTAAAGTTAAGTAGAGAATCACATATGGAAATATTGATATTCATAAGGAATATTAAATTGGCAATGACTAACACTTGGACTATTATCACTTTGATGGAAAGCCTTTTGTATTACGTCTTTCATTAACCAACTTCCAAAATGATTCAGGGTTATGTTTGATATTAGTTTCCATTAATTTAATATACCGAAGGTTTTTAAAATGAAATTCGGATTTAAATTGTTCCCGAAGGCTTACATATTTAAATTTACTTAAAATGCACTATGACTACCTCTGAATTTATAGTAAGCTCTATTCTTTCGGTTACGTAAGTTGATCAAATCTGAATTAAACCATTTGGGGTAGATATGGTTACGTTTTTTCCTGACTGGAACAAATCAGTCAAAAGCCACAAAAAGTAAGTTATAAGTAAACGTTTAACATTTGCATCAATATCCTTGTCTCTAATTGGTTAAGATACTGGCTTCGCACGCCGCGGTCTCAAAGTCCAAACTTGCCATCGACTAACAATTGTTAAATAGAATTTAAATAATTAGATCTTGTATCGGTGACCGAGTTGTGTGTTGCCAATTCGTAACAAGTTGATAAAAAAGGTCTCTTTTGAGAAGCAGTTTGCGACGTATTTACTTACTAAACTATTGTTAAAAAGGCGTGTTTAAGGAAAATAAATTGACCGTTAATTTAAGAGTTGTAGAGACCGAGCTAAGCCAATTTCAATGATCACTTAGATGTCTGCATTCGGGTCGAATCTGTCTCGATAAAAAATACTATCCAATCCTTAGGTTAAGTTATTTGTAAAAAAGGTTTGGCCTGAATGGTAACAAATCCTGGTAACAAAATCATCTAAACTTTGACCTTCTAACATTTAAAATTTGTCGTCTGCAAATATCAGTTCTAGTAGTTATATTACGTTGCTGAACAATAAGTCAGCACTCCTCAAGCACAGTCAATTTAAGTTTTCATTTCCTCTCATTGATCGTTTACATTGTGTAGTCGGTAATTGGTTTCCAAATTGCAAGCACAATTTTGGTATTGGTTTTTCAATTTTCGTTTATCAACCTAAAGAAAGTTTGGTATGTTTACCCGACTTGTAATCGAACCAATTGATAATCGCTCCTATGAATTTGGTGCCCAACCGATAAGAGCTCAGATTTTAGCAGGACCTAAAATCCCCTTTGGTTTCGGGACATCTTATATGGATGTATTCATGTTTCTCTATGAGATTATGTGGGATCGGAAAGTACATTATACTATCCACAATTTAAGTCGCTAGCTTGTGTCGATACCTATATTTTTACATAATTTGGTTTAATGTAGGCTAGCTACTCATTAATTTATCTATTTAGTCGCAATGCTCTAGAATTGATTCCCTTAGATCATCCCAATGGTTGTAAAATGAGCGCGTGAACAAAAGTTATTGATATGTTGGCTAATTTCATTCCTAATTTCATACCTAAAATTTTGTCCACATTATTATAGAATATTATGGTCTCGCATTTTTTAACAATTATATTTTTTAGAAACTAGTTTTAACCTATATTCAGCCGATATCAGCCGAGCGACCCAACAATTTAGTCGTCTAAATAATTAACGAGGCATTCGAACACTCTCCAATCACAGAGGAAAATTTTGAAGATAATGTCTCTCGTTTTGTATAGTCTTATCAGTTTTTATGTAACTAAACCCAGCAATTTTCCCTATCTTTCACTTCAGCTTATTATCAATGCCAGCGCAAATCAATATAATCCACAACCAAAAGTATGCTTAAGTACAATGTTACATTCGCATAATAACTAAATAACAGAACTTTATCATCCAATTATTGGTCAACTTCGTTCCATAACTAGATATAACATTTGCTATATTATATGATTCATATATGTAGCGACATGTTTAAATATATCACCATAAGTAGTCATTTATTTCTTTTTGGAATTTCGATTCTAGTCTAGAAAATGTAACGTTAAGAACAATTTGAACTAATTTTCCAATCAATCATAAACTCGGTACAAATATTTTATCGATTATGTGTTATCGTAAACTATTCACTAAATAATATTAGCTATGACTTCATAAAGTTATATCTCAAATATTCAAATTTGTTATTGTCTGTGTTGTATGAACTTCCGTTTCGCAATTTAATTCCACTATAAATTTGCAATATTAACAAAGTAAAATTTAAATTGTAAATCTATTGAAGAGAAACATAATGCATATGTTAGTTTTAAATTAAAAAAAACACAACATATCTTTAATTAACCGGCAACTTTCGTATAGTTACGAGTGTAGTGTTTCATGTTTACAATTTAACATTTTTAAAATCATTAAGTATTTCCTATACAGTATACCAACGAGTGATTAAGAAAACGATAGTGCAGTGGTTAGTAATTAATTTTCGGATTTTAACTGTACGCCGTAAGCTAAGTATAGTGAAATTTTATTTGTTTTTATGTGTCATGTAATTAAGATTTAATTAAGGTAATTACACACAGTTTTTATTAGTTTTATTCGTTTTTAATTAATTTAGTAGCAAATGTGCTAAACGGATAATTCTTACGATTATGCGAGATGAGATAATTTTGGCTTATACAGATAGAATTGTTTCTTTATTTTTATTCGGGCATAGTATATAGTTTTATTAATGTTGTTACACTAATCTTGATTCATACCGAAATAGAATATTAAAAATCTTTTAAGTATAACTTAACATAAAATTTAATTTAAATGATTCATCACAGAACCAGTGACAAAATTTTAAATCATAAGTCAAACAAAGTTATTTAGACTTTGCTAAACAACTTATAGCTAGTACGATAGCATGTACTAGTAGAAACCAGTAGAAATAGCATTAACTACTAGAGAATAATTGTTAATGTTCGGATGAGTTAGGCTAGCTAAATATAATTTTTTCATAGAAAAGTTGATACCTCCTTATTCTCATATGTTCTGGTTTTCTGGCGTAAATAATTTTCTTACAACCCAACAAGCATTTAGCGTACGATGAAACATGATCATATCTAGGAACGTTATACACGTACCTAGTAATGGAATTGAACGCAATGCAACTAGCAGTCTTCTATATGACTCATAACCAAGATCACCTAAACCCAAATCAGAATACCAAATGTGGCTAATTAACAACAAGTACAAGAGCTTTTTTGGGTTTAAACGGCGTCGAATGCCTGAACCTGGATACATTTTGGAGACCAGCATAGCTGTTGGAACAGATAAGATTTACTTCATCGTCCCAGGTTAAATTAGAATTCATGATAGAACCTCTTTACCAATAGTGATGAGTGGAAACGAAATTTAATCTTTACCTCTAATACTTGCCAATAACATAACCATTTCAGGCGTAGTATTATGGTAGATTTGCACATCATCAGCGTAAATATGATAGTAACAGTAGGAAAGTACCGAAGAAATATCAATAGTAAACAACTCAAATAACAACGGTCCTAAACCGCTGAGGTTCTCCCCATGTGGTTTCAATGGGTACAGATTTTACAGAATTATGCTCAACATATTGAAATCCATTGCTAAAATAATTAGTTTACAGCTTGGTAAGTAAAATTAAAATATGTCCTCAGTTTATTCAACAATATGCAATGGGTCAAAGTGTTGAACAACATTTCCATTTTCAAGAGCACATGATATGTGTCATCAGTGATTTTTTATAATGTCGTATTGTACAATGATTCTCCCTGAAGCCAGACTGCAAGAGAATAAGTTTACTAAGTGCATTTGAAAAACAAATAATTAGACCATGCATCAATATTTCAACAACTTTAGAGTAACTCTAGAAACTTTCCAGTGAGCGAAAAATACGAACACTTTAAAGCAAATATTCTTAATATAATAAAATAATAAGCGGAATAATAAGCGGTGCGGCATTATGATTTTAATGAATTTTAAAGGAATGTTATCGTCACCAATTGCATTCGATTTTATCTTATACAACGCGGCTAGAATATTACTACCTTCAACCGAGTTAAAGTAAAAGTTCCCAAAAGTAAAATTGGAAAGTTGTGGTTATTAATTCTAACTGGAATAGAATCAACCAAGTATGTATTCAATTCATTAACTGAAAACTGACAGATAGCCAGACTATCATTTAAGAGGCCAATGTTTGTATATTCTTCCAAAGCTGTCTTGATGAAAGCGTAAAACCAAGCTGCTCCTTAATGTTATTACATCGAGCTTTTCTAATAAGTTTTACGATTTTCCTCATTCGACGGAAAATAATTCGATTTTCATTAGTTTTATGTTTTTTCGTGTTTTTAGATGATTTGCCAATAAATTTAAATTTTAAATTCTCACGAATGTATAATGCCACACCACCTGCATGAGATAAACGATCGTTTCTTTAGAGTAAAAATCCAATAATACGCCTTGACCTAGAAGATTTCCCATGGCTTTAACCAAGTTTCAGTAACAGCTATCACTTGTATATCGACTCCATCAATTAAATTCAAAATATCACTGAATTTTTACACTTCTAGCGTTGAAATATGTCATCTTAAAATTATTAACTCTTCTCCTAAGCAAGCATTTGCAGACTCAATCTGCAGTTTTAACAGATTACCAGTATAGTTCTGCGGCCGAAGCTCTCCCAACTATTTCGCGATTAACTTAACGTCCTACTTTACGCCATTACTAGCCAAATCGACGACGCGCGAATACAGGTTCGCTTTAAATAAAATCTGCACATTGCATTGCTCCAGCCACTCCAACAGGGGGTCATAGTTGTGTTCATCGTCATCACCGATCGTAATCAAGTGATGAAAAATCTCTTTTGCAACCCTCCCGCGTTGAGATTTTTTTTTCTGTTTGCTACAATTTGACGTCTGATTACAGCGATTGAATTTTGAAACTTCGACGTTGATGTGAGCATTCTATTTTCTTTATTCTATTTTAGCACCTAATGAGAATTATATGACACCAATTGTCTATTGAATATCATTGTGCTGTAAACATCAATTATTCCTTGTCATCGTACTGTGGTACCATTCACATTGAGAGTCTTCGTCGCACAAAGTTGCTTTGGAAAGGCCTTCTTACATTTCCATCCTTCATGCAGGGTGCGCAACGGTTCGCCGTTCCACATGTGGACCATGCATCTGGCATATTATGATGATTTTATGCAATCGTGTGTTAGCAACAGGAATATCCGCCGACACAATTTGGTCGATGAGCACTGTGCTTGTGAATTTATCCTCTGCTCGTAACGTTATTGAGATTTGCGCCTGAGCTAATTCACGCTATTGAAATTCAATTGAAGAAACGACAAAATTTGGGCTGACGATATTCATATTATTGAACGGTTGTTGCGAGGCCCCTTGATTTTTTTTGGAATGCACATCAAAGGGCGGCTCACCATAATTTTTTATGAATAACATGGAGATCACATTGGCCATTTAAAGTACCATTTAGCAGCCCTTTTCCAAATTGTGTTTTTATTTTGTTGGCTTTGGTAAGCTCACCATTTCTGTATTTTTTCTTCCTCTGATCGTCGTTTTTTTTTTATTGCAAGATTTTTGCTACTTTCCCAAAGCAACATAGCCTGCCTACTTATTAGACTATGGTCCTGCTTATTTTTTTTTTTAAATTAGCCTCACGTCTTTCCCAAACCACTCGAAGTTTATTTTTAGTTCTATCTATAAATATGAGATGTGAGAGAACTACAATTTTTAGATATTTTTTTTTTCAAGACATTAAACTCTAGAAATCAAATACTTTGGCGATTGCCTCTTTCATCGTTCTTAGGCAGATTTTTTGGTGACAGTTGTCGGAGTCCTTCAGTTCAGTACTGAGTTTCTGATTATTTTCTATAATGATTATTTATCATGGCTCAGTTCACATTTTTTGCTGATAATGATTTGGACATAAACATAACTGTTTAGATCAAGTAAAGAGTGGGACATTTAAAGGTTTGTGTTTAAAACGCTATAAAATGAGTATACATCACTTTTTGGAAATATTATTTATTGTTAAGGTTCGAGTCTCCGATCTAAGAAAGAAAAACAAATTGGTCCATGTGGCTTCTTTTGCTGGACCAATTTTCAAGAGCTTTTTCGATGAATTTTTGATTCTCCCGAGATCGAAATGCTCTTCCGCATTTCTTTTCCTGAAAAGATGATTTTAAACCAAAATCGATGTCATTATCAACCTAGTCTATATGGCCGATGCAGAGAACTGATATGGAAGCAAATGATTATTTACTTTCAACGCCTGAGTCATCTAGCCTTTGTGGGCGAATAATTCGAGGTCTTTAGGCACTATTTTTTTCAAGTTATGGGACAACAATTATGAACTTTGATATTGCTTACAAACGGAAACGCGAAGATTCCAATTGGTTCCAAATGAGGTCTCTTTAATTACAAACTAATGAATCTGATGTCGGTATTAAAGTGAAAGCAAACCGTATGCTAACTCGTTACGTTTTGCGAGCCGATCATAAACGAAGCATAAACCGACTACTATTTTTATTAATTTTAATAATTTATGATGATCGCATTTTAATTGATTCAATGTTATCTCTATACTTGGATTCAATTTACTACGTCACTAATTTAACCGATCAAATCCTTATTTAGAATTTTTAAGCGATAATTATGGATTGGTTACAAATTGATTGGCGGACATCAACTTTGAAGGTTGATGCGTAAAATTAATTGCGTAAAATTAATAAACAACCTATGATCAATCAATCACCATTTTAAACAAGCTGATATACTGGATTACAAATTCTTTGGAAAGTTAGACTGCGATGACATTTGTAATGCTAAATAAAGTATTGTTGACTCTTTACTGGCTGCATCAACTATACACTATTGCAATCAAAACTAACGAAGAACATCGTTGCTAATACTCAAATTATTTGAGCTAATTATATCCCAGGTTTTGTATTATAATTATTGAGCGCTTTAATGCCAAATATTTATTAACACTTGAACAACATGTTCATCCAACATCGTTTTATTACTGCACATCGGTTAGGTCTAACGTCGAATGTTCGCCTTGTGTTTTCTTATAAAAGTGAAATAAATGACGTTTTAAACTATTTTTGATACGACCATTTTAAATTTGATACGCCGCAGTTCGAAATTATGTTTGCTTTGTTTTTAAAATTGGTTTTTGAGAGAGCAAAAACGAGTTGTTCAAATAAAGGATATTTTTATTCTAATATTATTGAAATTTATTGTCGCCGTGATTTTATCCAGATAATTTAAAATATCCAAAACTAGAAAAATTTAGGAAAAGGGAATTTTCGAAATTAAAAATCCAAGATAATATTAATAGTATAGCAAAGTCAAATTATCTAATTGGTTTCAAATGTTTTAATTCGATAAGAATAAATAAATCCATATAGATATTATCATTTGACTCGCCAAAGTGGATATCAATGTTATGTAATGTAAGGTAATTTAACAAAATTGATACTTGCTTCAAAAGAGCCGGCTTTTAATATAGTCTAGATATAATCATACCTGTCGCTGCTTTCATAAAATAATTCTGCAAAAAATTTTCATAATATGTCTGCTATAAAACATGACGGAATTAACTATTGTTAATCTTTTTTAGTAATTTCCGCAAGTGTATACCAACTTAAAATTAAATTATATTATATATTACTGAAAAAATTACTGAAATTACTAAAAATGATAAACAAATGTTAATTCTGTCATGTTTTACTTTAGAAATATTATCAAAAATTTCTGCAGAATTTTCTTATGAAAGCGGCTTGAAAGTAAATTATATTCGGGATCATTTAGCTCAGCATAAACTGTCATTAAAACTTTTGCTGGCTGTGTAAAGTAATCTTTATCCAAAAACGGTCACGCAGAGTAGACTACTAACAAATGAAGCCAAATGTATTGTAGTCCGTATGTACTATAGCAATAGAATGTCAAGGTCGCTTGATATTCAAATAGGTTATCGTGTACGCAAAATAACATATATAACATATATGAAACACTAACCAATCGATAGATGTAGGTAGAGAATTACATACATTTGCAGAAATATTGAGCTTCCAAAATAGTAGAAATCATGAGGAGTAAAACATTATGGGCTATTTAGAGCACGGTGTAAAAATAAACATTTTCAAAATTTATGAAAACAACGGGATTAGAAAAACAAAAACTCTGGCAAGTGTGAACATAATCAATTTCATTACCTCAAAAAAAAAATTACGCCGCTATTCAGTCGCTCTATTGTTTTAGACGCAAAAAGACAAAAAAAACAAAAAAAAACGCTAAGACAAAAAAAAATCAATTAGAGTCATCGCTATAAAATACCAAATTATCCATAACACGTTTTTCAATAGAGTAATTTGCTAAACATGTTAGTCCAGCATTAAATGAATTAGGTCCGGGCAATGAGAGCGAGGAAAGCACAGATACGTTTTCACAAATAGTGAAGAAACTGAGTTAATGATATACAATTTTTAAGAAATTATAATTAATATTATGTTTTTCAAATAATCTCTTAAATAAATAGAACCGACACTATTTCAAAGTTGCATTATTACAAAACAAATAACTTTTCATTAGAAATATTTAACGGTGACGATGAGTGTGATCCCAATGCACATATTACCGGAATTTGATATATCATGGTGTAATTTTCGGGATGTTTTTATTGATAAAAGTTTTATATTTTTCAAAAATGTAAAGCAGGTGAAACTCAAATTAGTTAAATTTCGTTAATTTGGCTGTAATCTGATAAGTCAAACGAGTTATATTTAATGTTAAAAAGCTATTTATAGCAAATTTATGTAATTAATGTACCTTCTCATACTGAGCTTATCTTTTAATATTCGTATAGAGCTAGTTAACGAGACTCCCGCACGGCTAGCTCAACGATAAGACAAAAAAATGGGGTAATGCTATTGGACAGGTTTATTTGCTAAATATTTTGTGTCTGCTTTATCAGCATTTGTATGGAACCACTAATTTATAAGTATAAAACAATTAAATGAGTAAGCTAAAGTTGTACTCATTATTACCTTTATGAGTCGTATTATGTGACACACATAAAATGAACTTCCTATCAATTCGGTTACTAGTCAAACATCGTAATATTCGGCTACTCATATCTTGACATTTAAAATTAATACGAAAGATATCTTAACATTGTGATATTATAGATAAATAATATTTTGATTAAAAATTCTCGACGTTCTTACGTAGTTTGTTAAAACTTTGTCCGATAATAAATTAAGTACGTATATAGCGTTGCCAATGTCAATTTTTTTAAATTTTGGTTGTAGTTGTAGAAGGGTAAATTTAAATATACACCACCATCGATACAATGTATTAACGATATAGAAATGTTATCAGTAAGCCAACAAAAATGTATATTTCTACAATGAACAACTGTAGTATTCATAAGAAATTGGTTCCGATGTAAACCTAACTTTATGTAGTTTAGGAACTTATAAAAAAATCATCTTAAAAAGTTTAGTGTATTTTTTGTTTATTAATTTATTTTTATTTTCGATAAGGTGTTAAATTTAAATAAAATAAGAAAACTGTGATAATAAAAAATCTGTGCTGAACTTTACGTTTGAGATTATTATTTGGTCTAAATAGGTGTGTACGTGATGTACTGCACAATATTTAAATAGAAATTATATTATTATTAGTTTTGCGAATTTATTAACCATTCTAATTCGTTTTAAATTTAGTTAAGAAAATATTTATTCGATTACTGCTTTTTGCTTGTTTTACTTATAATAGTTTTTAACAGTGAAACGTTAATTTAATTTTTAAATGTTCTTCAACACAAAATATTAATTATTCTGGTTTCGATAAATATATGTTATATATATTTTGCTTAATAATTAAACACAATGTGCAAGGTAAGTAGTATTAAATGTTGTTGAAGTGCATAGAAAATATACAAATAAATGAATGTTTCATCTATTGCTACAAAATCATTTTTGTTTCATCATAGTTTAGTGGTTTTTGTAGTTGTTATCTTTTATCGTGATAAAATTGATAACAATCAATTGAATATCATATCAAATAGGTAGCTATATGTATGAAACAGCCTTGATATTTACCCTGTCAAAATTAAATAATTTGAGAATATTCGTTGACCCCAAAAAAATATTTAAGATTATTATAAAAATTCGTTTTTACAGCACGAAAATTAAAATTTGTCGATTATATAATCTTTTTGGATCCAAAATTAGTTTTAACGATATAGATAAATTTTGATCACGTTCACGGCCTCCTACACAAGATTTCCAAAATAGTAATATTTTAAAAATCCATTTATAAAAAAGACGAAACTAATAAAAAACCTTAATTGCTTTGTAGGCATTCTATTTATATAAATTTAACTTTGGCCGGATATGCACTATTCTGTTTATTGTCAACAACAAACCACGGTGCATTTTATGTTGAATTATTGTGTAAAATCTTATTGCTAGTCTATTTAAATTTTCAAGTTAATCTTTTTATAATAAAATGGTAAATAATTGTCTACTGATAACGTTATTCTGTAAATGTTGATAAGAGCTAAATATATTAAATGTTTAATGATAACAAACAAATTATTTTTCTACTTATCTGGATATAAAATGTCGATTTTAATTTATTACTCTTAAATCCAATTCACATGATTTTGCTATTGTTGCTAGATTAGATTATCAGGTTAAATTATATTTAAAGCAAAAAAACTTATAATTCTTATAATTCATAAATTTATTTATAATTAACACATTTTCTTTATTTTGTTTTATTTTTAGAGACCAGCAATCGAACTAATGTTTGCCACATCAAACTATGGTGGTAGGACTCCGCTTAGTCCGCATGCACAAGCTACCATTGAAAAACATATACCAAATGCAAAACAATTGCTTTATTGTCAAACGCCAGTTATTATTCAGAAACGAGATGCATCGTGTATCACAGGTAAGAATATTTTAATTATAGTGTTAGAGTGAATGATTGTAAGTGTGTATCTTATAAAAAAAAAAAAAAATGTTAATCCAAATTACTATTATCAATATTACGTTAAATCTTGTTCATATTATCGTGTGTATCCGAACTAATCGTCGTGACTATTTTTTTTTATTGTCTTTGTTTTAAAATTTTTCATAAGTTGTAGAAAATACGAAAATGTCCATTTCTTACAAATAACTTACTAATTTCTTTAAATAAACGTTATGCTAATTATAATAATATTTGTCTACATATGCTGCGTACAAAAATATAAATCTAATTGGGCTTAACCAAATGGCAGAACTAAAAACCACATCGATTAAAGGTTAATAAGAAGTTATCCTTATACAAAAATAATACAGCAATAAGCGGAATCTATGTTAGCACTGCTAGCAGTGTGGGGACAATCAAGGTTACACCAGAAAATCATGGATTAGGAATGATACGTTGAAAAAATAGAGGACGTGTTGACTTTAGTTAAAAATGTGCCCTCCAAATAAAAAAAAATTGAAATAAATTCGACGGCAAAGCACGACAAGTAATGAATAAACGGAAAAAATATACATAAGACATTTTCGAGCAGCACATAAAAATAGCCGCACGCTACACCAATGTGTAAGAAGATAATACAGATAACCAAGAGCTACAAACAGTTGGATAGTTGGCGAAATGACGGGCTACCAGATGATAATTGTAACGAAACTATCAAAACCCGTCCATCAACATAACGGCAAATTAAAAACTCACATAAAGAAGCTCAAGAACAAAAATGCCGCAGGAATTTATAATCAGCTTAGTATTTTATTTTTACAAGGACACCTTTATCATTAAAATCTATAGAGCACTTTTCAAATTAAAGTAATGGTAGCTAAATGCGATGTTTAGGTGAAAGCAATTGGCGTGCTGCAATCTCGTGTATAATGCCACTTGACCGATATTTGCCATCAGTCACTTATCATACATTGACCTGAACAAATCTCTTCCAGTTTCATTTGTTGTTTCCTCAAAATCATGAAAACTACTCCAGAAAAAGACGCACAGGTTGTTGCTTTATTGCAAGAAGATCGCAATTAACGAAAGATCGTTCGTCAGCTAAACACGAGCCAATCTACTGTCTCAAGAGTTTCCAGAACGTTTTAAGAAACTGGCACCTTCAATCGTAGACCACATACCAGCCGGTATCCTAACTTCACTCGAAATCGCCTTCTCATTGGCACCGATGTGCAGCAGGAGTTAAGACAAGTAAGATGTAGCTGTTAGCCAACAGACAATAATCAGACACTTGAAGGGAACCAACCTCATTCCAAGACGACCCGCTAGAGGAAGTTTGATAGCACGCCACCGCAAAGAGCGGCTCGAATTTGTTTCGAACAGAACAATAAGAGCGTCGAGCAATGGAGGTCCGTTCTATTGACTGACGAGTGCAGAATATATCTCAATAGTAGTTAAGAGATACCGAGTCTGCGATTTTCGCAGTTTTTCGTACCTGGTTGCGGCCGTAAAGGAGGTCTGATCTCTGAACGAAATATCGAGTTAAATATCATTAACCAATAAAATAATTGTTTTGATGTAACTTAAATAAAAATATCCCCAATATTTTTTTTTTATAATCATTAATTTTGGTTGCGTTTTCAAATATCAGGCTTGCTAAAAATTAGTGTCTTGTAAAAATCGTTAACCGATTTTTACAAGACACTAATTTTTAGCAAGCCGTTTTAAAAAATACGTCTTTCTGTGAGAGCTGAAGGTTTAAGTCGATTTAGTTGCTCCGGAGTGTATTTAATTACGATGCATCTAGGGCATTAAAAATCTTAACAGCAGTATCGGCAAACAGGAATAATTCCAAAAAATGAAAAATGGTATAACCATAACATAATCGAATGCAAAAACTAGCAAGACATCTCTCTCTTTTACAGTTTAATAAAAGTAAACCTTAATCGTACTGAACCAATTTCACAGACAATTACTCGACGTATCAAAAAAAATCTGGCTTCAGACCAGGAATGAACTGTATAGATCACATGGGAGCAATCAGTACCATTATCATCGAACAATCAAATGAATGAAACTTACCTCTATACGCCTATCTTCCGAAGCTCAACCTGTAAAGTAATCTCTGAAACAGGCAGTAAAATATTAAATGGACTCATTAAAAGCATGTACCAGTACTTTGGAATTATAATTCAAGCGGATGCCAACCCACAAAAATGTAATCTAGAATGTGTTCTATCGTCATTACTGATCCTCATGGTAATGGACAAAGTCTTGCGCAAGCTAGATACCGTTATTCCAAATGACATGCTGACATTTAACAAAAAGTAAAAAAGTAATAGAATCAGGTACAAGTGGATCTCAAGATAAATATTCAAAAAGCAAAGGAGGGAGATTAATAGGGCACACACTGAGAAAGGTACCTAATGACACAACCAGAATATCACAAGTGTAGACACCACAGGGTAAACTGATGCGAATCACATTAGCAAAATACGAATAGCTCAAAGGAATAGTCCGAATACTTTTAAAATCGGAAATAAAGGAAGAACAAAATTGCGGCTAAATTCTGTACCATTCTCATTGATTGAGGCCACAACGCAGTAAAAAACAATCGTAAAATTAATTATTTTGTATGATATACTAAAAATATTCTAACCTCTTTTAAAAAATACTACATTGGAAAATGAAAACATTTGTCTTTTTTAAAATAAAATTTCATTCAAGAAAGTATTATAAATCGTTATGAAATAACTTGGTCTTAAAGGTTTTTCAGAACAGTAGAAATAAATGTTAAAAATATCGTTGATCTTCTTCTTTTCTTAAATTTTTCAAAAAAAAAAAAAATAAATAAATTTAGATTTTTTTTTTCAATTTTTCGTGAAAATGTGTACCAAAGTCACAAGATTTCATTATTTTGTTTTCAAAATTTGAACAAAACACTTTCAGATTTGTGTTACATTTTCATTTTATTTTTTTTAAAGAAAGTGTTGCAATTTGATTAGAAATCTTTGCTACTAATTTTACCTTGTCCTTGAAATAATTACTATTTTTGACGTAGACAGTGAGAAAATGAAAAAATAATTAACTAAAATGAGTGTAAACATGGGTATTAAAAGATGTAATTACTATTTTCATGCTAAATTAAATTACATTTTTTTTTTATTTATTTTCAGATTTATGTAGTTCTGAGCATTTACCAGAAATTGAAATCTTTTCATTGCTGGAAGAGCAAATTCCTAAATATAAAATTAGATCTGATGCAATGACAGCATTTGCTGGTTATGAAAATCAAGTGAGTATTTATTGTGTACTGCGAAGTTTGTTTTTATACATTTGACTGATTTTGATTTTTTTTGTATTGTAGGACTGGTATGTACCATTTCCAACCCTGCCGATTCCAAGTGATGGGTTAGGACTAAGTAAGGAGCAAGTACGAGAAACATTAAATTATTTTTGTAAGTAATTTTTTAACCTTCCATTTTATAATATAGACTCATTCGAACACGTTAAATATAAAACAGATGTAAATGGTCGACCACAATTGTCTGGTTAAATCGTAGCATACAGTAAAACAATTTTGCAATATAATGCAATATAATGCAATTAATATAAATATTTATGTCATATGCAAGGTTTTCTTTTTAACAATACATATACGAGTTGATGTTCTAATGATATCATTATTGTTCTTTTACCATTATGTTTATTTACATAAACTTTATTCTACCTTAATTCCGTTATAATAGAATTATTACTTAATCAAAATTCAAAACCACAAATAAACATAACAGGGTATATGTATGGTGATTTAATGCAGGTACATAAATAAACTGTTGAATTTTCTTGAATATTGTATTTAAAAGGTCGAATTTTATAGTAGAAAGAGGTAATTATGTATTGCATATATGCATATTACAAACATTTATAATTTTAACTATCCGGGTTATTAAACATTGTCTTATATTTAATTCATCAAAACAAAATGTAGTTCTAAATGTATATGATATATAGTTTTCGTTCGTGTTGTAAATGTTAGGTAAAATGCGAAGGCCGTTAAAAGTAATATTCTGTAAGCTATAAAGAAAGAGATTTCACCATGTTTAGTGAATACTAAACTTTCTGCATAGTATTCATTCGACTCGTTTTTAATTACATTTCTAAAATAGTCCTAATAAACATTAGGGATATTATACAAGTATTCTAAAGTTTTGTAGTCAAATCTTTAAAAGTCAAATGAAGTAACACTTGGCATGCCTTTGCAAATAATCGCATTATGTTTTTGAAATGTTCCCATATAGTTGTACTCCACATAAAGAAATGAAGTATTTAGAAATGGAATAAATAAAATGGATTGAACATGGATTAATGATTTTAAAATATGATTGACTTTAAATTAATCTCAAATATTGATATTTAAATAATATGAAGAATGGATTGAATCTTGGATAAAATAATGAAAAAATTTATAAATTTTATGTCAATATTGATTTTTATGATCTAGTAACTCTTAATTTATCCTTAATAGAGCGAAAAAAACATTAACATTATGATGATCTAAGTTTTATTATTTTATCAATTATTTGGGTGGAAATCTAATAGTTCTAATAACTATTATATAGTATTAGAATCATACAACATAATATCATTTCTAAAACATCATAAACTAAAAATAACATGCCAAAAGGAGTGGAAATTTGTATTTAATATAAATTATTGATTTTTCTTCATATTTAGGTCGCTTATAAAGTCATGCTAGTTTAGAAAGTATAACCCAAAATAATTTTTCATGATTGTATATAAATTTTCACGATCAAATATTTGATCATGAACTATTTAATTTTAATGAACTAAGTTAAAACATGAACATAGCAAGTGGAATTTTTATTTTTTTATGCATGTATAAAATTGCAATCGTGAAATATCTATTTTGGTCTTAGTTTAGCGTATATTATTTAAGGAGATTCATCAACCTTTCTTTATTTTTTAAGTTGGTAATAAATTAAGTTTTATTATTTTTACGATAGAATCAAAATTTGCTATCAAGGTTACATGCTATATGTGAAATTTTCTATACATTTTGAATTGTTGTTCCTTTTTTTAGCTAGAATTTGTACAAAATGTGACTATTAGACGGTTGATTTTTCGTTTTATTTGTCTCTTTATTTTAGGATCATGGGTTGTCTACTAGAATTTAAAGGTTGGTCTTCTCACTTTGGCATTTGGGTCATGCCACTTTGAATATCGATTTGTTATGTTTGGAGTATAAGTTCCTTATTTATGATGGTATTTGGCCTGGAGTATTATCTAAGTTGCCTAATGCATTTGCACATGGAGTTTCCTAGTGATCTTCCGTGTGTGTACTTCAATACTATAGCACCGATTTATGAATTAAACACACATAGCTTAGAGTTCCTTGACAGGACATTAATATCTTCTTAAGTGCCGTCAAGCATATATTTATTTATTTATTTAGCCTAATAAAGTATCTCAGTGTTAAAGTGCTAAAATAACATTTAGTATAGATAGTTCGATGCTTAAATTAAAATAAAAAATTGAGAGAGAATAAAATTATTAACAAAAAATTAAATATTAAATAAGTACGTGCAAAATGTATCCTAAAAATTGGTTTGTGATGATCTGCAACAATGGTTTTTGAAATTTGTTATATTCGTTGCTCGCATCTCTATCGCCATTTTAATGTAAGTAATTATAGCCGTAATTTCAGCATTTGTAAATTCGAGATCTTTTAATCGCCTTATGGGGTTCATCTGTTGTTTTTGTTTTTCCGAGTAGATCACTTACAGCTAATAATTAAAAAACACTTTCGTAGCTGTAATGTGGATATATTGAAAATTTAATAAATATTTATAGTTTTTAACAAAAAAAAATACTCGCAAAATAACGATCATATTATAATGACGTCAGAACATTCTAATTTTACTCGAAAAAAATCAGCTAAAATTATTCTATTTTGAGTAACCGCTTAAACATACATTTTGGATTGGTATTACTGTATTATTACAATTTAATAATTTACACATTTTATTTAATTGTAATAATTTTTGAACAAATGTACCTTCGTTGCGATCATCAAATTATTGTATCACACATTCGAAATAACTAAATTAGAATCATGAATTTTGAATTCTCAAGGTTTCTTTCGGCCGCATTATAATAAATTAGTTTGAATCTTGAATCATCATATTCATAACGATAAAAATGAAGATGCATTTGTATTGTGGTTACAGATGTGCTAGAAAGCTTTTGACATTCTTAAAATCAAAATTACTCAAGACACACTATATACTATAACCGAATTCCAAGAAACACAAATGAACGGAACGACATGCGCAATTTTCATTCAAACACATTTTCTCAAAGCTTTCCAAAAATATTTTATCCATGTCCCCATTCATAACATATAAATTATATAATGGATAATGGAAACTTTTAAATGTATTTCACACAATGCAATTAACCAACCAATTAATTTGTATCATTATCAACGACAGATAAGATTATAAACCAACAAGCAAAATACATTTTCTTTTGACATTGTAAAAAGATTTTACCAGATCGATAAATAAATATATATATCGACAGTTTAAAATATTTTAATTTGCATCAGTTACACTCATCAGTTAACTGTAATGAAGTTAATTTATTTTCCAATTACTTTGATCGATGATGATGATGATTGTACTCAACGGAATCATAAAGGAAATCGATTTTTGTTTTGTCATTTAACCCTTGACGTTCTAAATTTTTATTAATTTAGCCTAATTTGGCGAATAGTTCAAATTCCCATATCGTATCATGACTAATTGTCGATTTAATTACGTTTGTAAACTAATTAATCATTTTAAAAGTATGAAATAAGAATTCCTTTACACACTAGATTCATTACAGGGAAGTGATAAAATTTTAGAAACGGGATAAATATTTATATAACAGGCGCCTAAATTTTTACCGTTGACATAAAATTGGCAACTGATCAAACTTGTATATCCTGCGGTACTTAGATTTGGAGTCATATCCAACGTTCACATCTCCAACTGTATTTTGATTTCAATAAAACGATTCGTGTTTTTCAACCGAAGAAATATATATTTTTTTTTTAGTCTATGAATCGTACTGAGTTATTCAACTCACATCGTGTTTTTTTACTTCTGTTAAACAACCATATGTTTATTTTATGTATTTTGTGTTGATTATGAATTTTTGTGATTTTCATTATCTTAGTGTTGGCTCGACTGCCTCGGTGGACAGTAAAATATAGTGTGTGGAGTGAAATTGTATAGTTTTTTTTTGCTGTGTCCGTTTAAATACAATTTAATGTGTAGTATCACTCACGTGATTAAAATACAAATATCTTATTTATAGATAAAAATCGAATAAAAAATTAATTATAATTAAATATATTGTTCAGTGGATTATTTTTTTTTTATATAAAAGTGAAGTAATTAAAAAAAATGTGTGATAGGAAAAAAAACAACAACAATTAACCAAAATATTTAAACAAGAAAAAATGTGATTAATTTAAAAAGATTTATGGAAAATGAATAAAATTAATTAGAAAATCAATTGATTGTTTATAGAAAAATAATTTTGTTACTAATTTATGAGACAGCAATACAAATGATTCATGTAATAAATTTTTTAAGTATACGCACATATATTTTGGTAGTTTAAAAATAGAAAATTAACGATAACTATCCGATAGTTAATTTATTTTAATTTTTTTTTGTACACATTAAAATATGACAGACGAAAAATAAAAAATGTAGAGTAAAAATATAGAACTCATATGTTTGATAAAATATTGTGAAACATGTAAAACTTACTTATATGTAATTATAGATTTTATTTTTATTTAGACCGTTGTCACAGCGATTGAATTTCAGTCACACTTTCTGATGACAATCGTTTGTCATCTGTCAATAGATTTCAGTAAGAATTTATGAAGTTGTTGTATTTTATATTTTTTAATTAATGTTGCACTTTTTTTTAATGCAGACAAAACGAAGTTACTGCGACGAATCTTTCTAAAAATTTAGATCAAATTTAAAATTAATAGTTTCTTGCTAAAGTCAGCACTGTACGTCCAAAACGATACATGATAAAATCTATACACCTTGGAATATTTTACCAAATCTCATGGGTCAATAACTTATTAGGTAAAAGTCTTATGTAAAAAACGATGATTCATCGTCTCCACTCTAATATAACAGCATTTTGACCGTCTTCATTCAATTATGTTTGCACTTTAATCTATTATATGCTCATATTTCCGGTAATGGTTTTTACCCAAACGTAATTACGTTTGATTATTTATTAATAATTTATTATAGAAATTAAATTAACATTCTAATAGAATTAATGATAAAATATTTACGTATACGACAAGAAACCCTTTAAAATTGATATTGATTTAAATCAATTCAAAGAATGTATTTTACAATGCACAAGCTCTGAAACCTATAAAATTCTATCGGTTAAAGTCAATATTTACCCCTTAACGTATTAAGTGAATCATATATAGAGTTACATATATAGACATATGAGGTTATCAACATAGTTTGATAATTTTTTATCATAAAATATGTTTTTTTTTACTTTCATCCGTAAAAAGCACATTAAATATATATTCTAATGAAATGCTCGAAAGTTGGCTATAATTTAATTACACGTCTTGTAATGAGTTTTAATTATTAATTCACAACAACAAGCAAAACTATACATGTCTATATATTTTTAATTTCGATAACCAATTCATTTTCGCGGTATTAACGTATTACTTCCGCTAATAATTGTACAGCTATTTGTATGTACTCGTAGAATATAGAGCTATAGAGAAATATTGTTTGTAATAATTTTTGCAAAAGTAAAAAAGTTGTATTGTGATAGTTTTTATTTTCTTGCTTTAGTTATGTTGAGTATACATAAATAATTAATAACAACTTCCAAGGATTTCTTATAAAAACTTGTCGAAGAAGTTTTTACTGTATTGAGAATATAGTTCGAACGTTTGTGTAGTACAAGATGCTTATAATATACTGTAGAAAATAATATTATTTAGCAACATTTTTTTTTTTTGTGAACGTTAATTTCTCTGGAATTTCGTTTTAATCCTTTAATTAATTTCAACGTCTCATATTTACGATTTTCACTTATTAATCCCAACTATTTTATCAATCTGTAATCCTCCAGCTTATGTTTAAATTCTATTTTAATATTATGTAACTATATCTTATAAACTACTCTTGTCGTTCATATATTTATATTTTTTCGAACCTATAAAGATAATTTAAGGTTTTAATTTCTTTCTTTATTTTTATTTTTTTTTTTTGTAGACAAACATTAGGCTCTTTATTATTATATTACCTTTCTTATAGTACATCGTCTTATCAGTATTAAAACCTACATGAGTTGTAAATATTTTATTCAACATTCTAACGATAATAAATTAATCGCGTATATTGAAAAGTAATTTCGATATCTTATCATTTGCATATGAATAAAAATGAAATGATAAGAAATTTTTTTTAAAAAGCAGCTTTAATTTTATTCATTTTACCATGACAATTTAATTTCTAGTTTTCAATCATGTAAGACGTTAAATTCGCGTGTTAGTTATAGTTCCTAACTATTAAGTTAAAATATTAATAATAATAATAATAAAATGTATTTGATGTTATGTGCTTAAAAAGACTGTGATCTTATAGTGTTTATACAAAATAAAATAATATGGATAATAATTATCCAGGTGCCAGCACTAGTTCTATGCCATCGTCGAACGACGATTATGATGAATATATAACATTTTTAGCAGAAGATGAACATTATACAAAATTTACAAAACGGCTATTACACAATGAAGAACAATTAAATTCAACAAGTAGTTTAGATTGTGATAGTAAAAAAGAATTCGTAACGAGCAATCCGTCTAATTCTAGTCTTGGCCTCGAGAATACATTTAAAGTTCTCGAAAGTCATTTAAATTATCGTAAACTATCGATACATACGGCCAAATTTTTAGATCACATAATCAACTATTATAAAGTAAATAATAAATTAATGTTTTTAAATGCGGATTTACAATTATTGGATAATAGCAATAGTGATTGGCATGATTCTGATTTTTTTGAATTGGAATTAGAAGCCTCACGTATATTACACGAAAGGCTAAAATGTACATTGACACAGAACAGTGATCGTAATAATGATGTTATTGTCAATACCATTCATAATGATGATGAAGTTGTTATGCAAGAGAGTGGAGAATATCCTCAATATATTTATCATATTGCCAAAGGAAAGGAAGGGCGGCTTTATTTACGAATTGTTAAAAGTTTGTCGGTCGACAAAGGTTAGTATATGTATTTGAACTATTTAAAAAAAATATTTGTTCACTAGATAAGAATTTAAATGTATTTTTTTGTTGTTGTATAAACAAGTGTCGATTTTTATTGAAAATAATTTAATAAATCAAGATATTTATTGCATTTATGTTTACAGTAGTGTAACTACTTATTTAAAGTATTTACTTAAATTTTAATTTTATTACTAGTGGAACCCAGTGAACGTTGGTTCTCCATAACATACTCCCTAGCATACTCTATTATAGTTAATAAATTTTTAATAGATTTTTAATAGATTTTTTTGACACATGAACAGGCAGTATAAATTGTTTCAAAAATTTGAATTTTCTAAAGTAGCATTTGAAAAAGAGTTAGGAAGAAAAGAGCACCAAGAAATTGTAGTTCACTAAAATAACTACAGCATTGCAGGCCAAAGCTGACCATATTTGACCCAGATCTTTTACAAAAATCTTTCAGACCATATTTTTACGATTGGTGTACGTTGTAGGTGGTCAGCCCAATGAACACAATTGGTCACGGCGTTGTGAGGTCAGCGATGGTGACCGAACTAAACCAACACCTTAACCATCACTATACGACCGGTGACACGCAATCAAAAAACAAACAAGGGACATCATTTTTAGTTTCCAAGGATTCTTGCTCCCTTCAATAAGTTTTAACGCATCAGAGACAATACTAAAACGTGGGAAGAAACAATATTTGTTGGTAATAATTACTTCGTTGATTTTTCAGTGAAGAAGCAATATTATTCTTCCAAATAATTTAGAAAAAGCTGTAAGAATCGAAATTGGACGATAATTGTTGAGTGAGTATCGTATGGTATCATTCACCAATAGATTTCCAAATGGAGGTTATTTGAGCAAATTTAAACAAAACAGGAAAACGACCTTGCTTAATTCCATGAAAAATAAAAAATTATTTTTTAATAAAGTAAAAAAAAAAACACCCTGACTGATCTGATTCTGCGGGAATAAATTTAATACAATTAATGCTAACATTAAAAGGAAAAAGAACTGGTTTCTGCCATCGGTTTTGCAAATCGTTGTAAATCCTGGTGATGCAAAAAATTGTAACCTTCCTAATGAAATTTTAACATAGGGGGCAAAGACGAACTCTAGTAAGAATATTTTATCGAATATTGGAGAGCACTACAAATAACATAGCTATAATTAATGAGCTTAAATATTTGTTTTACTAATAGAGTAAAAAAGATCATAGATCATTTTTTGTCGAATGAATCGTAGGCTAGTTCACGATGGATACTTATAAGGAATGAATACTTCGTCACCTAAGTGTATTTGAGCAGGTTTATTTATTAAGGCTACTGAGGCCTTTAATATGGTCGATCAAACTCAAATTGTATCTATTATGTCTGACATTGAATTTAGAGGAATATCTGCTAAATGGTTTTTTAAGTGTAAGTTAATTGAACCAGTTCTGGATTCTAAGCGAAATTGGAAAATTCATATCACAAATTTAAAACATTATTCGTCATTTACTTCTAAAATAGTTTGCTAGTTACTTGCTAATTGTGCCCTATTTCTGAATAAACGCTTTATCATTCCAATAATCATGTTCGGGTGGCTTTTATATAATTTCATTAAAGCCATTGTGTTCAACAAAAAATCATTTTGAGAACCATATCTAGAAAACTAGCACTAAAGAAAATTTAAAAATATGGTAGCATATCATACGAAGTGATGCCCGTTTCAATTTCCGCGGTAATCATCAATTTCTATTTAAATTTTCCAGATTTTTGTAATGACCATATTAAAAAAAAAATGCAATTTGTTATATTGAAAATAATAATATTGTTAGTCAATAAAACACTTTGTTCAATAATAGAACAGGCTTTTCAAAAATTTAATAGTCAAGAAAGAAAGTAACTTAATAAAAATTACGCTTAAATATGTTTATATGGATACACCTTTCGCCACATAGATGTACGCTAAAACTCGTGCACCAAACTAAAGTTCAATTCAATTACACAACTATTTTTTAATCCCATATAGTAATAATAATATAATATACATTTTAATTAACACGCTGACATAAAAAATTGTGAAACCATTTTTTTATTTATGTTTTGGCATTAAATATAAATAAAACTACATTAATCTATGAATAGTGTACACACCCTTATGAAAATATTTATTCAGATCAGATATCAAATTTTTTTTTTGTTGTTTTTTCTTCACCACGAAAATCTAATTAGTGAATGTTAAATTGCAGTTTCGTGGGATTATTTTAGTTTATAGAAATATTGAAAGTTTATGGGAGTATTTAGAGCAAGTGTTTATCATGTAAGCCAATGTCAGGTTTTATGCTCTTTGTTAGTAAACTCTCGATTTTTCTTACGGATTTATTTTTGTTTATGTTTATATTTATTATGTTCACGATTAATATAATTATATACTGAAGGAGCTCTAAAGACGCTTTTATGATTGCGTTCGTTCGTTCATTCGTTCTGTAAAATTATTTTGAAGATTTTATGGTTGTTGAAAAAATTGCCGAACGAATTTAATCAGTTGACATTTGTTTTAAGATATGTTGCCTCGCTAATTTCTATTGATTTGTCTCTTTTACTCCATGTTCGTTCGGTCTAAAAGCGGGAGTTGAACCACAATTCAAAACGAATAAACGAACGAATGAATACAACTATAAAAGCGCCTTAATTCTTGATTTATGTGGAAAGAGCGTTTGCTGTTTTCAGTTAATATTAGTTTTATATATTTATTACTCCTTCTTTAGTTAAAAAAATACGCTAGATCTCCTTTGTATGTGTAAAGCAACATCTTCGCCATGCCATCCGATCGATTGACTTCCTATTTACAACAAATGAGTTAGGTTGCGAAAATGGTTTATTTAGTTAGGTGCGGTTGCGGTATATAGCAAGTTACAATACAGTAACTTCAATGCCAATGGATCGATTAATCTCACATTAACACCATGTTCTATTCGATGAATATTTTAACAGCTACTGACCGTTTTATATTTTTAATTATCACTCGGCTTTCTTTTGATGTTTTAACCCAGGAGTTATTTAGGTCCGATTATGTTTTAGCTACAATCGTGTGGTTTCTCGTGGCGGTGGCGTCCTGGTAACGTTAAAATTTAAGTTTTCTAGTAAAGTAATTAATATTGATACACCGGTGATTGCGAGTCGTTTGGGTCAAAATTTTGCAGTTGGTGTTCATTATATCACGGCAACGTCTAATTTAAAACGTTACATAGAGCAATGTTATTTAATCACGAATACTGTTGAGATTCAAGTTAGGATGGTTGTATTAGATTTTGGAAACTTCAATTTACGTCATCTGAATGTTTCCCAGTAATACGTTTTGTACTGATTCCATGTCATTGGATTTAACACAAATTTAACTCTTGGGCGCGCTTACTTGATTTAATTTTTGTTTCTAGTAACTTTTTTGAATTTCAGAATCTTCTTGAAGAAAGTCAATATTTAGTTAGGACGGAAAAAAAATTGGATAGGACGGAGGTTGTTAATTTAATGATTACTCTAATGGTAACCTTGAAGAATTAAATTTGTTTGTAAATTCCATTAATTGGATTGAGTTGTTCTTTTTTGCGATCTGAACAGTTCCGTAAAAGTATATAAGATTGTTTTTACTGGTATTGACAATTTATTCAGTTAGATTTAGCTACAGGTTTAATAAGATTCGCTGGTTTCGTCGGTATATAACCGGGGTTGAGGGTAATATCAAAAGTAATCTTTTTGGTCGTTTATCAATTCCAAAAAAAGAATTTTTTTTTGATATATAAGGACATGAAAACTGGGTGCAATAGAGAATGAATTACAGATATTATTGCTATGTTTTCGACTTTTTTTTCATTAAATTGTTTTTTATTTATCAACTAATCCCTTCATTGATTGTTCGAAATAAAGCTTGCTTGGTTACTTTGGATAATGAATTTATTTCGTCCCTACATCTGGAATTAATAAACAATAGATCACTGTCAACTTCATATGTCATTCCAATTTTTAAAACTATTAATCGATCTTTAATTGAGAACAAAGTTTTTTGAATGTATAGTTCGTGGCTTATTGTTTGTTGAGTTTGGTAAGATTATTATCCCAAAACAGCATAGGTTTCTTCCAAGAAGATCAAAAAGTCGGTTTGAATTAACAAACTGTTGTGATTGAAATCTTACCTTTGTGATCGTTAATAGTTGGGGTGAATATGAATATGCACGCTACATTTCTATTGTTTACATAATTGATGAACTTACAGTTCAATGATTTGGATATGTTTTATGGTATGTTTTGACCCAATTAGGTTTGCATACACATTCAACAAAATTATCATTGAACGAGTTACTTAGTTTAAAGACCTTGGCATCGTGCTGAATGATAGTCTAACGTTTATCTAATACACTCAGAATATAATAAATAAAAGTAAGGCAATGATGAGATTTATGCTTAGAACATGCAAATACTTTAAAAATGTGGCTACAATTAAAACAGTTTATGCCACATTAGTAAGATCTCGTAGAATTAACCGCCTAGAAAAAATTCAACACCGATTCACAAGTCGATTGTTTCGCTGTATTGTAAAAAATTAAGATCGGAGTACATACATGAATCGTTGTAACATATTTCAATTACTTCCACTACACCATAAACCATCAATTAGTTCTACCTGTTTTATTTATGATTTATTAAATAGTGGCATAGACTCAGGTTAGTTGTTCTCAACTCTCGATTTTCTAGCAAAGATAAAACATTACAAATCATTCTTTATTCGAGCCTCGATTCTACAGAACTAGTTACGATACGTATAACCCTTTCGATATTGCTATAAATAATTAAAAACAACTTATGACGTTTTTGATTTCAATATCAGTAAACGTGAATTTAAAAAGTGAATTATTAACAGTTTACATATTTCGTGATTGTTTTTATTTGAAGTTATTGTTATTTTATTTTATATAATATTTATATTACTGATATTTTGGTTTTAGATACAAAGTAACTTATTATACATAATTCAAGTATTTTAATTGTGATTGATCAGTTTAATATATATTATGTTGATCTTAATAATAAATAAATCTTTGGTTTGAAGGATCTATCATTTTAATCTTTGTATAATTTTGAACTATCTGATTTTACTAGATTTCACAATCTGGTATTACTTGATGGTTTTATTAGTCGTTCTAATTTATGTTTTGTTTTATAAACTGGAAAATTTGAAATCTGATGAATGGTTTATGTGGTGTTTCTTTATGTTTTAAATGTGTGTTCATTGTTGTGATTTATTATCGTTAAGTTTCAAAAGTAATTATCGGTCGTATTTGCATATTAGGTTTATGTTTTTTGGCATACCTCGTAATAATGAAGTTGTTGTTATAATTTTGATGTAACAGTTTTCTTTAACTTTTATAAAATGTTAAATGATATCTTTCAAATTTGAATGGTATTTCTGTATTGGATCTTCATTAGGTTCATTTATATTTTTATAGGTACTAACATCGTCCACAACATTGTTGGAGCTGATTTTGCTTTTCATCTCTTTACCAGTTTTTTATAGTTTCTTTTCGATGGTTGAATCTGTGTATTAATATTATGTCTATCATATTATTTTGATAAAAACTTAAAACATAATATTAAGAATTGATTCAATTTAATTTACCAAATGCATGCAATTACGACTCAACAAGTCAATAAGGTATCTTTTGATAATGAAATTGAACGAGGCAAGGCCAATTGCGATATACCAAGGTGAAAAATATATATTGAAATAGGAAGAGATTAAGGCTAAACCGAAAACGTTTTTTATTCATTTTTACGAAACCTATAAAAACCGGGTTTTTTTAGATAAATCGAAAGTATTTTTTTTTGTTTCTTCCAGTAAATAAATTTATTTTCCTTCTGTTTTTTCATGTTTTGGACATTGGACCCCACTTTAACGGACCAAATTTTTGTTTTGTTTTTATTTCTCATTTTCGTGTTATTCCTCGTTTGGCATCAAGGATACCATGTGACGTGATAAAAAATTTCTTAATCAGAAAAACTGCCTAAGTATAATAAGGCAGAATCAAACAGTCGCAGAAGCTTAAACTGATCAGGACGAAGCAGATTATCAAAGATGAAGCTAATAATTAATTTATCGGTTTTGAGAACTCATTTGGTTGTAGTATTTAGATGTACGTATAAGGCTGGACGTTAAGTGTTTATGTAAACCGCGTGGTTTACAAGTATTGTTCGAAAAATGAACATCAGAGTCACCAAATGTCGATTTAGTAGTCTAAATGGAAGAAAAGGAAACATTATTAAATTTACCATTTGATGTAAATAATCTTGGAAATAAACGCTTAACGGTTCTATTCAGGGAGCAAATGTAAATATGTTAGAAAGAGCTCTTCGAAATAAGAACCACTTATTGTGAGACCTTATGCCGAATCACCACCAAGTAAAAAGTTCAAGATTTTTAAACTTATTTATTTATCGTTTGGGACTCGAGAATTTTGAATAAGATGCTGTTTTTAGTGATGTAAAATTCTGCCATCTAGAATGGTCAAACTTATCCCAAAAACTATAAAACCATTCCAAGCCCCCATTGCTAATGAAATTATAGCCATTTGCAATCGGATGAGAATCGAAAAAATCTTCACAATTTTTCTCACATATACAATGCTATACTTTTAAAAATAACACGGTTATTACAGGCAACTGGTGTCGAAAATCTAGTTCCATTAGATTCAATTCCGAGCTTGCTCTTCGTATTGTTCTGGACTAGCAGAAGAAGACAAGTCTTGCTCGAACCCTAGGAGTCATCGTCACCAACAGTACGGCTCTCCTCTCAGAGATCCTTGAATCTTCAGTTTATGATCAGCTAAAAAAACGTGACCGAGCCAGCATACTGGAGGTCGGTTTACTTTATGTAATACATCAGCAACTTTTATTAAATTCTTATCGTCTTCAAAGAGAACTCGGTAAGTTTCGCCATATCTCGTAATGGAATCTCTCATTGCCTTGCACAACTTCTGCTTGTTGCAATTTGTAAAGTATTAAAATAGTAGCAGTGGACGTAAGGCATACAAAGCACGATTACCAGCGAAAAGTCAGTTTGACTTTTGCCAGCTCTAGCATTAATTCTAACTTTAAGATTAAAGTCACCAATCATAATTCCATAATATAAATACACAGTACTACCATGGTATGTTAGTCCATTGACGTGCTAGATGTCGCTACTGGTATCGTTTTAAAATAATCAAAATACATAGTTGTATATGTATAATCGCCTAAATTTCATATATTTATTTTAAATTTTTACGATATCCTATCGACCCGACATCTGAAACATCAATGGGTAAACTGTTTTTTTCTTATGATAGTAGTACTATATGTATTTATACTATGATTATTATGCTCCAATATGGATCTCATCAGATCAATCAAATTGTTGTAAAAAGAATCTTTATCTTTGGACTACTTTACATCAGTAGATGCATGAATACAGAAAATTACCAGGTAGGCTATTCGCATGCGTAAACGTAACTTATACATACGATTCGACTACTTTGAAATTTAAACCAGCTTTTCCACTTAGAGCCAAAGGAGAAATTTAACACCGAGATTGCCGTGGTCATCTCCACTATAAAGCACCCTTTGTGTTTTTAACAATTTGTCTAATTTCTTTTGTGAAAAATGTTTTTGAACATCATAATGAATTAACAAAACGGTTCGATTGTGTTTAGAATATATATAATAATTCACAACTCTCCTGGAATTCTTTTCATCCTTGTAGTTAAACGAAAGATATCTCTTATCATTGGAGTTTTACGACGTGTTAGGCAATTTGTTCTTAATAAGCTGAATTACAATTTATATTACCATATATTTGAATAAGAAAATCCTCCCCTTTTTAACATAAACTGCCAATTAGTAGTTTACGAGCATAATGACTGTGGGTAAAAGTTTGAAAATCATAAAACATGTTAATCAATTGATTAACATATATTAAAAGTCTTTTACAGCTGAGAAATCATATGGCAAAAAAATTATCAATACATACAGGAATCTGATGAGTTTGTAGAAAATTTATATATTTTTTAATAAGTTGGCATAGCAAAAATCAATACAGTTAGAAAAAATAAGATTTACACATAAATTGAGTAACTAAAATGTTATAGTTCATTAGTAAAAAAATTGTTGTTCTTATAGGGTACTTTCTAATTTTCAAAAAATAATTATAGAAATTATTTAGTTCAACACGGCATCTCGATATTAACTAGAAAAGCTAATCGATATAGAATATTTTAGAAAATATAGTTTAACTCGGTTCAAAGATTTGCATAAGTGTTGCTATTTTTGAGAATAGTAAATCGTTTTACATATTTTTGATAGTATTAATAAATAATTTAAAAAATCAATATTTTTTATTTATTTATAAAATTAAAATTGTAAATGATAGGCGCGCGTAACTGAATCAAATCATCAAAATTATTATATCACAACCTAAACCATTACTATTCGAGTTTTTTGACAAAGAATGTTCATTCATCTAGTTTTTTTTTTTTCAATTAATATTTCATTAGTAACGTGAACAATCTTTAAGTTTTTATTTTTGATCTTTTTAGGTTTTGTTGTTGTAATAATTAAATGCCGGGCATTTTTACTAAAGCATAATACCTTAAAATCTCAAAATGAAGTTATATTAAAAGAAATTCTGTTGGTTAATGGTATTATCTTTACAGTCTATTTAATGCTCTTTTTATGCTTTTTGTTAGAAAATTGTAGTCGAATTAAGAGATTGCGTTTTATAGTTTGAATACTTTATAAAATCAGTATTGTCTTATGATCGAAAGAGAATGATTGTATTGATATTTATACTTTGATCCACGGTATTTACTTTATTTATATATACAAAAAAAATTAAAATTAACATTACAATAATTTTATTATATAATCATAATATATTAATTAACATGTGTGGTATTTATATTTATTTTCAGTATTATCTGGTGAACGAGTTAGTCAAATGACAAAAGCCTATGATGATAAAGAAGCTGTAACAAGGTTGTTGGAAGAAAAAGAAAAGGATTTAGAATTAACTGTACAAATTGGAAAAGAGCTTTTAGCACAAAATAATAAATTAGAAAGTAAACTTGTTGCATTAGAAGTAAATTTAAAGAACTTAAATGAAAATTACCAACAATTATCACATGAAATTATACAAAAAAATGAATTAATATCAATATTAACAAACGATGTAGATCACATTAATACAGGATGTGGTGAGTCTCTAACTTTTATTATATGTCTGTTAAAATGTCCTTAAACTTTTTTTATTTGTCGTAAAGTGTATAATCAATTATAATATTTTAAAATGTGTCACATTTTATTGTTCGCGTGCTTGTAGTTTTATTTAATTACTTTAAAATGTTTCTTAAAATATTTACTATGAGACAGTTTAATTTAGTTAATTAAATATATTTTAATTAAATTATGATGTTTTTTTTTATATTTTAATATAGAAAATTAACAAATTAGTAAAGCGTAAATTCCAGAATTCGTGAATAACTTTATATTTTCATAATGATTACTAATTTCCGCATTAATTTGGCTGTTTAAAAGGTTTTAGATGGTAAAATCTAAACCCTCGACATAATAATTTACCAAACCAATTTTCCATAAATCACTTCTAGAAAGTTTTTATTATAATTTGAGAATTTTCGTTATTCAATTATTTTGTTGGAAACATTATTAAATTGTATTTTCGAATTTAATTTAAAATAATAAATTAAATCAATATGTACATACGAATTAAAATTTGGTTAACCTGTCACTTTCAATATACATATGTACATTTATAAATATTTTATAAAGATGCTCCAGATTTCTAAAAATGCGCCTAGTAAAAGTTTCCACCAAATCTAATCGATTTGTGATTTATCGCTATACAATTATTATTGTTTTGTACATATATGTACTTTTTAATAAAAATATATGTAGATTTTTATGTTGCATTTAATGTGGCAATTAATTAAAACAAAAATATCATTAACTTTCTCTCAAATTTAATTTTTATTAAAAACATATTATTCCGTTTACCAATCCATCTAATTAATTTATAATGCATTGTTTTGATAGAAACCCCCACAACACCAACATCGTCATCACCATTAAAGTCGATAAATTTAGAATTTTTACAAAAGAAAATTTCGTCGCTGCAAGACGAAAATGTTAATTTGCGACGTGAAACACTGCAATTATCGCGGGAAACCGATGAAATTGAAGATAAAGAGAAAAAATTAATGGAAGAAATAACAAATCAATTGCACAATTCTAATAGTCAATTTGATGGAATAAGTATGTACATAGAATTGACATTTAAGTCAGTCGAGTAATTTTTTTTTTAAATTTTTTTTAATATTAATCTACATAGATTTGGAATTGGAGCGGCATAAAGAAGAAAATCGTTACTTGCATGAGCAAATCACAAATTTGACATCACGTCTTAACGACACTGAATTACGGTTCCACGAATTAAGTAGCGAAAATGATGAGACCGTGTCCGTTTTAAGTATTACAAAAGAAAATCAAAATATTTTAGCCAATGAACTAGTCGATTTCAAGGAACGGTATCAAGAAGTGCTTTCACTTTTAAACGAGACCCAAGAACAATTACGTAATGCCAAAAAACGTAATCAACCAACGGCTAGGACAACTTTAATACCAGGACTTCCAACACCTCAAGTCGATTCAATACAATCGGAATTGATGGAAACATCAATGTTTTCAGAAAATAGTTTAGATTCGGGAATAGCATTGGACCGAATTGGAAGTGGTAGTACGTTAAATTTGGGTGGATTTAAAAAAGTATTCGATACCGTTAAGTGTGTATCCAAAACTAATACATTCACCGATCCTAGTATGCTGCATTTAGGTGTTATGTCGATGAGTTCGGTGTCACAACCAAAAATGGCCACATTTATACAATCAACAGATTCAACAAACTTATATCGAACCTCCTCAGTACCATATACTAACTCGATTAGTATGGAATGTTCTATGGGGGCAAGAGTATATTCACGTGATAGTCTAGTATCCGATTCAGATTCAAGTTATCCAGCTCAAGCACCTGCAGGATGTCCCGGTGCACCAGGTGCTAAAGACTTAGAAGCGGCAATAAATCGACTCACACCAGCTGAAGTGTTAGCAAGGCGTGCGATGTTATCTCACGCACCGGTAGGAACATATAATTATGATGATATTGGAACGAGTTTACCATTTGGAATTAGAACACCTGATAGCATAATGTCAGTAGGCTCATATAGTATGACATGTTCTGGTTATTCACATCATCCACAATGGCGTCTTCCAGAAAAACTACAAATTGTTAAACCAATGGAAGGTTCCCAAACGCTTCGTAATTGGAACCGTTTGGCGACACCAACATTAAGTGGTTTACTGGAAGAACGGCCGGGTGTAACAATACGCGGTGGTCGTGGATTAGATGATCTTGGACTACAAGTAATATATTCCAGTTAATTGTTAATTTTTCTTTATAATTAATAAGCATTTTTATTTTTAGTTGTATTCGCTCGATGATTGTGAAGAGGACCTCGAAGATCATCCAGGAAAACGATTCCCCTCGTCAAGTTGTATTTACACATATACAAATAGTACAGTACTGCATCCAGACGATGGTACATCAATAGTATCGAGTGTACCATCATCCCGAATGACATCCTATAATGTTTCACGGCAAAATAGCGCACCAATGACACCAAGAGCTTCATTATCTCGACGAAATTCATGTTCAACATTTTCAGTTAATTTAGGCCTAGCATCTATGTTAAATGAACGAGGAATCAAGGCTGTAACACCAAGTGCTTTAAATACTCCCTGTGGTGTAAATTATTCACCCACTGTGACACCGTGTAATAGTCCTGAAGGATCGCCCGAACGTCATATGTCGCCAGAACCACAATTTTTATCAGGTCTATTATCATCTGGTGCTGATATGCTTCGTCGCAAATTAATAGGCGAAGTAATCGATTCAAAACAACAAAAGTTGCGACCAATCAACAAGGTAATGTTATCGCGACTCGAAAAACGTGCATTAAAATCATTAAATATTCTGGAAAAAGTCGAGCACATGGGAATCGATAGTATTTCGTCCACACACCATACAAATAAATGCCCTCTACCACCGTTACAAGGCACATCATCATTATATAGTTCACGGTCAGCAAGTCCAATGGCTCAGCTAACAAGTCTCAAGAAAATCGGTTCGTTAGAAAGTGAAGAAGTATTAATCAATCGAAGCACAATTAAAGCTATATTAAGTAAAGGATTGTCATTTGATAATTTACGAAGTCTTGATTTATCATCGGATGATTCAGATTCAAGTTACATATCGTCACTATCGACAAGTTTATCGTCATCAACGAAGAAAAAAACGGAAAAATCTGTGATACAAGATACAAAAAAACCAGCCGCCTATATTGGCACAACATCAACGTCGTCGTCGTCGAATGAATTGAATAGTGCTCGAATGAAACAAATGCAACGACAAAAATCTCGCCGAAATATTAAAAATGGTCATGGTGGCCAGAGACCAGATTTGGGCACAGTCGGTGGTAATAATAGTAGTATAATTAAAAATAGTAATACCAATAGTAAAACTAGTGATAAAAATGTTGAGCAACAACCAATCGGATTCATTGGTACCATCAGTTCCTTATTGTTTGGACGTAAAGGTGGACTTTTGTAAATATAAAATATAATATAATATATATAGTTTTTAAAGCAATACAGAAATTTAATTTTTTTATTATATTATCAAAGAGAAAAATGTATTTAAAATTTCAAATTATGTTGATTGATTTTATAGCTGATTTAAAAATTTTATCCTTCATTCTCGGTTGTGTCGTGTACTGTAAAAATCACGACATAAATTTGGTTCTATATATTGTTATAATTAAAAGAGAATATGTTATATTTCTATATAAATAATTTAAAAACAAAAAACTATAAGAAAACGCTTTTAAACAAATATATTTTTTAATATTTATAAAAAAAAAAATTTGTTCATTTTAAAAAAAATTAAAATTTTAATTCATTTAATATTATTTCGCGGACTCTACTTAAGCCCCATAATGAAAATATTAGAATAGGAATAAACACTAATCAAAAAGTATTTAAATCAATTTACAAAATTATTATTATTATTATTAATTATGTATGATAGATATATGATTTGTCTAGGTTTTAGTTTTTTTCATAGTAGTATTAGTTTTTTTTATTTAGAATATAAATTAATTTGTTTTATGTACATTGTTTTTGTAAAACTTAATAATAATGACAAAAATATATACACAAATTACTATTTGGAGATAAACTATTTTTTTTTTACTCCAGGTTGTAAAACCCATTTTCCGTCACATAAAACATTTTAATTTTTTCTAATCCCTCTACTGTTTTTTCTTTTTCATTTATTTTAATTTTACGATATTCATTTATTTATTTGAAAAGCATAAATTTAACAAAAAAAACTTAATTTAAAAAAATTTCCTTGAAAAACATTATATATATTTAAAAATGATAAAATTTACAGGAAAATTAAAAATTTACGAAAAGGAGTAAATAAAAAAAAGTTGTTGATAGTAAATAAAAAATTAAATTATATTTTGAAAATTTACATATAATTGTTTTTATTTATTTGTTTTAAGAAATTTAGATAGTACATAATTAATAGCGGTAAATTCTACATTGACCGCATGCTGAAATCGTACATGAAATATTGATCAATGAGTGACATCTAGAACATCTGGTATTGTGTACACTTGTCACGAGAAGAGCCTTTTTAATCCACATCCGCCGAAAAAATGCTTTTTTTATCCGCATCCCCACTTGCGATATAATTCTGGAATCCGTAAATTTGAAGTTTCCTTATTTTACTACAAATACTGCAGACAATTATCATTTTATTAATTTTACCATCCGATCCATCAACAAGACATTTCTGAATGCTCATTATATTTTAGGATGCGGTTTGTGGATAACAAACGGTAAAAAATATAACACATTTATTTTTTTATTTATAGGTTACAAAATTTTTTAGCGAAATTTATTTAAATTATATAATTATTGTATTCAATGCAATAATTATATTTATTTGCACGCACTTAGTATTTTTAACAATTAACTTTTTTCCTCATGCTGAATGATGGCGCTGATGATCTTTTTGTCGAGATCTTTTCTGTTGGACGTCAGTATATGGAAATGGAATGTAATGGGTTAACAGTATTATTGTTTTAGCTGAGGTGGCGCCACTAGTGGTGATCACCGATACCATTAATTGGTTGCAAACCAATTATTTTAGTCGCGCCAGTTGGTAGGGTGCTGAAACTAATAATTGTGTTCGACTTCACGTCGACCTAATTTTAAGCCCGCCTATATGCTGGTTGATCGCAAGTGAAATTCTTTCAGGTATTATCATGGAAAGAATTTTCAATAAATTATTATGAGAAATGCCTCACCAGTTTTTACATTCGCTTAGGTCTCCGTTCTTCGAAACTATTATGCTTAAACCCTCTCTCTGTTTCTTCGGTATTATATATGTATTCAAAAATCTGGTTCTAAAAGTTTCGATCCCGAACTTCCTCTTCTATTGTTCTGGACAACCCGAAAAGACAAGTCATCAAATGTCGACAGCCATCTCTCTTAACCATTCGTCATGGTCTAATTCTACCCATACATGACAACCTACCTTGTATAACTTCAGCATATCAACATTTAGGGTATCTAGACCTTAGCAGGAGAAGTAGGTTATACAAAGCTCGGTCCCCAGTGACAAGATACACTTTTATATCCCCTCCCTTTTATGAAACACGTACAGAGTCGTACACGTGGATTAAGTATTTATTCTACACTTTTGCAGTTTTATCAAACAGATATCGTCTGCATAATTCAGGACCTTCAATTTCAAAAATTGCAACTGACCACTTTGATCTGACAACTATCATGGGTAAAAGTCCGTTGAACTCTGTGCCATGTAATGTTCAATAAGGAATCCCTCACATCACTACAAGATGACAGAAATATGAGGAACTCATACGTTCCCAACAGTACCACAGTACTAGAAGGGGATTTAACACAAATTGAGAGACTTAAGTAAGAAACATATTTAATGAAAGGCTCTATAGAAATACCAGTATTATATAGAACAACGATGAGATCATACTGAAGGAGCCTACATCAAGACGTACTCGGCTACTAAGAATACAATCGGAAATCTAGGATTAGTATATCATCACTAATCCTAGATGGAAGTAATTGAGGTAAGCGTAAGCCAACAATTATAAAACACGGCAAAGCTGAATCGCAGGTAAGAAGATACATCGCGTCAAGTAAAGAAGAAGGCAAGAAATTGTAGAATAAAATATAAAGAGGATATACTCAACCCCCAAATTATGCGAGCATTACACTTTTGATTAAGGCTGGGTGCTTTTGACCAATTCTTATCAACTTCAGCTAAAGCACAGTTAAAGAAATAGAAAAAGTTTTTCGATTAAACAAATAACAAAACGAGCAACACGCATCCGCTAACGAAACGAAAAGTTAAAACTATCTTAGGAAGCCAGAAGAACAATAAAGTTGCTGGAACAGACACACTAATCGCCGATATATTCAAAGACAATACATACAGCTGCAAACACACTAACACTATTAAATATAAGAAGTATATAATTCTGGGAGAATACCACCAAAATGGAAAAAAAGATTGCCAATGACGGTCCCCAAGAAAGGTAACCTAAGGGAATGCAAGAACTGAGATACCTCTCTCCTCAATATTACAATAAAAATACTGAAAATGACCATTCTTTACAGAATCTCATCTGCAATCAATACTGTGAAGGTATGTACGTATAGTTCAGTCCGGAGACCCCTTAATAGAAGTTACTTTAACTGCGATCATTTCTGAGTTGTCATAACTTAAGGCTTCAGCCTTCCATAATTCACAATTCTCTTGTCTAACAATTTGCTTTGCTGTTCTCATAGAAAACTCCAATTTGTTTTTGCGTACGATTGTGAAACGATTTCCTGCTTCTCTATAACTTATATGCCGTTGCTTGACAGGAGGACGGCGCTTCTCATCAAGCCAAGAATTTTTGATTTATAGCAAGATTTTGTTATTGTATAGTCTCACCATCGTTTATCAAACCTTCATAGATCAATGCCTGAGTCAAATTTTCTGACTTGAAGCTTGTTAGCTCAAAAAAAATCAAATACTAAGATTGCCGAGGTATAAAGCAAAGTATGGGCCAATTTGGCCATCCAGTTTCTTGGAGAGCAAAAACTTTCTAACGATACTCTTTTATGGCTAATATTCTGGTATTCTAAGGGACTACGTTTAACAAACTAATTATATCTGACACTGTCAGCGAGGGTCTGGTTACATTTTGGAGTCATCTTTTTGTCATTTTGGAGTGATTCGACCTACGTTTACTCGCTTCCTACGAGAGGCAAAAGATACTATGGTGATATTCTAAAGATATCATTTGCTCGTAGAAGATACTACTGGTCATTGGTCGTAAAGCGATGCTTATTTACTTGCTTACCATGACGCCGCGATCCCGAGTTCGATTCTCGCCGTTTTCAATTTTATAAATAGAAATTAAATAATTACATCTTGCACCCGAGGGCGAATTTTGAGTAAAGAAACCTTCAGTGGGTAACCACCTACAACTTTCTTCAATTTCAGTGGCTTATTTATCCTTTGGCTTCTGTTTGATACTTTTAACTTGAATCTTCCATCTTGCATCTCGTCTTTTTATTCGCTATTATCTATGCAACTCTCGTCGAATAATTGTTTCTGTCTATTTATCTGTTGGTTATCTTGTAATACGCTAGTTTATGTATTGTGTAATTTGTAAACTGTAAAAATGTAAACCATATATTTATTTATATTGCTTTTGATTATTTAAAGTAGAGGCGCTATATGTAAAGTTTGTGGAAGGACATCTATCATCAAAAATAATAAACGGATTGTGTATTAAACCGTGTTCGCAGTTTATTTCGAGAAAGTGAAACAAATGTCCTCAAATAAGTCTGGCAAATTTTAATAGTTTTTAAATTAACAAATATAAGAGCTCTTTAATACACAAAAATTGATCAGAAGTTTAAGAAATTTGACGGAAGAATTGTCAAATACAGAAGTTATTTTTTGTTGAATCAATTCAGCGTTTAATTTTGAGATATTCAATAAAACATAGACTATCTTCATTTAACATTAGATTTCATATGGCTTCTTAAACCGTTGTTTTTTTATACAAAATATTCAAGGCATTTGATTATATACACTATAAACTTTAAATTGTTTCCGCCAGATCTACAACTCTCTATAAAATATTATTTTGGTGCAGCACCCCAAAAAAATTTTATAGCACGTCAAAATTCAAAGTCAATAAAATTGCATCGGGCATCTCGTTTTATTGTGCGTCATTAATAGCTAAAAATGGCTACCTTATATTAAAAAAAGATAAATAGTGAAAAGAATTTTAATTTTTTTATACAATACATATTTTTCATAAATGGTTAAACCATTAAAATAAATATTGCAAACTCTTTCTTAATTAAAATGTATTAAATGCTATTTGATATCGAGAGCCGGATACAAGAAATGTTCAAATTAATAATGAGTGTGATAATCCTAATGGAAAAATAAGAAGTTTTTGAAGTGGCTCGTATTTTTATTCATCTCTGATGACAGTTTTGAACTTCAAACGCAAATCATTTCCCAAAAAAGAAAAAAAAATTGTCTCTCTTTGCACGGCACACACAGAAGAAGAAAATTTTTTAAATATGATGATAAATTAAAAATGTGTACATTAGCAATGTTTTTTTTAAATTAATTGGCTACATTTATTAAAATACATCAATTCGTATTTATATTTATTATAAAAAAAATCGAATAATGTTTTCTGGTCACCATATTTCAATAGCAGATAGCAATGATTATGATTTCCAGAATGTCGAAAATTACAATAAATGGAAAGGTGTTTTTATAAAATCACTGCGGCTGGTATATACATTTTTGTTTAATGTTTACAAATCAAGTTCAAGAGTGTAACATTTTTATGTTTATAAATTTTAGGTGTTGGAACAGTTACATCCATCATTATCCGCACGTGACGATGCTTTATTATATGTTGAAAGTTTGTGCCTCAGGTTATTGGGAATGTTGTGTGCAAATCCACCGCCACATACAATACAAGTATGACTTATTAAAGTGATTCATTCCATACCTCAATTTTATATGAATATTTTTTTTGTTTAATGTAGGATATTGAGGAAAGGGTGAGAAAAACTTTCCCAACGCCGATTGATAGATGGGCATTAAACGAAGCAAGAGATACAATTGATAAATCAAAGAAAAAGAAATCGGTTTTTCCTGTTGATCGAGTGCATAATACGCTTACAAAGGTAAAAATCATAATATTTGATGACAAAACATATTTACGCCCTTTTTGACAGATCAAATCAAAATTTCACTAATGTGTCATACAACAAATTTAATGCGAGAATTACTCTTAAATTAGAAGAACAACGTGATAATAGGTGAATTTTACCAGAGATGAACGTTAACAGATATTAAAGGAAATGCATAACTCGAAACATTAGTTCGATTAATATTTATCACATTTCTGTCATCAACTGTTCACTGTTTATGCCCAACTACTTCTATTTCTTCAAAATAATCACTAAACTATAGTTGATAGATGAGAAGCATTCAGTTCACAATTGTTTTCCCAAGTAAAGAGCTTTCAAACGACTTACCGGCGACTTAACGTTTGTAGGTGAATATATTTAAGCAGGATTAATCTATTTTAAAATCGTTAGTTTTTGGTTCAGAGTAGAGTTTATGTTTTTTAAACGGCCATAGCGTTATTAATATGTAATGTTTTTGTAACCTTCCATAGACTAGCGGTTAGTATAAATTGCTATCGTTGCTTTTTATTCCCTTATTACATGTTATTATTCCCTTACAGCTCTAATTGTTTGATGACTCTCGAAATAGGCTCGCAGCACTATTTTAGTTTGTTTTGTAATCAAATCGATCGTTGCACAACTCTTATATTAGCTCTGTTTCTGAAAGCAGTTACATTTGATTTGAAACCTCCCCGCCTTGGTTGTCTAAGATATTTGAGAGCGATTTGCGTTTGCATTAGGAAATATAGACAAGCTCGTAGGGATTGTAAAATCCCATTAATCGAATTCGGAGCACGAATCACGTAGACAAATTGTTTACGCATATTTACTGCCATACTTCTTGTATTAAGACAGTCTTGTTTTTGGAAAAATTCAAACTCAATTTTCGATATAAGACGTTTTATCAAATTTCGAGTATATCGTAAATTTTTTTAAATTATTAAGGCGATTAAATTAAAATTATCTAGGAAACCAGGTTCCTAAATCGTCCCATTCCAGCCAGTAAATATTTTAAGTTTTCTCTAAACCTTTCGTAATAATCTTTCAACTAGTTTAGTTCAATCTGGGTTTATAGAATGTCTTAGTCCTCTACCACTGCGTTATTAAATGTATGTGATGATATTGGGCGTAATATGAGTAATGAGGCACTAACAACTTTATCATTGTTAGATTTTTCAAGGCCATTTGATTCTATAAATCAGGATTTTGTTTAATTGTCTAAAAAAATATTCTCTAAGTTTCCATTTTCAGTTTCCGCTGCCAATTTGATTTTTAATTACCAGGTTTTTGATTGCAACCAAAATAGTTAACTGCTCAGTTCATTATAAGCCTTTCCTCGATATTTATCTTGCCGGTTATCCTATTTTGTTTTCGAGTAGTGTTAGAGATTTAGAGTTAGTTTTTATTCAAACTGTTATTTAGGACTAGTTGTTTAGTAGGTCTCATTCTTTTAATGTTTGGATGGGTCTTTAAAGATGGTACTTTTAGGACCACTTATTGATACTATTCTAGTTAGACCATCTAATCCTGGGTGAGTGTCTATTATTCTTCCCATTGCCCACCTTGTAGATGGGAGGTTTTCATCTTTGATTAGCACTAACTGCCCAACCTCATAGTTGGCTCTCGATACTGTTCACTTGGATCTATGTTGTAAACTTGTTAAGTAATCCTTAGACCAAATTTTCCAAATTCCCTGGGTCATTTTCGAAAGTAGATTCCATCTTTGGATTACTGTGGCGTTAGTTTTGTCTGACTTAAAAAATTTCATCATTAGCTGTCTCCCGATTAAGAAATGGCCTGGTGTTAGGGCCAAATCTCTTGACAGCGGGATTAACGGCTGGAGTTTAGGAATGCCTCAATTTGTGTGAAGGCAGTGCTGATTTCTTCATAAGTCAATGCTGTTTAACCGATGACATTTTTTAAATGAATTTTGGTTAGTTTGGCGCCAGATTCCCAAATACATTTAAAATATGTTTTCAATCTAGACTTTCTGTGAAACGGATCCATTGTTTTTGTAATTCGATACTCAGCTTTTCATCCCAAATTAACACCAGCTATCCACAGATTCTGTATCAATAGTTTTGCTTGGATGATTATCGGTGCAAACCATTCTAGTGAGTCGAACAATTTGGCAATCCGCTCGAGATAGAAGGTAATCTCATAAAAATCTCTTAACCTAATTGTTGAAGCGACTAGACATTTTTCCTTTTCATCATTTGCATCATTTTTCCTTTTCTATCATATTTTTTGACTAAAATTTGACGGAACATCTTTTCTGTGTCGGCCTTAAAACTTCCGGCCTGCAAAACAAATTCGTGTTTCTCCATCTTATTAAGTTCGATATTATGTCCTATTTTAATGTTAGACCATTTAACATTAAGTCGTTTAAAAATGCACCTGAAGTTGTTTTGGCTATGCCATCAAAAACGAGTCGTAGTTTTGTTGTTGTGCTTTCTTCTTTTTTTACAGCATGATGTGGTAGGTACTAAGTACCTTCTGACTCTTCGTCAGTTTGTTCCATATGGCCAAGTTGTTGATATTCCCGCAAAAAGGTTGTATAACTTTTCTTGAGTATTGGATCTTCGGACAATATTTTCTCTACTTGAAGAAGTCTTGCTATTGTCATTCGTTTTAAATCTCCTAAATATATTGGATCCTTAAATATACACGTGATTTAATTGGCTGGAATATATTCGACTTTATCAAATTTGAAGTATGTATGTAGTAAAACAAAAATTTGAAATTATTAAATTTAGAAAACCAATGTCGCAAGCTAATTAAATTAGTACCATCTCGTCTTATGTTAATCTCGGTATTGTACTGAATAAACAAGCTAAAGAATCCAGTAATTTTTTTTACGGGTAATCACTTTTTGTAACTCTCTCTTGCTCTAATTTAAACATCTATAAGACAAAAAAAGCTAAAAGAGGATGACCTTACTTCATTTGTGTTGGTATGACTGCCGTTATTACGAAGAGATTTCCTTTTAAAATTTGAGCTGCCGATGTCTCAATCTTGCAGTTGTGTTGAATGTTGGTATTGTGCTGTAGGAAGTTGACTTCAAATGCAAACAACATGTTTTGTTGATCTATAGTTGTGATTTGTCTATTTAAATGTTAGTGAATTAACTAGCATTCGTTTGTCTGTCTTCTTCAGGTCGTAGAAGGCTGCACATAATATGAATATACCTCACAATGTTAGAAATTTCTTTAAAGTAGCCATCTAGATCATAATGTACCATGATTTTCCATTTCGATGCTAGAAGTCTCATGCCAATTCGTGCTAGTTTCTTTTCAAAATGACACTTGGAATTCATTTGCAGCCTTTACATTAACGGTTCTAATAACTAACCATAAGCATTCCTAGAAGACACATCACTCGGTTTATTATTATAGTAGAGCTTGCTTTTGCCCTTGGTTGTTGCATATCTGGTACTGGCTTTTCTGATAATTCATCATTGTAACTCCTGCCATTTCTTCTCGATAACTGATTTTACTTTAACATTTTGGAAGCCCAAAGTTCTAGAAGAAGAATTTTTACTGTAATTACTACTGGAGCCAACCATCCTGATAATATATGCCGCCATAATATTAATTGAAAATTTGAACCTGGTTCGGCTATGTATTTGCCAGAACATTTTCTCGACATCAGCAGTCAAAACGTACCGATACTTCTTCCATCTAAGTAGTATTGTTGTTTAGTCATCCTGAATCGGTAGTCCAATCGTTGGTCTGGATTTGTTGGTTCCCAGAATTTTAGAGCTTTTGCTGTTGAATGAAGCAAAGATGGGTTTACCTAATTTGTCATCTAATGTCAAAGTCACAAACTAGGCCCTAGTTAACGCTACAGTGAAATAATTGTTGGTGCATCATTGAGACGTGTGCGCATATCTGCGATGAATATTTTGTTCATTATCTCCACAGTGTCTTTAGGCACTACAAAATATGGATCGGGTTGATTAAAAAGGAGATTCTGATTTTGTCGTCGTTGTTTACATATTCGTTGTGGAAAAATTTTAACGACACAATCTTCTCTTTTAAAAATGTTTTGTGATAATGCAATTTATATGTAGATGAATCTCGGTGGCTCACTGTTGTTCGGTGTGGCTGTGTTGTTGTTTCTGATATTAAGTAGTTGGTCAATTATGATAAGTGCCACTCGTAATACTCTCTTCGTTTTGTGGTATCTGTTTTAGAGTTGGCTATTATATTATCCTTCGCTTTGACCAATATTTTATATAGACGTTATTTAAATACTAAACCTTTTTCTTAAATTTACAGGAAGTTCTACAGTACAAAATTGATAATTCTGTATCAATATTTCTCGTAGCAGTACTTGAATATATATCAGCTGATATTTTAAAATTAGCTGGAAATTATGTAAAAAATCGGCGACATGTTGAAATATCACGAGAGGATATTGAAGTTGCTATGTGCGCTGACAAGGTACGTAAAATATGTCATAAAAACATTATATCTAAAAATATACACAGACAATTATTTCAGGATGCTTATAAGAATTTTAAAAACTTTAATTTATTAATTTTTTAAATTTAGCCCGTGAGATAATATAATTAATATATTTTATATAAAAAATTATTTAGAATGAAATAATAAAAAATTTAGAAACTATTTGAACACACAAGTAAAGTTGAATCGAACACTTAATCAAAAACGTATGCTTTTGAAATTAGCCGCTTAGTTTCAATTAAAAATATAAACTAAATAAATTGAGTAATGCTTTAGATTTTGTTTAACATAATTTGCTAAATCACAAAAAATTAACGTGAGCTTTTGGAAAATTTTATAATTTTGTTCGTTTAGTTTTTTTTAAGCTTTTGTAATTGTAATAATGGATATTTTTCTAGGCAGCATTTTTGATTAGGTGTAAATATTATATAAAAGTAGCAGATAATGAAAATGTTGAGTTCACATGACTTAAATTAATCATCATAACCCATTTTATTAGTCAATTTTAGTTATTTATATTATACAGTTTGTTTGCCTTAAATTCGAAAATAATTAAATAAGCGATAAAAAAAAAACACTAACATAATCAAACTATTTATTAATAAATAAAAAAACACATATACACACTCACAGACCAAAATAATTAAAAAAAAACACCAAAAACTACTATTTATAAAAAAAATAAATTTTATGTTTAATTTGATTAATATATGTTGCCAAACATTATGTTTTTACATGCTGTCCTCTTATTTTAAAGGTGGTACGTAGATCAAAATCTAAATCTAAAACGAAACATAATTTTTTTTTTAAATTCTATTAAAATTAAATTAAATTAAAAAAAAAAAAACATTAAGATTATGTTTTTTCTTTTTTCCAAATCATAATTTTTAAATGTTTAAATGTCAATATAAATATTTTTTTTTTTATAATAATATGATCAAAACTTATTCTAATCAGATTCAAATGTTGTAATGAGTGTGTTAAGTGGATCCCCGCATAGTAAAAATATAAGATACTATTTTTACTTTGTATATTTTATTTTTCTTGATTTATGTTGGAATAAGATGAGAGATAAATGTTGGGGATTCGTATGGTGTCCAAAAACGTTATTCCTAAATTTATCTCTCATTTCAATATATTTTTCCTTAAAAATAATTTTAATTTATTTAAAACGCTTATTTTTATTAATTTATTTCTAATTTTTAATAACAATTAAATTAATTAGAATTATAAATTAATTGATTCTCGCCTCTATTTATTATTTTTCTATACTCGAAGCACGATTTTCTTTTTTATTTTATTTTTTCTAATTAATGTCAATAATTTTGGTGGGAGTACATATTTTATATAGAATTTTTTTGATGATCTTAAAATTGAACATCGGCAATATTAATGCTGTGCTATTTCTCTTTTATGCTTCAGGTACTTATGGATATGTTTTATCAAGGTGATAGTGGTGGATCAATGGCACCCAGTCCATTACCACCGACACCGCGGGCTAGTTTAAATTATGAAGAAGTAGTTAAAGAATTAATACACGATGAAAAACAGTATCAAAGAGATTTACATATGATTATTAGAGTTTTTAGGGAAGAATTATTAAAAATAGTCAGTGATCCGAAGGTAAGAATCTTAAAAAAATTGTTGCCAATACATCAGCTACATGTAATTAATACATTTGTTTTTAGGAACTAGATCCAATATTTTCAAATATTATGGATATTTACGAAGTCACGGTGACACTACTGGGATCACTGGAGGACGTTATAGAAATGTCACAAGAACAAACACCACCATGTGTGGGTAGTTGTTTCGAAGAATTGGCTGAAGCAGCCGAATTTGATGTATACGCAAAATATGCACGTGATGTAACATCATCGGCATCGCGGGAAGCGCTAGCAAATTTATTAATGCGATCCGAGGCAACATCGTTAATTTCGGCGGGTCACGGTTTTCGAGAAGCTGTTAAATTTTATTTACCAAAATTATTATTAGGACCTATTTTGCATGCATTTTTATATTTAGACTATGTAAAAACCTTATTAAGATTAAGTCCAAATCAAGAGGATAAAGAAAGTTTTGAACAAGTGCAAGGACTATTAAAACCGCTTCAATGTGATCTACATAATATAGTGAATTTATTGCCAAAGTAAGATCACTGTAATGTTTATGTATGTATCTACATAATTTAATTAATTGTTACTCAATTTGCTACACACAGAGAATCGCATGTAAGGATGCATAGTAGGACAAGACGGCAATTAGCAATTGAAAAAACAAGGGAACTTCAAAATACGGTTGAACATTGGGATAAGGATGTGGGACAATCCTGTAATGAATTTATTAGAGGTAATCATTTTTATATAATCGTCTCTAGGCCAATTTTCTAAATGTTTTAATTTATTTTTATAGAGGACACACTAGCAAAATTAGGATCTGGTAAACGGATAACAGAACGAAAAGTATATTTATTCGATGGTCTACTGGTACTGTGCAAAGCAAATTCACGACGCCAAACTGTGTCGGTGGGTGCAACAAATTATGATTTTAGACTGAAGGAGAAATTTTTTATGCGTAAAGTTGAGGTAATCGATCGGCCTGATACGGATGAATTAAAGCATGCATTTGAAATATCGCCGCGTGTACAACAAGCTGTGATTTTAATAGCCAAAAGTACACAACACAAAAACGATTGGATGGCCGATTTAATTATGGTTAATACAAAATCAATGCTTGACCGCATACTTGACAGTATTTTACTGGATATCGAGAAGAAACATCCATTAAAATTACCTACTCCTGATATTTATAGTTTTGCTGAAGCAGATATTAACGATACTAATATTCTTTTAGAGGAACGTGATAGTGTTGGAGTTCCATTAATAAAGGTAATACATTTTTTAATTAATTTTTAAAATTATATATTTATTTAATCGTGTTATTTAAGGGAGCAACACTGTGTAAATTAATAGAACGATTAACTTACCATATATATGCTGATCCTATGTTTGTTCGAACATTTTTAACAACGTACCGATCGTTTTGTTCACCACATGAATTATTAGAACTACTTATAGAACGTTTTGATATACCCGATCCCAGTTTAGTATATGAATCTTCTTGTGATAAGGAATTGGGTATAGAACCAGATAAAATTTATAAAAATTCACAGCGTGAAGATTGGAAACGATATAAAAAGGAATATGTTCAACCAGTGCAATTTAGAGTATTAAATGTATTACGACATTGGGTCGATCATCATTTTTATGATTTTGAACGTGATACTACATTATTAGATAAATTACATAGATTTTTAGAAACAATTACGGGAAAGTCAATGCGAAAATGGGTTGATTCTGTTTTAAAAATCGTCCAAAGAAAGGTAAATATTTGTATAACACACAAGCAGTAGTTAGTAGTAATAAACCATAAAAAAACAATTAACTATTTTGTATTTCGTTTGCAGAGTGAACCCGAGGACAATCACAAACAAATAACATTTGCATTTGGGAATAGTCCACCAGCAATGGAATTTCATTTACAAGTTCCTGAAACGGAATTTAATTTATTAACATTACATCCTATAGAATTAGCCAGACAATTAACTTTATTAGAATTTGAATTTTATAAAAATGTTAAACCATCGGAATTAGTTGGATCGGTTTGGACGAAACGTGATAAAGAAATTAAAAGTCCAAATCTATTAAAAATCATTAAACATACCACTAATGTAAGTTTTTTTATTTAAATTTACTAATATATTCGGTTTTTAAATTTTATGCTTTAAATTTAAATTTTAGTTTACGCGATGGATAGAAAAATCAATTCTCGAAGCTGAAAATTATGAAGAACGCGTTGCAATTGTATCACGTTCTATAGAAGTTATGATAGTTTTATTAGATTTAAATAATTTCAATGGCGTTCTATCAGTTGTGTCAGCCATGGGAAGTGCCGCTGTTTATCGATTAAAATTTACATTTCAAGGGATTACGGAACGATTGAAACGAAGTTTAGAAGATTGTCGTGAATTAAACAACGATCATTTTCGGAAATATCAAGAAAAATTACGATCGATTAATCCGCCGTGTGTTCCATTTTTTGGAATGTATTTAACTAATATTTTGCATATAGAAGAAGGTAATCCGGATTTTCTTCCTAATTCGATGTTAATAAATTTTTCGAAAAGAAGAAAGGTGGCGGAAATAATCGGAGAAATTCAACAATATCAGAATCAACCATACTGTTTAAATACTGATCCTAAAATTAGGGTAACTCATTTGATATTCATTTAGAAGAAACGAACTTAAGTGATGTGTTTATTTTTTTTTAGAATTTCTTAGAAAAATTGGATCCGTTCAAAGGAATGCAAGATAACGAGATTTCAAATGATTTATACCTTTCCAGTTTAAAATTAGAACCGCGAGGAGCAAAACAGCCAGCAAAATTTGTATGTTTTCTTTATATAAATCCTCGATTGTTGATGATAATCTAAAATGAATATATTTATTTTTTAGCCACGAAAATGGCCAGATTTAACATTAAAATCACCTGGAATTAAGCCACGACGACATAATAATAGTACTGGAAGTAGTGCTAATTCGTCGATATCGTTAACACCAGGTACATTGCAATTGAATCAGAAACATATGCACGGTAGTAATGAATGTGAACAATCACCGCCCGGCAATATATCAGGATCAGTACAAGAATTTACCGTATTTGCCAATGTACATATACAAGGAGGTGGATCACATAGTCAACACAATTTCTCGCATAGTCAAATAAGTTTGAATACAACCGAATTTGGCGATATGATTTCATTAGGTTCAATGTCAACGGCACCAGAATTGCCAAAGCGATCGAACAGTATTATATCGATGACAAGTAATACGATTTCTGAATTAGTGAAGCCTATAATCAGTCCAGGACGTAATCCATTGAATATTAGTCCTAATACATTTGAAACTTTAAGTACGAATACTGTATGCAGTTTTCCTGGATTTAATCATCATACAGATAGTTATTCATTTCATTCGCGTGAATCGGGCTATGGAACGTCATCGGCAATGACATCGTATGATTTACAACAAGAGTTTATTCCAGAATTTCAACATATGCCACCATTCCCACCGAGTCCACATAGCATAGATCATCTAGCATCCAATCATGATATTGGACCAATACCAATATCGCCTCACGTTAATGTTCCAAATACGCATACGTTTAATCATAATCCACCTCCGCTACCTCCGCGTCGATTAATAACAAAAGACTCTGTATTCTCGGCCCAAATAAAGCAAGCAGCCGATGCTCCGCAATTACCTCCAAGAGATCTTAGTCCACCACCTCTACCGCCGCGCTCAAATAAAACTCATAACTATAATAATAACGATAGTAATATTCATCAAATGTTAAGTGGTTTAAAATTAGCATCACAATTCCGTGACGAAACACTTTTATCACATGAAAATGTCAATCAGCATAATTTAATGTTACCGAAAACCAGTACAATTATGATGCGACGTAATTCGGCTATGGAAAAAAATTCAAAAAGTAAAAATACAAATTTAACACCATCATTATCGTCCGCCCCGTCGTCACCACAATCGGCGAATTCTTTGTTAGCCGGAAAGATGACACCAAATTCTATGACGTTGACTAAAAATAATAGACCAAGGTAAGTACTCAAAATCATTGCATTTTAAATTAATTTATTGTGATGTAAATTTTTATCCTCAGCACAAATACATCACCACGATTTTCACCAGCTGAAATCACCCCTAAATTACCACCTAAGCCAAAACCGCAACACTATGGATCTAATTCGGGTACGACCGTCGTTATTTAATTAGTATATCATTATTTTAACATAATTATTTTTTTATTTATTAGATCGGGCTACTATGTTTCCATATCCAAGTACAAATCATGAATGAAATTAATTTTAATCAAGTTTCTCGCTTATAATTTCTATAATTTATTATCGCGATCATATTATGGACAATTTTTTTTTCTAAAAATCACAAAACAAATAACTTCTAGTATCATGAACACAACCACAAATCGTACAGTGAATATTATATAAATATAATAATTATTAAATAATCTAAAAATGAGAGAAAATAAAAATTAATTTAATTAATTAATTAATAATGAAAAGTATAAAATTAAGTGTGCTTAAAAAAATTATTACAAAAATAATTCCACAAAACAAAATATTCAAAAAAAAGATTTGAAAAATATTTTTCTATTTTTCCTAAATAAATAAATTAAACAGATACAAAAAAAAAAACAAAAAAAAATATATTATAAAAGTTAAAAAGAATTTAACAACAGGTACAGTAATTAAAATGATTTTTAAATTTATTAATTTTATTTTTTGTGTTTACACCACCACACACGATTTTTATTATGCCAATTAAAATGTTTTATTTCGTCGTACATTACACAACAACAAAAAATTGAGCATAACATGAATGCTACGAGTGAATAATTATGCATTATGATCTCAATAAATTTTAAATATAAAAAATAAAAATTGTGCAATAAACTAGCATTTATGTTACGCTCGATTATTATTTTAAAAATATTACGAAGAAGATAAACAATTTAGAACAAAAGGTTTTTTTAGAACAAAAAAATATATAAGCCAAATAAAAACACATTCCTCATATTCTCTGTCCCCTTCCTCCTAAATACACACAATTATGATTTACAATAATTTCAAAATTTCTCAATCCTCACACCCACACACATAATATTATTTAAACGATTTTGCTTAATTAATTCATTGTTAATTTGTTTAAAAAAAATTAAATTTGTATTATTATTTATTTACTTAGTTAAATTGCCAAGATGAAACAAAATTTCATGATAAACTCCGACAAACTGTTATTTATATTATATATAATATGTAAAACGACCAATCAAACAATTTTTTTTTTTTTTAAATATGTTATTGGTAAATTTTAATTTTAATGCTAATTTAAATCACTAAAATAGTAAATCGCCATGATATATAACTATATAGTACAGATAAAATATATAAAGGACAATACGTATAGGGGTTTCCTATTTTGAAATTAAAAAACAAAAAGGCAAATTTACTTTATAAAATATCAGGTAACGTCACCACACCGTCTCCCAGTGACATTATCGATTAAAAATAAGTTTTAAATTCCGAAATTAATTTTGTTAAAAATATTTTAAATTGTCACACTATTTTAAATTCATTTTACCAAGTATTTATCGGTTCAAAACAAAAATATTTCGGATTTTAAAACAAAATTATAAAAACTATTAATTTTGTTAGCTACGGAAAGGAGTTTAAAATTATTTGGTTTCGCGCGGGGATATATAAGATTTGTGATATGTAGTGATGTTAGATTTATTAAAAAAAAATAAAAAATAAAACAAATATATTGTCAAGCGAACAATTAGTATTTAAATAATATTAAATTTTAAATTTACCATTACCATCACTAAATGATTATATTATTTTTATTAATAATTGTATAAACGAATGGGAAAAAAGTAACTATAATAAATTTAGTGTAAAATTTTGAGACAAAATTAATAAAAAATAAATAAATAAACTGCGGCTGTTAATTCGTTTATACAATAAAATTAAATAAAACTAAAAAACTATTTGTAAATAATATTTCTTATTATTAAAATTTAAAAATAATAATAAACAAACAAATACAACAAGGATAAATTATTATGATAAAAATATAAATAAAATAGAGAATATATTATACATAAATATAGGTGTATATAAATGTTAATAATATTAAAGAAATAAACAAAATATATATATATATATATATATATATATATATATATATATATATATATATATATATATATATATGTATATATATATATATATATATATATATATATATATATATATATATATATATATATATATATAAAATATTATAAAAAAGTAAAACAAAATTAATTACAATAAATAAATATTAATATTATTACAATTTATACCAGGTTTTGTAATTTTAAAATTATTTTGACGACTAAATTTGGCTTTGGATAGCCGGCATTCGTCAAAAAACTGTTCATGTCACAATGTTGTGTTAAGATTAAGGACGACCTATGATGATAATTTACTAAAATTACATAGGCTTTCGAGAGAAATATGATTTATGACCCAAAACGCAACAAAGGTTCAATTTTCGGTATTATTACTGGCTTTTAGTATTTGGTTTCTTATATGTAATTTAAAATATAAATAAATCCGTTCGATCAAATTTTAATTTGGTCAGGAATAATTTTCCTTCAAACATTCTAACTTTCTCCATTATTGCAAAAAAAAACAATTTTTTAAGTGCTCTGAAAGCTTTTCGACCTTTTTCGAATTTCATAAATCGGATATCGAAATCCTAGAAATTCCTCGTCGTTTTATACTGTGAGTTTTAAACAGTTCATTTTCGGCCATAAAGAGTTTTTATATTCTATTACAACGTATTGTTTGGTGTATCTGAGCCAGGGCACTTGAGATAAAACAAAAGCATTCCCAGCAACATCTTCAGTACGCCATGTATATTTTTTTTGTATCAAATCAATGAAATCCAAAAAATCAGTTTGCTCATGTCAATCAGTTTATACCGGTTGTCCCATTGGGAAGAGTCCAAACGAATAGGGCGTGTAGTTGGATCAATATCATTCCACTACGCATATGCCCGAAAATAAACCGTTACCTACTTGAATTGCATTTCAAAATGTTTAGAACGGCACAATACCTTGAATCATCTAAATGCAAATAACTCTACTAAAAATTAAAATAACTCAATTATTTTTTCTATAATTTTAAAGGCACAGAGTGCTTCTTACTTTTTTGGAAGAAAGAATATCATGCATTGCGTTTTCAAAATTGCGAATCAAAAAAAATGTGCGATAAATAACAAAAAATTCATTTAACTCATTCTTTCTCGAAAAATCACTTAATATTTATTTTTTTTTATTTCAAATTTAGATTTAACAGACGATTTACTAAAAAAATTGTCTAAATGATTTTTATCTAATCACGCATAGTTTTCGAGATATTAACATTTCAATTTAGTACTTGTTCAAGTAAAAAATTTTGTGTATGAATCTCTAAGTTTTCAACTTCACAAACAATTTTCAAAATGATTTCCATTTTGTAACAAGCATAGTTAGAGTCGTCTTTTAATGGCAGCAACCATGTTGACATTTTCTAAATTTTATTTTAGTTTGTTGCTGGCATTATTGATAACCAACTGCTCCCTAGTCTGAATGTTTATTTTGTAGACTTCTCCTTTCAAATATCCCCATACATAAGTTTAATGGTGTTAATTCTGGAAATCTAGCTGGCCAAGGTATAGGTCCACCGCGACCAACCCATCCACCGGGAATTTATATTTAGGCGAGGAGTCGGTAGACACTTTTGTAAATCAAAAGTGAACATTCGTTGTATTTCCTGATTTTGCATGCATTTTTCTTTGTCCTAGTTCTTTGCGATGTATGCTAAATATGTGTATGCTAATCCTGCTGCTTTAAAAATTCTTTTTTCTTTCTGTAGTTAATTTAATTTTTTGGTGGAGTGTTTCTCAATAATTACAAGCGTCTATGCTTGGTCGCTTAAATTTTAAATTAAGATAGTTAAAAATTTCGGAGTAATTAAACATCAAAGCGGGTTTAGTAAATTTCTTAGAATTTTTTTTTTCCTTTATCTCCAATTTGGGAGCATAGGGCGTCCACTATTCTGAACCATCTTACTCTATTTGGGGCTAAAATTTCTTAGAATACAGTTCTAAAACTGTTATTATGTTTGTAAATTCCATCCGTTGTTGCTTTTGAAATTGTTTTATAAAGTTTAGTTGCAGTTCGACGCTTATCGTTTTCGCTTATTGTATTCCCACTGCGAACGAAGCTACTAGTTTAAATTTTACAATTTGGCCCAAAAATAACATTTTTTTGTAGTGACAAAAATTGGTTGACATTTTTCCGTATGCCCATTTGCTGCGACACCGACACAACCTAAAAATTACAATTGTCGAGGAAACGAGTTTACACGTCCTCATGGAGTGAATTTTTACAGATTTCAGTATATAGCTTTTCGGTTCCAGTTAAATCTACATACTGAAGGGAATTAAATTAATTTTTTGTTGTCTCTATTGCAACAAATAAGCGGTATATAAAATGACGTTAGGCTTACAACGCTTCTGGTTATTCTGTGTCTTTGGAGTAAATTAACGTTTAACTGGTCTCTGTTTAGTGTTGTTATTATAATAATATTCATAATCAGAAAACTTACCTAGTTTCCAGTCCATTGAGTCAATGGAATGCACTGTCGGGTTTCTTTTAGTTTTTTAAAGGATGAAAGGTACTGCGGAACTTTTGCTCCACATTTTTAATGTCATTATTTTTTCAATTGGTGTCTGCGGAGTTGCGAATAAATGGTTTACATCATATTTATCCAAATGTAATCAGGGGATAACGATAAACAGATATTTAAACAGACCTACAGTTTAAATTTGTGGTTTTGGTCAATTACCTGTGTTAAGACATTACTGAATCTTATCTATACAAATACATTACTAGAATTAATCCTGGGTGGTAATTCAATAGCATTTACAGATTTTAGTATTGGTTTTTGATAGAATCAACAAAGATGAAATTTAAAAAAGAGCCGTGAATCACGGTTGGTTAGAAAACGGGTTGATCAACACTTTAAATCTAATAAATCTAAAGTTATGTTTTTTAACAGTTCTCGGTAGATAGTTGAGGTTTATTGGCTCATTCCCGAGCCGGTGATGCAGAACAAATATCGACCCTTGGCTATCGTACACGGACACAAATCGGAAACTGGAACATCAAAACTCTTACAGAAACATCAAGGCTAGCACAAGTAGAGAAGGAAATGAAACGTTATAACATCGAGATTCTCGGCCTCAGTGAAGTCAGATGGAAAAACAGTGGAGAAATAAACACGAGCAATGGAAATTATATGATATTCTCCGGTAGAGACGACACACATGAACAAGGCGTGGGCATATTAACAACAAATAAAGCAAAGCAATTGATGGAATGGCAACCAGTTAACAGCAGAATTATAGTGGCAAGGTTCCATTCAAAAATAAGAAACATAGTTGGTGCTATGCCCCAACAGAAGATGCAGAAGATACAACGAAAGATGAGTTCTACGAGCAGTTACAAGCCACAGTAGCAAGAACGCACAGAAATGACGTCAAAATCATACAAGGAGATTTCAATGCAAAAATTGGTACAGACAACATCAACCTAACCACTATCATGGGAAGAAATGCATTGGACTCTGTGCGAAATAACAATGGCGAAAGACTTATCGACTTCTGTAGCACAAATCAATTGTTCATAGGCGGCAGTAGGTTTCCACACAAAAATATACATAAATACACATGGACGTCACCGGATGGCAGAACTAAAAATCAGATAGATCACGTAATGATCAATAAGAAATTCCTCACATCACTACAAGATGTAAGAACAATGAGGAGCGCAGATGTACACAGCGATCATCAACTGGTAATAGCACAATTCAAGATCAAGCCATCAGCTGTGAAACATTCGAAGACAAATAGGAAGAAATTTAACACAAATAGATTGAGAGACAGTGATATAAGGAGGAAATTTAACACAAATAGATTGAGAGACACTGAAACAAGAAACACTTTCAATGAAACGCTCCAACTCAATCTCCAGTCTGAAGCCACCCATATAGAACAAAGATGGAACCAAGCAGAAGAAGCCTACATCAAGACTGCCACGGACGTACTCGGCTACAGAGAATGCAATCGAAAATCTTGGATCAGTGATGATACATGGCAGAAACTTGAGGAACGCAGTCAAATGTGCAAATGGACCAACATAACACGGAAGAGGTGAAACATAGATACCAGGAAACAGCGCATCAAGTAAAAAAGATGGCAAGGAATGATCGAAGAAAATATACAGAAAGCATTCTCAAAGCTGCTGAAGAAAATGTAAATGAATTCGTATACGTTGGTTGCACAATAACGAAAGGTGGAAGAAGACATACACAAACGTATAAATAAAGCCAGATATGCATTCAACATGCTACACAAAGTCTGGAATACTTCTGTCCTGCCGCGCAAGACCAAGATACGAATGTTCAACTCATGTGTAAAATCGGTACTACTGTATGGGTGTGAAACATGGAAGCATACAGGAAAAATCATACAGAAGCTACAGGTGTTCGTAAACAAATGCCTTCGATGAATACTTAAGTGCTTCTGGCCTAACACGATTAGTAACATCAATCTGCACAGAACAACATGTCAGTGAGACATTGAGACCGAAATAAAGCGACGAAAATGGAGATGGATTGGCCACACACTGAGAACGGCATGAAGTGATATAACGAGGATGTCATTAGACTGGAACCCACAAGGAAAAAGAAAGGTTGGAAGGCCAGCAATGACATGGAAGAGAATGATGCTAGCAGAGGCAAAACACCTGGGAAAATCATGGGCGGAAATTAAAGCAATAGCCCCAAATAGAGTAAGATGGTTCAGAATAGTAGACGCCCTATGCTCCTAAATTGGAGATACAGGAAAAAAAAGAGTTAGCACTGATATACTGCATCCATCGAAATTCGTTTGATTATTAAATCAGAAAAATGAGAGTTGCTTTAAAATGTACAAGGGAGAGTGCCAAAACGAACATTAACAAGAATATGGAAGAATATTTGGAACTCCTAAACGTAACCATCAGTGTAAAGTCAACTAAGTCCATAATGAGATAAATAACACTCGAAAAGACAAAATGAGCCAAATGAATGTACGTAGGCGACTATACTAGGCAAATTTCAAAATAACTCCTGACGTAATTTATTTTGAACCGATGAGTCATTTAATTCACAAAAGTAATTTCATCGCGAAAATTCTAAAATATTTATCTTTTTTTTATCTTTGCAATCTGTCTTGGGGCCGAAGCTCTCCTAACTTATTTACGCCGTCGCCAGCCAAACCGAGGACGCATGTTTACTTTGAATATCCATCTGCACATTGCATTGCTCCAGCCAGACTAGCACTCTAACAGGATATATATTATATATTCATATATTCCATATATTTTTCAATTAAATGAAATAAAACTAAAAAATTGTTTTATATTTACACTATAATTAATTTAAAACAAACACAAAACTATTCCTTCTGCCGATATATGTATATCAAGGAAATACACTGGTAGGTGACAAAACTAAACACGAATTGCCACTCTTAAGAATTCCACGAAGTAATGCTAAATCATCTTGGGTCAACGCCCAACCGCTTAGTTGTCCTAAACTTTGTAATTCTGGGCATCGTTGCATTAACATCTGTAAATTATTAATAAATTTAACATTAAGCGCTTTAAGATGAAATTCAAATTTTAATTACCTCAACCGAATTAATCGTTAAATTTACAGCCGATGTAAACCAAATATCTTCCAAATACATAAAATAATTTTCTGAAAATATGTTTAACATATCGTCATCACTGAAATTGACACTGTCGACGGCCAAACGTTTTAAATTTGTGGCATGACATATTAATTTTTTAAGGCTACTGGTCGATAAAGGACTATTTAAAATTTCTAATCCTTGAAGAAAATAGAATTTCTTATCCATCATATAGATTAACTGTTCCATCATATAGCAATCTAAATTGACTAAATTCGAACATCGATACATAATTTGTCCAATGTCCAGAACATCTTTACCTTTGATTAGCGTCAAATGAACCATGCCATCGCCAATTGTAGCAAGTAGATCAATTAACTCGTTACAACTAAACTTATATAGTTTTAATTGTTTTAATTTTAATTTTGATAATTTACAAATAATTCCATTGACTGGTGTATCAATATAAATACTTTCTAGTTCAGGACACGAATTCACAATTATATCCATCGCTTTTGGCGTCGTTCCAGTATCATGAATATATTTTAATTTACATTTAAAATTACTGTCCTTTTCCTCGTAAATGTATTGCAACGATTTTCCAACAAACGAATACGTTATAAGATTATTTAAATTCGGTAATAAAAGTAGCAGCAACGCTATATCGGTATGACATATATTTTCTTCGCCCAACATTCCAATATCGACCACCTGTAGATTATTTTGCGCCAATCCTAAACTAATCGCTTCAATTCCAATTTCGGTTATGTCGGTTTCGCCCGATACATCTAGCACCGTTAAATTTGCACAGTGATCGGCTAATTCCTTTAGTAGATCGTCATTAGCAATATACGGTATGCTAAGTCGCTTGAGATGTGGCAATTTTTTTATAATTTCATGCATTGCAAACATTTGTTCGTCTTTAATCCATACACCTTTTAAATTAAGCGCACGCAATCCAGCACCTTGAAGTGCAATCACCTGCAGTATACGGTCGTAATACGAAAATGGAAAAATTTCGGTCACCAAATATTGTACACTTTCGTTTAGGAGCGTTTGAAGGCATACAAATCGTAGTGATGCCTCTAAATAATCCGATCCTAAAATTATTTTTAACAGATCCTGATAAATGTCGCTTGTTGCACCCGATTCACTTAAATAACTATTAATTTCGACCATTGCCAATGGTATATCGTTATCCTGTTGTATTTGCATTGTTATACCAAATGCGGCCACAATGCAATTGGCCAATTCCGAAAGTGCCAATTCGTTTAGTAGACGTACCGTAAATTTTTTTGACATTATTTTGCCTTGCTCAGGTGGTTTGAGTTTATTATGATTTATTTTTATTCTTATTATTATTATTATTTAATCGTTTCGTTATTTATTTATTTATATGTACAATTTTATTGGCATTATATCAACACGAATAGAAAACAAAATTTTCACAAATTTTGTTGTGACATTGAAATCATCTTAACTTCATTGAATTTTTTATGATTATTACAAAACGATAAACTAGACAAATATCAGGAACACTTCTATAAATCCTTCCTTCCAATTTTGAATTTCATACGACGATATTCACTACAGAGTGTAACTCGAATTTTATTTTTAATTAAAATCAAAATAAAAGTGTTATGTGTGTAAATTAAACAGGCGAAGAGTATCAACTGCGAATTTTACGTTATTTTATATTTTGACTGGCTAGTAAAAAACTAAAATAAATTTCAAGACGTGTATGACGAGTAAATTTGTTTTTTGTTTTTTTTTTTGTGATCGGAAAATCGTTGCAGAGCTACTCACAAAAATCATTTTATTCGAAATTGAAAATAAAAAAAAAAAACGAAAATAGTTTTTGGTATAACACACATTTTAATACTATACGGTTTTACATTTTATAAAGTACATACACTACTATGAATGTAAAGCATGTTCACATCAGTCTTACGGTTTGGTCTGGCAATGGTTTAATTTTATTTGGCATTTTTCAAATTTTATTTTACAAATTTAATATGTAGATGGTTAAGGGGGCCAGATACATTCAATCATATCGGTCTTTGTTTAATTTTGTACTGGGCTCCTCAATTTCCAAAGACGAACCAAAACAGTCAAGGAAATAGACGAAATAAAATGGAAATATGTATCACTTGGTATAAACGTTTGGTTCGAGGTATTTCCTCATTTATACTATGTGCCTTAATCGACTTTTCAAACTAAACTTTTCGAATTGTTCAAACTTCCGCTATTACCTCATAGGTGGCAGCTGAAAAGTAAACAATAAATAAAACTTTTTGGTTTAGTTTAGTTTCAAATTGAGGCCCATTTAGCGACTTTTGTGTAGTTTCATCTATCTAGATATACCATGAACTAACTCGTTATAATTTAGTTTAGTCGATTAAAGCACACAGCATAAAAAGTGACAAATCCACAATTTAAAAAATTACCAAATAAATTCATTATAAATATCCCAGTGGATAAACAAAATCCTATACTATTTAATTCTAAGGATATAGCCCTGACATAATGGTTTATTTTACTTTTTTGTTGCATAATCTGGCATTAATGAAATTAATTCTTAAATTTTACTTAAATAAAATATTATTAAATTAAAATAATTTAAATACACGAGTAGATATAAAATTTAATCACTCGGCGTTTTCTTTGTTAAAACCCGATTCGGATTTAATCATAGAATTTCGTTTTTGTCGACTCATTTTATTCTCATCGGCGCACTTAGTCGTAATTGCGTTTCGTACAACACTTTCAGGTACATTACATTGTGTCGTTACAAATTGTATTATATCGGCTACAGTTTTGGAGTCGAGTTGTTCCTTCGCTGGTTTTTTACGATCCATAAATGCTGCAAGAGATAATTATATGTATAAATTTTAATTATAAATAAATAATTTTATTTTATTTACCTGGTGACGGTTTACCGGTTAGCGAATGAGACGATAATGTTTCACGGGAAAATAGTGACATTAATAAGCCGCGGGTCGCATTCGTGTGGGAGCCCCAATTAATTTTACTCATTACGTACTTTGGTACTTTTGTACCATTTTTTCCTATTACGACATGGTCTTCGTTGTTCGCCGAATCATCTTTCCATTCGTTTAATATATTCGACGCTAAACTAGTTGTTGATCCATTTAAGATACGATTATTATTTAAACTATTTCTACTTGTGCTTAAATTACTATTATTGAGTGTACTATTTAAATTTAAAGATTTTAGTATTTTTTTCGTTTTAAATTTCTCGGATACCCGTTCAATTTGAATTATATGCGGTTTTGAACTATCCAAATTCTCGCTATACGAAACATTTGTATTATTCGAATTCGATAAATTTGTATCATCATTTTCAAATGTGAATATAACTTCGTCACCCGAATTTGAAACTAAATGGCCATTTGAATCATTATAAATTATTTTTGCATCATCGATTTTAAACTCGGCCGAATCATTTAGATGTGTTTCGCTATTATTTAGCACCACACTCGATTCCTGTTGTTCGTAATTTTCATTTTTGATAGAATTTTTATGTTTAATATTGGCATTAAGATCTAGTAGATTTCTTGTTAAGGTTTCGACTTGTTTCGTTAGATCGATCACAATTCGTTTCAATTTGATTGTCTCGTTTTGCGAAGTTCTTTGACTGTCCAATATTATTTCAATGCTTTTCAGTAACTTTATGAAACTTGGTGCATCCATATTATCGTCATCGTCCCATTTTTTATCGGTTTGAGTTTGTTGATCGAATGTCATGGGTGGTGTAGTCGTTGTTGTAATACTGTTGAGTGATTGAAGCGATGATGATGGTGTTAGAATACGTTCCTTTTGATGCTGTACGTGTGGCAACCAAGTCATTTGCTGATGTTGTGTTACTATTTGAGGTGGTGTATCGTGTATCGTTCGCCTTCGTTTCATTTTATTTGGCGACTCATCCATATGAGATGCCTCGTTTTGATTACCAATATTATTTTTTCTATAGTGTTTCAATTCTTTTTCTAAAAAATCTTTATCGTCTGTAAAAGGTCCCGACAAAACAAAAAAATTATATAAAATTTCATCTTAAACAGGATAATAAATTTTTTTTTTTTTTACCTGAAATTACAATTATTTTGCCTTGTATTGTTATTTTGCCTTTTCTTATTTTAACGGTTTTCCCCGTGTGCATATTGGTTTTAAGTGGCTGGCCGATAACTTCTTCTGAATCGAATATGGCGAAATTTGGGCGACCACCGTAAGCTTCCAATTCGCAAAGAAGCCATAATTTTTCCGTGACGCTAAATTCCATGATGAATTAAATCGTTTACAATATATCTTATGATGAGCTGTAACAAATTAAAGTATAACATGGATTATGATGTGAATTTTCCAAAATCTTTATATTAAAAATAAACTTAAGGTTATATCTATAGCTTAGTGCACAAGCGCAACGATCTGAGATACTAAATTAATCTCGACATTGTATATTTTGAAACCATTAAACAATTTAAGAGCAGCTGTGAGCATTTCGTCGTCTGTCCAATAAGAGGTAACAATGAAATGTATGAGTATTGAGAAGTCTCACGCAGCTATCAAAAAACTCTGTAATTCACATTATTCGAAAGTTACAAACCGTCACTTTAATTTATCGAATATCAAACTTATAGGTGCTATTGTTTACATCCCTTAATTAAAAGACAGAATTACCAAACTTTATGTTGACAAAAATAAATTCGTACTCACATTGAATATAATTATGTCCGTAAGATATTTTTAAATATGAACACTATAAACTTTTATAACTATAGCTAGATATTTATATAGTTCGATATATAAATTAAATTTTAATAATTAAAACACAACACAGTTTCACATTAGTTTAAGCTTTTTGTGGAATGAATTACTTTACACAAGCACGCACATAATACAGTACACAACACACTGCATATTGTATTTCGTATATAGTGCCAAAAAGGAGGGAAATGAACCGCATTTCAAACAAACAAAAAAAAAAATAAAAAATTTAAAAAACAAAAACAAAATAAGAATTACATAAAATTTGTAATGTGATAAAAAGAGAAAACCTTACGTATTAATTTAATAAACATAATTCTATCCCAATTGGAAGGAAAGGACCTCTATTTAATATACCCTACTTTGTCTAACCACGTTAAAACGCACGGCCATCTGTATCTATTCGATTCATTTTTGCATCGTACCTAGCATTTATGTTAAGTAGAACAAAAGTAAGACAGAAATTCTTTGGAAATCGCAGGTAAGATTTTTTCATATTTGTTGGTATTTAAAGAAAACGATGAGAATTCGAATCCGAAAAAAGGATGAACTTGTAAAATACGTATATACATATAAAAATATTTTCATCCCTTAAGAACCAATGTTCACAGGGTAGTTTAAAAATATCAGTGTCAAGGACATTGGACTATTTTGCAAATCATAGGCACCCTATAATGTACATAATAAGGTTTGCTACCTGAACTACGTATATAACTTACGACTTAGTTAGGTCAGATAAAAATTAAACTCGATCTATAAACTATTATAGGCCTTTATTTTATTATCTTAATTAAATATTTTAATCAATTCTTCGAGCAGAATATTTTGTTCTTTGGTAACAAAATGATGCTGAATTATTTCATTTCGACTGTCGTCAAAAAGTTCCAAATCTTTCAGAGAGCATGCTAACACCAAATTTTTTAGCGATAGGGTAAGGGCACGTGGAATAATATCATCTAAAATAAATAAATTATCGTTATTCCAACACGATTTACTTGTTCAGTAAAACTTGTTTACCAATTTTATGAAAACTTCCTTTTGGTATATCATCATCAAAATTTGAGTAGTTTTCCAACAGTTTAATATGCGATGGTGATTGTCGTGACGGTGGTAAGTCAAGAATCAACAAAAGTATAAGTCGTGATATTTCGTTTCGAGTCAATACATCCTCATATAATTCTTCAACCTTTCGTTCGTTTATATTGTCATAAATCTCGGTTAGCTTCTCCAATGCACCAACAAAATCTCGCATCATTATGTTTTGATTCGCTGCTAGCTCTAAATCAAATATTCGATGCGATGGTGATGTAAAATTACTTGTATTTTCTGCATTGGGATTAATCTTTTTAATTTCACGAATAATAGCCGCTTTCATTGCAGAATCGTCGTCGAGATGTGCTATGGCTTGATTATAACATCTTAATGCTCCTTCCAAATGTTCACGGTTATTACTGCGAATCTTTAGATTTTCCACAGCGCTATCGGCTTTGACAAATGCGCGGGCCGACTTTAACAAGGCATCAATTTCAGTTAATGAATTACCCAAAGCTTTTTCACATTTGGCATTACCAAGCCAACATAATCCCGCATATTGATGGAGATACGAATTGTCGAAATTTAATGCTAGTAAAACAAATTCCTCTGAAATTTCAGGCACGTTAGGGCCGAATCGTTTAAACACGACCCGTTGAAATTTTGTCAATTTATTTGATGTATTTTTATATTGATTTATTAATTCATTTGGAAATTTTGCTTCGAACGACATTTTTGTTTTCATTGTACGATGTGTCAAAATCAGCTGTTGTATATAATTGGAATTTTTTGGTTGCGTACCTTTCGAATTAGGTTTCGATGCGGAGACAATTTATAACGCATGCAGTAAAAAATCGTTCAGTAATGCGGCATTTTAACGAAAATATTTTTTTGTCAAATCCATATCCGTAACTGATAGTTGGGCCTGGATCTGGTTGTGGCGTCTTATTTAAGATAAGATTTCTAATGTGAGACTTTTAATTTTAAAACTTAGAGCCCATCTCCCCTGTGGTTGGTGATACATGGAACTTGTAGTAAATGAAAAAACGCGCGTTAGACGCGTTTGGCCTTATGCCAGTCTTGAAAGAATATCGGGTAGAACTCGTTGCTCTTCAAGACACCAATCTTTGTGGCCATTGTGTTGGTAAAGCAATACATTGCAGCGTTGGTTTACAATAGTCATTATCTCGACAATGTAGACTCTACTCTAGACCGATTATTAGGAACTTTAAGATTTTTTTATTGAATGGTCAGCTGCAAGAATTGCGCTTATATTAATGTTTGCGAGATATTTACAGCCAATCTGATCCGTCGCTAGTTTTTGATCATTTTTTAAATATTCTGAATGATCATCTCAAAGTTTGTACAAAAACTATTGCCTATTGAAACAGACAAAAAAGCAGTTAAGTTTAGGCCTTGTAAGACTCCGATCAACAATTCAATTAGCTAGGTATAGCCACAAAATGTGTGACAAGTTAATTTGAATATAAGTTAGACTATAAAGCACTTCTACTTTGATTAGTATTGCATTAATGATAATAATGGTACTTTAGCGAAGTAAGATGGAAAAACAGTGGGTGAAAACGCGAATACAGGTGCTATCTGTTTCCGTTTCAGATCCTGACTATTTTTCCACCTGATGTACTCAGCCAGGCATGACACTTACCATCAAAGCGTAGGAATACTTAACAAAAGCTAGAAGCAAGCAAGCACTACTAGAACGGAAAGCAGTAAGCAGCTGAATAATAACAGGAAGCTTCCAGTTCCGTAGCATCCAGCTACGGAAGATGCTGATGACACAATAAAAGATGAATTATATGAGCTGTTGCAAGCGACAATATCTAGTGCACACCGGGATAACAATAAAATTGTCCAGAGAGATTTTAACGAAAAAAACCGATAATACATGCGTCAATCATGGGTGAAGAAGCATTAGAGTCAACAAGAAACAATAACGGAAATAGACTAATCGATTACTGTATGATGTTGCCAGATAGCAGAACAGAAACCAAACAGTTCACATGCTGGTAAATAAGGTATTTCTATCATTCCTGCAAGATGTCAGAGCAATTAGAGGAGCAGACATGCACTGCGATCACCAACTAGTAACAGAAATTTTCAAAGTAAAACTCGCCTCTGTAAAATACGCAAGGAACGAGAAGGTGAAATTTAGCATAGAAATGAAAACAGCCGGTACCAGAATTGCCAATAACGAAACTGGCACATGATGATAACTGGAAGACAGTTGAGGATCGTCGTCGACTTATGAAAATAAACTAAGGACATTCTCTAAACCGTAGCAAATGGAAACATGCGCACGCTACACCAATGCGTCAAAAGGGTCTATAAAAATCCCGAAAAAGGCAACTTAAGAGAATGCAAGAATTGCAGAGGAAGCTCCCTCCTTAACAGTGTAATGAAAGTATTGGCCATGATTATCCTGGAGCGTACTCGATTTATTTTTATTATTGCTATTGTGCAGCTGAATATAGTCGATAGAAAAATGTAGAATCATTTTTGGAAGAAGAACGTAATCATTAATGGTAAACTTGTTCATCATATCCGGTATGGGTGGAAAAGATAAGTTGAGTTGACGATAAAATCACATACCGAGTTCTGTACAATTGCAATAGCGAACAAAATTGGTTGAAAACTTGCTTTTCAAGAATTCTACATAAGTGGACACATAGGAGTTGAAATATCGGTTAATTGGTATGAATGTACGAACGAAAAAGCATTGTTGAAAGTTTCAGTAAAGACACAGTTTGTTTTTAAATTATTTAATTTAATTTAAGGACCATCCTTCACTAGATCTCCTTTTAAAATATGTTTCTCCATATGCTTATTTAACGATGATGATTGATTAAATTTTAATTCACAATATTTACACTCGTATGGCTTTTCGCCCGTGTGCACCCTCATGTGCGTGTACAAATTGCCCGAATTTGAAAATTTCTTATGACATACTTTACAACTGTAGTTTTTTATTTCTAAATGTAGCGTTTTCATGTGGCGTCGTAAATCTCTTCGGTGATAAAATAGTTTTTTACACAATGTACACGGTACATCTTTGATGCCATTATGCTGCTTTAAATGCATTCGGTATGCGGTTTTCGTACGAAATGTTTTATCACACATTTCACAGTTGATCATACGTTCGGCATCTGGTATATGAGTTTTTTGGTGAATTTTTAAATATAATTTCGATGTGAATGATTTATTACATATATCACATATTTGTCTTCTTGTTTGATGTACTTGGCGATGCTTACACAAATCATTAGCAGTCTTACATATTTTGTCACAAGTATTACACTGATGGATTTGATTATTGCCCAGTTTTATTTCTGTTTCGCCTGCAATATTGGATTCAATTAGTTCTAGATAAGAACTATCACCGTCAGAAGCTGACTGTTCTTCGTCAAAGTCAAAACTATTAAATTTCCCCAAACTGGAATCAATTCGTTCTACTTTTAGTTCAAATATAACTTCATTTTCCAATTCTTCTTCTTCTTTATTCGTACGAAGTTCATAAAATTCTTGCCACAATTCTTCTGCTCTACTAATTTGTTGTTTTAATTCGTACGAAGCAGTCACTAGATCAAAGCATTTACCACATATGGATTCGGAAGAATCCATGTTATTGGAAATCTAAAAATTTAGAAAAATTGACTTAAATTGCTTCGAACAGTTTATATTATTGACTTACCGTTGTGCCAAACACAACTTGTATCACATCAAAAATCGATAAACAATCAAGTAGATCGTCTAGCAGGACTGTTCCATCATTTTGTATGCATATTCTACATAATCCTGTGTGCATTTCTGTAGTTTCCATAATGTTTTGGATTTTTTATAAAACTCGCTCCGTCAACGTTTTGTTTATAAATGATCAAAACGTCAAAACTTTTGGTTATTTTCATATCAATAAAAGTTGAATGCAGCCAATTGTTTTGACATAAATGTCATAACATCACATTCAAAATTTTGTTGTTATGTTGATAAATTTGTAAAATGTTGAAATGAATTTAAAAGAAAAAAACGATTTAAGTATTAATTTATGTCGAATATGTTTGATAAAAGACGGTAAAATAACATTAGATGAGTCAATCATTGATCTATCAATATTTTATGTTATCAAAGATGTATTCAATATATCGGTATGTTTTTAAAATGTTAAAACAATTGTGAGCTCGCTTTGTCATTCCATTTTTTCGCAGATATTTAAATCGAAATACTGTTCAACGTCTATCTGCCTTGATTGTTTAAGCAAAATTAAAGTTGCGTTTGAATTACGGAATAGTATATGTCAGGCAGAAGATATATGGAAAAAATTCGATGATAATGTGCAAGTTTCTGATATTCAAATACAAGCTGAATCGGATACAGCATTGACTGTAACTAAATCGACCAACCAATGCCAACTTCGAAAGGTCAAAATACGTAATAAACGCAAAGGTTATAAATGTAAAAAATGTGAAAAAATAGTTTTTAGCTCGACTGCACTCAAGACTCATATGACTATACACACAGGTAAACTATAATCTCTAATTTAAGTTTTATTGCTAATTGAACAATGTTCTTTGATTTCAGGTCACAAACCATTTAAATGTAATGTCTGTGAAAAACTATTTTCAAACTCAGGAAATCTTTATTCTCATAAAAAAATTCACACAGAAGATAAATCGTATATCTGCGAGTTTTGCAGTAAACAATTTGTGTCTGCTTCTTATTTAAAGCAACATATGCGAACACATGCACCCGACACGGAACGCCAAATAAATTGTAACAAGTGTGACAAAATATTCCGAACAAAACGATTCTATCTTATGCATTTAAAGAAACATGAAGGCATACGGGATATTGCTTGTAGTAATTGTGATAAATTATTTTACCACAAACGTGATTTAAATCGACACATAAGAACAATACATTTAGAAATTAAGAAATTCAAATGTTCAATTTGTAGCAGAACTTTTTCAAATTCTGGAAATCTAGCGGCTCATAAACGAATTCATACTGGTGAAAAACCATATGAATGTAAATACTGTGATGCACGATTTAATCAGTCAACACCGCTGGCACGACACACAAATACGCATGTAGAAAAAGGACATTCTGTAAAACCTCAGAAAATAGAATAAATCGAGAACGATTACCAAAATGAGCCTGATATTAAACATTTCGCTTATTAATCTGGATACAAATCAACGTTTGATGATGAGTTTATTAAACTACAATGGAAACACCAGTCAACATGTACAACATATATTTAAGGCATTTTATAACAGGAATTTATAAATTGACATGCTCAAATTGTCCATAATTTTACACAAGACGAGAACCGGTCGATCATTTAAACAAAGAACATACAAGAAACATCGGAAAAGTAAGAACAGAATCAAGGTTTACTCTCCATATAAATCATACCATATGATAACACAACACAACTATACATTATTAATAGAAACTTTAAAAATCTGCATACATTTGTAATAAGTGACGCAATGAACAGGATTGAAGAATTCGAAAATATAAGAACCGAAAAAATAAATAAAAATTTACTCCCTTGAGGACCAACAGAATTAGTTACCACAAATTGGGACAAATTGAATTGTTTCATTTAGATAAGAAAAATTGATTTCCAAACTGATGGAACTCTAAACTCGTATTACACAAATTAAGGGCCACAATTCCAAAAAATTATTTAACACAACGGGTGGTATTCCATTTGGACTACCTGACTTTTGAGTTACGAATTAAGCTAGTTTATTACCTCAGACTTACCAAATTTTATGGTATTGACATACCCATGATATGAGAGTGAAACAGAAGAACTACCAGAGTATACCTACTGAAAGAATTTTGCGAAAAAAGAGTAATTTCCCCAGTGGTATCAAACGAGTTGTCTAAATATGACCAAAACCGCCATGTACCATTAGAGATTTGAGATTCAATCTCTAAAATATAATTTAAATATAAAAACCTGGCACTCCCCTCGAAGAGGTAAGTATAAAATATCTCCTATCATCAAATTACTAGAATTTTAAGAACTATTGAACCAGGGTTCAGTAAATATCACCAATCATCTTACAAATGGAACAAACCAGTCCACAGTATCATTAAGCTTAACTTAAAACTTTTAACCCCCATCGAAACCATCTTGTATGTAAGAAGTAGTTTTCATATAAGTTAAGGATCACAAGATTACGTTTCAACTGTGAAGATCTGATAATAGAAGATAAGAAAATACTATCTGTTTGGGAGGGGTTACTTTGTGGAACCATGTAAGATGAATGGACAGTTGCGGCCGTTATGTTCTTTTTTTAAGAAAGGAGATCGTTCAAAATCCGAAAATATCCTTTGCAGGAGATGGAAGTTACGGTCTTACATATTTTTGGTAATTTGGTTGTTTGCGCGTCATGACATATGTTCTCGGGCTGGCACAAACTTTAACGCAATCTTCATTTACACGTATGAATTTATCTGACATCTGATCTAAGCACTTCAAACATTGGTTTCAATTCTAAATTTTAAATTATGCCACGTAAACGACGAGCTTCTTTCTAATTGTCGTTATTTACCTAATGTCGTATACATATATTATACCTATATATTGTTTGATATTACGATACAAGAGCATTAGTCGATTCAGGTAAAATTCGAACAAGCTTATTTATTTAATAGGAACTGGAAAACTTCCGACAAATTCTGTTATCATGCCAATCAACCAAATCTCTCTCCTGTACTTTTCATACGCAAGCGCATCATGTTCCGGTTGGTATTGGAAAAATAAAGAATTTACAGAATCACAAAATTGAAATCGTCTAAAGCTTTAAGGCTCTAGGACGCCTCTAGAAGCTATTTAAAAAACATCAACTTTACATAATAAATAAAATATCCAGCTTCACATAACTAAAGAGAATCGTAAGCAATTGGCGCAGTGGTTAAAGATGCGGTGTTTGGGTTGGGTGGTCCCGGGTTAAAATCACAACGGTGGAGGGTTGAAAAAGAGATATTTCATCACTTGATTGCGATCGGTGATGACGATGAACACAACTATGATACCTTGTTGCAGTGCAGAATCTATGTGCCGAACCATCGTTCATGCCAGTATAGGCTGGCTGGAGCAATACAATGTGCAGATGGACTATTAATAGTTTTTTAAGCTTAAGTTAGGCTACTTCTAGTCATTGTTAAGTTATTTTAATACCATTTTTTAGTTTTATTTAATTATACAGGTTAAGTAACTAAATTTTAGTTTAAGTTATAAAACAAATAACTATGGCTTAAGCCAGTATATTTTAACTCAAATAGTACAACTAGCGTTCATAACATATACAATTAGGACAAATGAACTTTTCATTTATCGCTAAATATAGTCACATTTAGTTTAATTGTTTTGCTATTAACTTTAGTTACTTAAGATAATTCATATACCATGGAGCTTAAGTGATCTATTTTAAGTCCTACCTAAGAAAACCTGAGTTTTCAAAAAAATTAAAGTTACTAATAAGTGATTGAGATAAATAATCTTAAAATAAAATATAATTACAGCTTAATCCACTTGTCGGAAAATGTATTTTAAATAAAATATGCTTTACTTTCTAGCTTAAGTCATTAGATGTTAACTTAAGTTATATTTCGACAAAAACATTATAATGGTTCAGGTTACATTTACCACATAGAGCCATCTGTAGTTCGAAATGAAGCTATACTCTTTTGGTTTGGTTTCATTTAGATTTTCTAACATTACAATTTAACCACGTTTCCTTCGACGTGTTACCCGAAAAACGCATCTCATGGATGAAATGTATGAAGGAAAATCATTTATATTTTTCGATTTTAAAAATAAAACGAAAAAAAAAAATATTCTTGGTGCCATAATACAGCCAAAATACAAAAGAGTTTTGATAGTAATCATGCCATTCTTCTATTACAATACGAGTTTTTGTTGTACCAGAAAATGAATCAAATAAAAGTTTTTTTTTGTGCTGCTGTTAATGTTATTGTTTTCTTTCTTTTCAATAGATTCCAATTGTGTACATTTTACAGTAGCAACAACAACTCAAAATAATGTGGGGAATTCAATTGTACCGTGGATACATGAATCGAAATTGTTATTTTTATGAACGACCGAAATTATGGCATTTCAAAATGTATGAGGCGTGCAATGTTAGAAAACGGGAAACCGTCAACACTCAATGTTCCAGTTATATAAATGTTTGGCCGTTATTCTTAAGTAAATAAATGAAAGAGCATTTTCCTAGATAACAAACGATAAACTTACTAATATTTTCGTAGGAGAATTTTACCATCACATGCATAATTTACAGGGGGGAAAACAGAATTTTCATATATATGTATTTTCTCATTTCCCGAAACATATATTCGGATTCGGGGAATAGACCGAAACGCAAAATTGGGGAAATCGCATTGGTAATAACAAACACCTACAAAACAAACGAATTTTTTTTCCTCTCTCCTTCCTCAAATTTGATTTTTCTTTTGTCTATTTTATTGTATTTTCCTTTTGTTATCAAAAATTTTCCTTTTGTTTTCCATCTATTATTTGTATTTTTGTTTGAATATTTTTATTTCTTTTCATTTTTTATTCTCTTTATTATTTTGCATAACAAAAGCTTCAAAAGTTTTTGAATCGTCATCATCACAATCATCACATAGTCATCATCATAATGATCATGAAGATAATTATAATTCATAGTCAGTTATATTTTAACATTCGTTGGGCTTAGATGTTTTCCTAACTGTGCATATTTTTGGTTGTGTGTAATTTTTCTAAAACACGTGCGTGATTTTTGATTTTGTTGAATATTTTTCGGTTGAAAATGTAACGGTATTTTGTGATTATTTTCGGTTTAGTGAAATAATTTTCACATTAGTGGAAATTTAGTGTGTGTGTGTGTGTGTATATATATGTGGTGTTTTGTGATGTGTTGTGTCATATTGTGTTGTGTGGTAAATTTTAGTGGTATGTGAATGGGAATTTTAAATTATTACCTTCGCATCGATCTGGATAACATTTGGATTACAGATGAAACCGTTTTACATACCAACATTAATTGGTGAGTACGCATATAATTTACGGTTATTTATAAAAAAAAGCAAAACATTTATTTGTGAGTTAAGGAAGCCGCAAATTTATTTCCTTTCTTCGAAAAATTATATTTAGCCCGTTTTAATAACGAACTTTTTTTTACGTAACACAAATATTTAAAAATATCTGCGAGTTCTACACCCTCGTTGAATCAATCAACATTTTTAAATGAAAGTGTATAATTTTCACACCCACCGTAATTTCGTAAAATATTCGTTTCTCTGATTTTCTATTCTAGTTTTTTGCCACAATAAAAAATTTACCACATAAAAGAGTCAGAATAAAACACAAAAGAAGCAGAACTCACAAATGAAAAGACATCGGAGATGATTTTTTTTGAGTATTTCTTTGAGTTTTTCTTTTGAATTTTCATTTTTCAGTTTTATATATTTGAAAGAAAAAAAAAATATGAATGGAAAACCCAGAACTATGGTTTATATATAAATAATAACTTGATGTATATACACATAGATGGTAAAATAGATCTTAATCATTATTGTATTGTATGGAAATTCTGAGGAAAAATTAAATTTAGTTTTTTTCGTTGCGAACCTTAACAATGGCCGGTTGTCCAATATGATGGTGGAACTTCCTAATGGAATATTCAAAACTTTATTGTTATCGGAATAGTGCACAATTTTCTCAAACATCGATCGTTAAGCCTTTTACGGTTGCTATTATTACGATGACCTTGTAATAAATAAATAAATTAGCTAACCAAAGTGCATGCCTTTATTCCAGTTAAATTTTGCATTTCGGGAATTCTGCATGCATCTACCAACTGTAGGCCCTAATTTTTACTAAATAAGTTGTCTCATCTAACATAAGATTAAAGAATATTGGGACAGATCATACCCTTATCGACATCGTGTACTAGAATTAACTATATTGAGCAATACCTATGCTGTCTAACAACCATTTTCGTTGTTTTGATGTAATTTTTCTAGAAATCAGAAGACAGTTCAAGTTCCCTGGTTTGGATATGAGTAGCACTGAGATTTTGTATAGTGGAAAGAGTACTTGAAGTAGTAGTTTTCTCAAAACTATAGGTAAATGGTTTATTTTTAGAATACACATTACGAAATCAAACGATTCTTAGTAAATGTATTTTTAGTACTAAATGCGGTACGTTACATTGGCTTCTGTTTAGAGATTCAATAGAAATTTAATAAATTTTCTAGGGTATTCATTATAGTTGTGATAAAATAATATTAGATTTAACTATTTGAATACGATAAATGATGACGATTCACTTTAAATTTCAAAATCGCTGATGCCAAAGTGGATGTAGATGGTCGAAGAGAGGGGCTAGATTTCTACAGACACAAAAGGTAGGAAATAAAAATTTATGATTTGCTCTACATCAGATGCAGAACTATCTGATTTAGACTTTCAAATATTCGGGCAATGCCTTCTTGTAGAGTAAGGTACTAAACAAATAGGTATTAGTTATTTTTTAGTTACTTTGAAAAAAAAGATCGTGGAAGTTGCACATCTACTTTATTAAGCACGTCCCCAGGTGGTGAATAGGGAGAAGCTCTCATCGGATCTTCGGCCGATAAGTGGAAAATCAAATACCATTCGTGAACCAAAACTTGCGAGAAGCGTCTGTTCACCAGGAGGTGCGGCTTCTGACAGCATCTGTTCCTCAGGTAAGAGGTGGTTGGTTTCTTGCCAGACAGTAGGTATACACCGATGGAGGCTTGCTCAATGGATTCTGGGGAGAGCCAATCATTGCTATACTAATTCGTAAGAAGTTCGATAATGTCAAGATTACCACCCGCAGACAATCAAACTCCGCAATTCAGCAGAAACACGAAAATGCTGAGTTTCCATGCAGAAGCGCTTTTAACCCACCTATAGGAAACCAAGTTGAAAGTCTAAAAAAGAAAATATAGAATTAAAGAAAAATACAGGCTTCCGAAACACCTCTAATTTATAATGAAACAAGCACTTAAACCAGCACACCAAGAGTAACCAAACCCGCATCGAAAGATTAAACCGAAAATAAAGGCTCCTGTGCCAATTACCGTATTCTCCATAACAGAATTTGTCAGTTTACAAACTATTATGAAATTAGTGACCAGCAAAGAGTATAGAGTGAGTCACTAAACAATAATGTGTAGAAAATTAATACACCAGATTCCGAAACATATAGAGCTTTAGCTACAAATCTCAATGAGGAAGGTAAAGAATAGTTTACATATAGACGAAGATAAAAATGAACATGCAGTTAAGATTAGGGCCAGAAGGCTTCATCCAACGTGTTAGAAACTCGAAAAATTAAATGTACCAACTTTCTCAAAACACTAAGGTTACAAAAGGGAAACCAACTAGAGCCGTAATTGTTCCAAAACCATTAGTTATAGGCACAAGAGGGAAAAGTTACACACAAATTCTTTAAAAAGCCTTCTTGAAGGAATATGTCGAAGCATAAAAACCATAAATGCATGAAAAGCAAGTCAAGAAAGTGCTCTTGTAGCTCTATTTAAACACCTTGAAAACGCACATCTATTAAGCAAAAATCCACTAACATTGGCTTCGTCACTCTTTTACTAAGTAAATGATCAGAACATTGCGAATTGTCACCAGGAATGCAAACGGACTAGATCATGGTTCCAGAGTAGGAAATTAAAAAAAAAAATAAAGCAAAAATAGATATGTCTTATATTAATTACTACTTGATTATGAATGTTTCCATGCTGGTCATCCAGGAGGAAAAGCTTGAGGTGAATCAACAGTAATAGTAATAACATAAAATACCGTGAGAACCTGCGGCATCGAAGAAGAAAGCATGCAAGTTTAAACCACAAAAGTTGAAACTAGTAATACAGTATATCCTTTATCTACATGCCCTCCACGATTTAATCTAAACAATGAGGATTATAGTTTACTCTTTAGTTTGCTAGGATCACATTTAATTATTGGGGTGACTGTAATGCAAAAAAATACCTATTGGGGTTTAAGACTTAAAACTCATAAAGGATAGTAGATATTCGAAGCAGGACGCATAAATAACTGCGAATTCCATTCAGGCAGTAAACTAATTCATAAGTCAAACTTATCAAAGCTTACAAATAATAAAACTAACTGGGACCTATTTCAGGAAATAATTGCAAATGAGCCTTTACCAATTAAAACACCGATGCAGTTGGAAGCTGAACTCGAGGTATTAAACAGTATTATTCAACAAGCAGCATGAACAAATCGAATATTGAAATTCGATTCCATTTGCCTAATACAAAAGGCACAAGCTATGCAAATTTTCAGATGATATAGCTATCCTGGCAACAGGACATGTTATATTAGAAGTAACAACCAATGTTCAAAAAGCCATACAAGCAGTCAGTTGTTGGACAAATAAATGCCGCATTAGTCTGAACGATGAATCGGTTCATGTAAACTTCACAAACCAGAAAGTTAACTGGACTTCAGTAGAACTTATAGTCCAGTATCATATTCAAATAAATATTTCGGCAATACACTCGATGTTAAATTTGTGCATCCGCTCTAATAGTCCAACTATGGGGTAATCAATCTGTACACGTCGCACAATGATGCAAAACGCACAAATCGGTGTTTCAATTGCCTAAGCAGCAGTCATTCGATTTTTAGATGCCCAACTAAGCGAAGATGTCACATTCAACCTCAGAAGAAATCAAGAAACATCGTCACTGCCAATAAAACAGCGTTTCAGCGATATTTCCCACTGCTGTAATATCGTTCATTCAGGAAGAACAACACTATGCAGGGCTTTGCTAGACTCCGTTTACGATCACCTATGGTGTGGCCTCTGCGTCATTTCTAGCTATCAGAGCGCTGAAACAAGTACAAGAAGACATTAAAAATTCAACCAAAAATACTTCTCTTGCTATAAAGCCAAAGATATTTACGTAGCTGACTCATGGGCCGATAACGAAGACGATGCCCTGCAGCTACAGGAAAAGATATCAGACATTTTAATTACCGATTGTTTCCATTTCAGAAAGTGGGAAACCAATAGTCAACGTATATTGAGCGACATTCCTTAAGAATTTCAAGTAGTAGACGAAAATGAATTTCAGGACCGTAATCAACAGATCGTGGAATCCGTTAAAATATTAGAAATAAACCCCGCAAACCCGATTATTGCACTTTTAACGCTTAACTTTATAACTCCGCGAAATTCACAAAATGTACAGTTCTGTCCAAGGCCAGCAAGCTCTTTGACTCTCTGGATTGAGTATCCCTAGTGATCATAACCTTTAAAATATTTCTTCAGATGCTTTGGATCAGAGAGATGATCCTCTCTCCACAGGAAAGGATATAATATGGAATAAGTTATACGAATAATTTCTATACCCAGATTTATTTACTCGTCAACTAATGGCTTCTGCAATGTAACTTAGTCGGCGTATGCACCAAAGCACTTTTTATAGGTTGTACATCACAATAATTCTAGCATTTATCATAATAAATTAGTTCATAATTTTTCATGTTTATTAAAGGAAACAGGTTTGGTAGGGCAGAAAAATCCTTAAATTAACAATGGGTGAATTTAAATTAGATCATACGAATATTTGAGTAATTTTACAACATAATATACGATATATTAACGATTTTTATTCATTATCGACAAAATAATAGGCAAACATATATGAAAATATCATCCAACCATAATTTCAAGGACCTTTCGTTATTTATTTACAAACATATTTGAATAATGATTGATTGACAATCAAAGAACCAATTTGAAGGATTCTTATCTATACTTGAAACATCTACTTGAATCACTTTACATTTGTTTATCCATTATTTGGACAAAATTTTTAATTGGATTTGGTTACTGGCCTGTATAAATACAAGAACGTCATTATGGTTGGAAAACTCTCATGAGACAGAATTCAAAATTATTTTCGTGTGACATTGGGGTTATAGTTATTGTCAAAAGTTACGTTTTGAAACTTGTATTGTACCAAATTTTATATTATACCTAATTTTAATTGTGGTTTTTATTTAATTGGTCCAGCGGTTGTATCACTATAAACTGGACATTCGGAGTATATCGAGATGTTGGCTGGGAAAAGAAGATTATAATTAATTTCATCGTTATCTATACGAACTTCAACGAATAAACCATTAATTGATGCAAAATTACTTTTAAATCCCCCACTATAGGGACCTTGTCGTATTCAACAGTGACGTTAAACTTCTGCTAAGATGTAACCGGTTACGATAAATTACGATAAATATTTGTTTTCCTGTAAATTGTGATTAAGACTGTGTCCAAACCATGATAAATATTTGTGAATATAAAGTTTTGACATTTACTTGTTAAAATCGAAGAAACCTAAATTTTCACAGTCAGTTGCTATGATAATTTTTGACAAATAAAAAAAACTTTCTTTAACAAAAACCAAACTCATCGCGTAGCACACTTGAATATACAAAAAAATATATAAATTTGGCTACTTACTTGGTTTTCTAATAGTACCATTCAAAACCACATAAGACAAATTTTAACTTTTTCGTTGCTATGTCAATTTCAATAAACAATGCACATAATTAAATGTCATTTTTTCATAGTTTTTATACGTCATAAAAAATTAATTTAAAATCAAATAAAGCGGGGAAATATTTCAATCAATTATTATACTTTTCGGATAGCTTAATAAAAAATTGGGAATGAAAGGGAATATTTTTAAAATAAATGACAAACATTTTATTCACAAATATTTATCGTGGGCTTCGGAGACAGTCTTAAATTAATTTTCTAACAATTTTTCAGTAATGACTTTAGTAATCCCGACTATACCCTTCTCTGAGTACATTTCTGAATATGGACGATTGGGATTCTCTTCAGCACATGGTACAGCCGAAAGCTGGTTCACATCGAGAAGCGCCACAATAAGCTTCATACCTTATATAGGCTTCATGGATCAGAGTTTTATACTGATTAGGCTCTGATTTATCAACAATTTCGAATGCGTTTTAGAAATTTAGTAACAAAATCTGGGTTCCCCCCGTCGATGGCTTATCAGAGCTCCATTGCCAATTCCTCCTCTGGTATATGTCCTCTGTTTTCGAATTTGTTGCTTTGGTTAACGAGCCAGCATCGGCATTTTTTTGTCACTTTACGTAAATTCGTCAGTAGGCAGTTTTAGTTCTATCAAGTTTAAGGTAGACGATGTTCGCGATCGGTTCACAATCTTGATATTAATAAGGGTCCCGGACTAAGGAATAAGGGTGTAGAGAGTTTGACCTCTTCTGTTACTTTACTATTTAATGAAGACCTACGGAGTGGTGTTTTACTGGATTCCTGGAAAATTTCAGTTAGATGGTTGACGTCTTATTTCTCCGATCATTTTCTCAGGGCAGTCATATTGGTCCTTTATTCATAATATTTATCAACGATGTTGTCGAATGAACTTAAAGTTCGCGAAATGCCTTCTCTTTGCAGATGGCATCAAAATACTTGTCCCAACCTCAAACTTATTGAGCTGCCTGCTGCTATACAGAGTGTTCAGGATGCACCAGTATGATCTATCTTTTAGTACGATCTATCCTGGATTACGCTTCCGCTGCAAGTTGCCCTAATGTAAGTTGCACAGAACTCCACGCTGTATAAGGATACTATACTATTTATAGTTAGTGAGACGTTCTGTTAACCATCATTTCATTCAACTATAGTGTATATATATCAGATTATCTCTTGTATAAAAATGTTCTAAAATAATTGACTTTGATCAAAAAAAATTATTTCTTGAATGCTATACACACACCCTCACACACACAAGCATCCATTTACGTAAGAGAATTTCTTTTATTTATCCATAATTTTATTTTAATACTTTGTATTTATAGTTGTACGAATGTCAAAGGAAGAGACTACATACATCTAAAGCCTATTTGAAATTCTATAAATCCATATAGAAAAGATTTACAATAGACTAAGAATATAATGCCACTTAATATATCTTTTGCCACGCTCAGTTGGGATACACATTATAGAGTTTTTTGTTTTTTGACTTGAACAACAGTCCTGATTTTTGTTTTGTTCATTTTTAATTGTAATTGTACCTAATGCAGTTTTGTTTGAAATATTTCCTTTTTACATTTTATTTTACTTCCTTTGAGGCTTATTTAATGAAAGGATTACATTATGAATGTATTACGTAGTTCCTTTATTTAATACTATGTCAAATGATCTGAATCTATCTATCTACCTGACAAAACATAAAAAAATTATCCGTGAAATTTACTCCCATTTCTAAAAGGCAAAAATGTAGACAGATGATGGAATTGTGAATTAAATAATTACAAATAGACAATAATATAAGTAGTAAAATTAAACTTTACGAGTTGAAATATTGATCGAAATATTTAATTATCATATATCTCGAAATTTCAGGTCTAAATTTGACATCTTAAAGCGGCGTTGAATATGTGGTGCTTTAGTCATTGGATATTTTTGCCAGTGACCAAGCTTAAGCACAGGCGTAATATCTTGCTTAGTAAATTAAAGCAAATAGCTCTAGCGATGCGTTAATTAATGTGCTTTGTTAAACTCTTATCCTCGACAAATGCAACCCCTATATCCTTGATTTCGATACTTTTGTAAAAGTATACCGTTTTAACGTAATAACGTTTTAAAATTCAGCATGTTCAAAAAAGTGAATAGAATTTTCCCTTTTTGCACAGGAATTACTCATTTATTATAAAGCATTAATTTATTTTAAATATTTGATTGAGGAGTCCACAGCATGGAAGCCGCGGTGAATCTTTTATTCAAGAAATATATCATAAAAGCGAGAGAACGCTTCAATTGATCGATTATGGTGCCAAATTTTGCATAAAGTAACAGTAGCTGTTAATTTAATTAAAATTAAAATAATTAATCGCCACATACATTATAATTAAGAAAAAAAAAATATAATTTACACAGGAACAATTCGCCTAAATGTCTTTCTAATTGTCTTAATCCAAGTTATTTTTCGTTTTCAAAAATTTTTTGATGTTATAATAATGCATACATTAAGGCTAATTTTCTTGTTTCGGAAATCGGGCTTTGTTATACGATCCTTTTGGATCTTCGTTTGTATTAACTTTGTCTTTTTGGTCATAGAAGTAGGTTGAAATTCATCTAGACGTTTCAACCACTCGGATCCGTATCACCACTGTCTCAGCTTCACCAATTGACGTGGAGATATACTACTCTGAACCATGATTGGTAGGGTTGTTGGCCAAACAAACGTGACCTCAATACTGTCTAGGAAATTTAAGTAGTATTTCACTGGTCCTGTTTGCAAGAAAAGTCTTCCATCTGGCTGGGTAAGTTGAAAGCCATGAAGTATAATGGCTGAATCGGTCCAAGCGTAGTAAGTTGTAGTAGCAGTAAGAATTCTTATGACCACATAAGCAAGTTTATAACAATTTTGCCTTCTTCGTTCATTCATTTGAATCGCGGTATTTCGATCTCTTCGAAATATTTCACCTCATCTCTTATTCTTCTATATTCATTTTCGTATAACTCGGGTCTCGTCCCAAACGACTTTCATTAATCACGATTTTAGACAATTTTTGGCGATATGATAGATGGAGACAAGAAACGTAAAAAATCGAAAACTCTGGAAGCTTCCGACATTATTTTCCTCTTAGTAATTAAACCTTCAAGTGCAGCTTTTATTTTGAATATAAATACATCTTGGCAAGAAAGTCAATGTAGCCCAAGTACAGCTGCAGTGGAAGATATCTTTATCGTTTTTGCTCGTTTACCGCATTACGTAGACTTGGTATATTGGATCTCCATTCCCTCAGGGCGAAACTACTCCTAACGTCATCGTTAAGTCATTTTTAAGTTGAGTTGCACCTTCGTCGTTCTCACCCAGAAAATCATCGACATAAAAATTCTATAGAATATGTTGCTTCATGTTCTCACCTCCATTGTCATGTGCTATTTGTGGAAGGGTTCGGTTAGCCATATAACCCGAGCAAGTGAGACCAAATGTCACAGTGGTTAATTTGTAGTTTTGGATCTTCTCACCGGGATTCTTACGCCATAACAGCCTTCGATATTCTGTGTTGTTATTGGATATTAGCATTTTCTGGTACATCCTTTAATGTATAATACTGTAACCCATAGCAAAGAGCAGGTTGGTTGGTTGGTCCGACTATCAATATTTCATTTAAGGAGTTTCCAGTTTTGGTTTTGCTAGACCCATTGAAGAATAATCGCACCTTAGTGGTGTCACTGGACTCTTTCGTCACAGCATGGTGGGGCAAGTAAAATGATTTCTCTTCACTTGTTTCTATTTAATTAGCTTCTAACGCTAAAAAACGTCTCGTTACGACCATCATAGAGTTTCCTAATTTGTTTAATCTTTCACGGAACGGAAGTTGCCCAATATATCATCCATCTTTACGTCTTTGATGGGTCTCGGAGTAGAATGCCTCTCATTTTGCTTTTCCGGGTGAAGTTATCCTGTTTAACAGCGATCTCTTTTCAATCTTCCAAAATTGGCGTATGGTTTACTCGATGTCTTATATCCACCTATGCGCTAAGTATCGTAAATGTTAAGCATTGTTCTGCATTCTTGTATGATCTGCGAGTTTGTAGGGTTTAATTTTGGTGTGGATTTAAGTTGACCTGGCACAACCCATCCGAATACAGTCTTTTGTAAATATGTTGATCCAACTCGTTTTTCTTCGTTCTCTACGCGTTCGTCTGAACCTATCAATATGTCTATGGAATATAGAAACCTGCATCAGTAAGATGTATGCTCTTCAGTAATGGAATAACCTCCTTATTTATGTCACAACCTGGTATTTTTGACGGAAGTTTAATGATGATAATGTATCAATTTCGATTTGTAATTCTAACTCGTGTGTAAATCTCAGGATCTAGTACTTCTTCCCTTTGATTGGATCGCATCCGCTGTTACACCTGTTATATGAATGTTCGTTCTCCTCATTCGGAAATGTTAACGTTGGACGACAATTTCGGATACAAACGATGACTAAGCAATCGACACCGATGGGACTTTCCGTATCTATCTTTTATACTCACAATAGCAGTCAGTAATATGCCACGTCCGTGTTTCGTCATTGATTAAGTCATAGCAGTAAAATTTAACTCAGCTGGATTTTCTTTACCCTCACAGTTAACTTCTGGAAGCAATGAAATGCTGTCTGCGTTTACATTACTTGCAGTTATATACTTAGACTTGCAGGAATCCACGTGATGAGTTGATAAAAGACAGTTGAAGCAGAGCTTCTTTTCCGCAACAATCTGCTTCCTTTCAATTGATAACTGATACCTTAATCGAAGGCTCTCGACCTCAGTATTAATATTGCTATAAAATTGAATTGTTTCTTTGCTATGATAATTTTAATAAATAACGCACTCTACTAATATAAACAGTTTTTAATTATAGAAGGCTTTGCTAATACACATTAGAAATGTATATTTTGTTTGTGTACATCTGTCAATTAAACTTCCGCACGGCTTGTAAATACATTAGGCCCGATGTACATTTCAGCTAAGCTTAGCGATAAAAATATTTCAGCATAGCTCGCTTAGTTCATTACGTTGCACATTTCACCTATAACATCGCTCACACATACATGTATGCAATTGACGCACATTTAATATCAAAAATAAAATTAGATTGTATTTGAATATAGGAGATTGTATTTGAATATAGGAGGCTTTGATTTAACAATAAAAATTTCAATACACGTGTGATCGATATAGCTGACATGAGTAAGGGAAACACAACTCGAGCTAAGTTTGTTTTCATCGCTCGAAACAAAAAATATCTCTTATTGTTGGTTTTGTTTTGGTGCATACACAGCTAGTGGTACTTTGAAATTTTATTTTTTTATTTTATTTCTTTCACACTTATGTCGAATTCTTTCGTATCAACAATTTTGACGAAAATTTGCTTTTTGACGTTAGTTTTGAAAATATTGACGCAAATGTGAAAATGGAAATGTACATTTTTCTTCCATTTAAACTAATACCAACACATAATTGTATGTCAATTTAGAAATGAAAACAAATAAATTCGTCATTCGTGATTTGTTTTTGGTTTTTGAATGTGGTATTGTGTTTTTTTTTTTCATGATACAAATTTTTATATTATATGTTTGAAATAAATTTCTTGTTTGTGTTCAGTTAATAATTAGTTTAAAAGCAAATTTGATTAATTTAAATAAATATGGAAATTATAAAATGTTTCCTTCTCTTTTTCTCTTTACAAACACAATGACAAAACTACATCAAATTTTGGTCAAGTTCTTTCGTGCCAACCAAAATGTACATTTTCGTCAGAACCCGAAAGAATTCGACATTACATTCATGTAATTCGTGAGTTTTTTAATTTCGTAATTTCCGTTACATTTTGTAGTCATTTCCGTTACATTTTTCTATATGCCTTTTTGCCGCTTCTAAAGATGTCTTCACATCAAAAATCAGGAAAATTTTATCGTTACTACTTTAGTCTATCCAAAAAATCTAATTTAACAATCAAATTATACAGAACAATCATTTGAGACAGTCATAAAGATCTAAAGGTGCACTCTTGTATTCGTAATTTTGTAAACTACATTTTTACATGTTCTGGATTTTATTGCCTCAGGTCAAATTATTTACGATGTCAAAGTTATTTTTGTACATTGGAACGGTTAAACCTATCCACGTACCAAATATGTAAATTTAAATCATTTCTATTTCATAAATTTAAATAATTCGAGCATCCGACATCCATTATGATATGAATGCAATTAAAATATTTTTTTATTTTAAATTTTTGGATAATAAAATTAGATTTTCCGAGATAATTTATATTTAAAATTAATTGACCAACTCATAATATTAATTTATGTGCAGTCGGCTATTGAAATCAAACACACTTGTATAGAAACTCTTTACAAAAAATTTATTTTATCCCATTCACATAATATGTACATATATACAAAATCAGATCTTAATGCGGCGGCGACTAAGATCAGTGTCCTATTTAGATTGTTTCAGCTTAATCTTAAGAGTGACGTATAGACCAATTTGTAATATTAGAATCCATACACACAGAATAATAAGATCTAACGAATATTGATTTTGGCGCATGTTCATGTGTTCCATAAATTTTTTACCCGACCTATAGTAGCAAAATGGTTCGGAACATTCTAGTGGGCCCCGATTAAATCCATATATTGCATGTAGAATACCTTCAAAACTATAACGGAAATATGATATGTAGGTGACCGGTTGTAAAAAACCCATTAGCTCGTTCAACTTAATGAAGAAGCCGGAAAATATTAGCATTGGTATTGTTGTACAGGGCACTATAAATACGCCGAGTTGCATACTAAATATTGCTCCAGCGATTAAACCGGTCGCTTGTGCTACTATAGCCAATAGTAAACACATGCCCCACACCATAAGTAATCGTTCTCCATCTCGCGGCTGTCCCGTTAGGTAATATGCCAGCAGGAGAAAAAGTGTTGGTCCTAATACTTGCAAAGGGAAATCTGATACTAATTTTGATAAGTAGTACACCCCTAGAGAATAATAGTTGTTTTGATGTTCTCGCAGGAATACGGCAGCTTCCAATGGAACTGAAAATATAAAATTTAGAAATCGGTTATAATTTTTTATTTCCATTACACGTCGATGACTTACATGATAAAACCGTTGGCATAGCATTCGCAAAGAATATGAACAGAGTGAAAAAAAATAGACACGAAGCGTTGCTATGAATTTTTGACGCATCATTTCCAATATCATAAAATACAACGCCCAGCAGTGCACCAATAATTATGTGGCTTGCGATCCGAAGTTGGACAAACAACTATAAATATTTAGTAAATAAAATGTTAGGAATCGACTAAGATGGCTTACTTCAAACTCAAATACTTACAATATCTCGAACTAGACTTAACATATTGCGTCTGGTTAAAATTAAAAATTGACGCCACGACGATATGGGATATTCATTTTGTGTTGGACTACACCTAAACGTAGCGATCCCTTTAAATTTACGATCACATTTTTCGAATGGTCGTTCTTTTGAACACTCGTATTGCTGCACCAATTGGTCGTAATTACCTTGTCGCTCCTTGCTAGCCACTTCTAATGCAAAATCTGCGCGATTATAAAAATTAGGACATTCAAATCCGTAATTTTTAAACACACCGACCATATTATCGATGGATCCATTATATAAACATTTTCCATCCGACATAATGAATAAATCGTCGAAAAATTCTAAAAGTCTGGACGACGGTTGATGTATCACACAGATTATACATCGGCCGGTCAACGCCAATTCTTTTAAATGTGATATCACTTGGATCGACGATAAACTGTCTAGACCACTTGTTGGCTCGTCGAAAAACATAATTGGTGGATTTGTCACTAGTTCGATACCGATCGAAAGACGTTTTCGTTCGCCACCCGATAATTTCGCAACAAACGTATCTTTACACTTCGCCAATTTCAAAAGTTCTAGAATTTTATTGACAATTTTTCGTTTTGTAATTTTCGATATTTTTGTGCTTAATTTTAAATCGGCGGCTATCTCGAGCGTTTCCAGTGTTGTGAGCCGGGTTAAGAGAGCAAAGTCTTGTGGAATGTATGATGCATTTTGGCGAAATGCTTGTTTGTTGCGTGGTTCACCGTTTAACAGTATATTACCGGTAACTCCTGTTCTTCTGTAAATTCAAAAAAAAAGGATGCATTTTGTTTATAATAACATAAAATGTAAATATATTTACTTAAAGCCGGTGAGAACATTTAGAAGTGACGTTTTGCCGGCTCCCGATGGGCCAAGTATTGCTGTCAGTTTTCCTGAGTAAAAACATCCTGAGATGTTTTTTAAAATATGTGTTTGGGTTGTGTCTAAAAATAGAATAGAAATCAAGATATTGCATTAACAACCTCAGAAGTGATACCTCAGAAGAAATAATTTGATGTGTAATCGACACTGTACAAAAAATTTTTTTTATTGAGGTCATGATCTTAACGTTTACTTTAGTTATTTAATAAAAACTACTTTCAATTCATATAATCATGAATAAGACTTTTATCAACGAATCAAGATTTTAGTAAATATACATGTTGCCGATATTTAAACTACTTTACGTTTCTACCTCTTGTTAGATTTTATGCTTTATTGGCTTACTTATTATCTTTAATCAGTCCATGCTAAGACTTATTGTATCAACCCAAGTCGAATCTCCATATTAACGATAAACTGGCTGCGATGGTATTTAATAACAAAAAAAAAAAAAAAAAAAAAAACAAAAGAATAATTCATTGATTAAAATAAACGAGGATCAAAATACAACCACAACGATTAAACAACAATCATGAAAAGTATTTCTCAAAAATGTAATTAATAAACAATACAGGCAGGTGGTCAAGGTCAGTCACAGTAATCACCACAAAGAAGGTGTTATAGATTACCAAAACACGTAATCTTAATCATTGTTAGATGTGATAAATGGTAAACTGGAGACACTGTCATCCTAACTCAGAAATTCTTACTTGTCGGCCAATACTTATGCGCGATAAACGTGCAAAAAAATCGTTTTCAGTCAAAAAGTTACCTTGGCATGAGAAACCGGGTTATTCCATCAACAACCAAATAATAAATGCTCCACTTCTATGTTCCCCAAATGAAGTTGGATTATTGATTTGGTACGATTTAAGACGAACCTTTTTGCTTAGTCTTTCGGTATTAAGACTATGTAGTTCCAACGTCACAAGCAGAAAATCAATAGTAGAAGAACCCAACTTAGTTGAATATCCTAGACTAACCGAAATAGGTCTCTACGAAAAGGTTTACCTGAATTATGCTTGTAATATTACTGATTAACTGTTTTATCAACTCTCTTCCTCATAATCCAATTACAGAGAATGCTGATAACGACGAAGATTCAAATATTCTTCAGTATCTTAAAAAATAAAAGCCCCTTAACTCAGTAAAGAGAAACCTTCCAAACAGGTCATATTGAGATTATGGAAAAATTCTGTATTCGGCAAATTGCATTTGAAACTACGAAACATTTCTTGTTAAAATGTCCACTCATTGGAGACGCTCCGTCATTGCCTTGTCCAATGAGGTATTGAATATTAATGCCCAGGTTAGCAATGTTTTCTAGTATACTATTTTCCAGTCCATTGCTAGTAAGGTCAGTAACGTAAAAGGGCGCAAATATTTACATCACTGTAAAACGGTTCTACTTCAGTAAGACTTCCGGAATCTACATGTCCTTGTCTTTACTATTGGAAACCTGGGATGATTTTGTAATATTTTCTGTTTCAAAGTCCATTTTCTTTGTATGAATATCGAATCGAGGAAATTTTCGAATGTTTTTACTTTCTTCGTGCTAAATTTTTGTTTTCTTTTTGTTAACCCAAAGATCTTCACTTTGCATGTTTTCAACTTGGTATATGTGCAGTTTTTTTGATTGGATAAATGAGGGCACACCATTGACCGCAGAAGTGACAGAACGTTTAATTCTAGGTCCTTTATTTGACTTATTATTTTATCAAGATATCCCGAAAAGGCAGTGACCTCTGCGCCTGCCAAATGGCTTTTTTATCTCAGAGATTGCTGAACTATCCATTTTGGATCAGTTAGTAGAACGTGACCGAGCCAGCTGTCCTTTTATTTCATGAACGAGATCCGGCAGTTTCGTCATCGTCGCGTTTAGTGCCATAAATCATGCGAATGATTATTCTCTCGAATGTCATTAGCAATCTCTCATACTTATCCGTAAGAGTCCAACTCTCAAACCCATGGATGACAACGAGTCTGATCAACACCTTGTCGGCATTTGCAAGGTATTCCAACTTTAGCAGTAGACGTAAGGCATACAAAGCATACTGTTGCCAGTGACAAGACGCACTTTAATATCTTATCGTGAGTGATAAGGGACCCGAGGTATTTTGAGGTACAACTTGTCACTCTTTCAACTAATTGACTCATTGATTTTGACACTGCATATGCCAGAACCTGGTTGGGGACTGATGGTACAAGATGTTATCCTGAGGTGATTCTCTTTTACGAAATAATAAATTCTTACATGCAAGATTAAAGAGTATCGGGGACAGAGCATCTCCTTGCCGTACACCAGAGCTAATTGCAAAAATTCCTGATACATTGTTCTCAACTTTGACACAACATTGAGACTGCGTTACTGCATTTTACATAATCGCACATATTACAGATATTCCCAGATTTCGCAAAGCAAACCATGAGCTTTCCCGATGGATTGAGTCATAGGCTTGTTGGAAATCCAGGAACTCCTAATGTGCGTCACAAGATGTCTTCCAATATTTAGAAAGAATCATCCTCAGCGAAAAAGTTGATCAGTGATTGACCGATTCAGACAAAAACTTCCTTGGTTTTCACCTACAATTTCCTCCGCCAGCGGCATGAGAGGAGAGCAATGCCGCGATAGTTTATCGCATTTTGGGCGATCTCTTATTTTTATGTTGTGAAGTCGGTCTGCATGTTCACCCTGTAATGGTGTTTGAATTTCATCCCTTTGAATTGGCTCTTCGTTCGTTTCGATTGGCTCTAAAGTTTCTTCATTCGGACTGCATGGTTCTCTCCTTGCGATCAATACATTTTCTTTCAGTCTCATGTCACTCTCTGACAAATCCAAAATTGGTCTTCGTTTGTTCGCACCAAACAGCGAGAAATTACTTCGCCACTTTTTTTAATATTGCCTTCAATGAGTTAAACTCATCGCGTAGCACACGGATATTTACAAAAAACATAAAATTCGCTATTTTCTTGCGTGAAATAACACTAATCAAACTCCATAAAATTTTTTTTTTGGATTTTTATATAGACGGCTTTGAGCGACAACGTTGAGCGTCGACGTCTGTCAAACTAAAATACACTAAAACCATAGTATGCTAACAGAACATCGGTAGCGACGACGATTTTTTCATTGAAATAAATTTATGCCGCTTTCATAAAAAAATTTTGCAGAATTTTTTCAGTAATATTTCTTCGGCAAAACATGACGGAATTAAATATTGTTTATCTTTTTTAGTAAATTCCGAAAGTGTATACCAACCTAAAATTGAATTTTATTATTTATTACTAAAAAATTACTAAAAAAACGTAAACAAAATTTAATTCCGTCATGTTTTGCCGAAGAAATATTACTGAAAAATTCTGCAGAATTTTTCTGTGAAAGCGGCTTGAGAGTCTATTTCTAATTTTATCGCCGGCGAAACAATGTTGCCAACTGTTTTTTATTTTTTTAAGTTGCCTTCTTAATAAAGTGGGTATTAAGCAGCCATGTTTTAAATTTTTTTATTGTTATTTTTATATCACGATACGCTGATGTTTGTTATGTTTACTACAGCGATATCGCTGGCGAAATTTATATTTATTCGTTAACACTCTGGTTCTGTTTATACCTTTACCATTTCGAAGTACAATTTGTTTTTAAGTATCAGTCAATTAAACTTTCTGCACGGCTTGTATAGACATCAAAATAGGCATTGGTGTTCCATTTGTTTTGGTGCACACAGTTTTATTTTTTTTTTTCATTCGATTTGATATTCACACATACGTTCAAATAAATTGTGTTCGGTTTCTTTGAATATGCTTTTCATAATTGTTTCTATGTTGCGTCATTTCCGTTACATTTGTTGATGTAAGTTTTTTTATTATTTTAGTTACTCCGGCCGCTAAAGATATTTTCACATCAAAAATACAACAACAATTGCATTAAATAACTCCTCGCAATAGTTAAATAACTCTTGAAATTTTTTTGAGCTAGTTATCTCTATTCCAATTTAAGTTATATTACCGAACACCATTAAAATATGGCGTTGAATATCGCTTGTTAAATTATTTTATTTATAGAAAACAAATAAAGTTTTTACTGCCAACACATAAAAAAACAACTAACTCCAAAGGTTAAAAAATAACTCGAAACTGAGTAGAGTTATTTTTTTTCAAAAAAATCCACTAGTTATAATGATGTAATTTTTAAATTTATTAAAAAGTCTAAAACGCCAGATGTAATTTATGAGCTTTAGTCATAAATAATCTATAGTTCATATTATAGATTTTTATGGATCAAATATTCAATTAAATTATTGGTGTCACATGATTTTATTACATGAATAATAAAACAACAATACATTTTCTTAAGCGCCTAATACAGTTGAGCTATATTATCTGTTTATTCCGAACACCTTGAGACCTGCCCTCATCTTGCATAAATGCACGTTAAGTTTGCCTCGTCCAACGATTGAAGGCTTAGAGTTCCAAGGCATACCAAACATAATGACGAATTGCCCAGTGCTACAAAAGACTATTTTAGGGTGGGTTATATCGAATAACAACGGCTCAATCCTGTTTGATTATGAAATTAAGGGTAGAGTTTGATGGATATGCTCAGACAACATCTGGAGTATCACTGATTTATTGCTAAACGTTAGAACCAACAGGATATTGTATTATTTTACTATATAATTTTAAGGTCCAGAGAGAACCGTTTGGTTGTCGCAGCAGGCGTGGGAAAAATGTATCGACAGGTATAAGAAGCTAATGAGGAATTGTTCAATTGGTACAAGTACTTAAAAAGATGGATGATACTCGATTAAAGTTCCCCATCGCTTCTAATGATATCGCCAATGATATTTATGTGGATGATCTGATTACTTGGACCAACACTGAATCAGAAGTCAAAGAGCTGAAATCGAAAAATAATTAAGCCGGTTTCTAAGCATGGTCTCAAGAAATAATGACAAGATGACCTAAAATCAGTTAAATTACTTGGTATTAACTGGAATCCTATAGTGCAGATCAATCCACATTTTCATCAGAATTACCAAAACGAATAGAAGTATCCGAAGGCAGTCTTCTTTTCGATCCCCTTGGTTTTGTTCTTCCACACTAGTCGGTTTATTTCTTTAAAGCAATATAGTTTTTGCCCTGGTACATCGAGCATTTAGATTTTAGTTTACGAATTATTTTGCGTCTGTATTGGATAGTGATAGATGTGTACATGTCGTTAGTAGAGGGTTTGATGAAATTGACCAACAGTTACTTTTAAGCAAGTTAAGGCTTCCTTAGATTGTAATAATTTACCTATTATGTGGATTAAGCTTTATTTAGCTTGCAGATTTCAGGTCATACAATTTTGTAATCACACATCAAGGCTTATAACCGTTACTTCTAGATAACCATTTTTTCCAAGATAGGAGTACGGTATGGTAATAAGGGGCCTTATTACCAGGACTTCCCTGATCACATTGAAAGTATTTAAAAACAATTTTTGAAATATGCATTAAGAAGACTACCGAGAGATAATAATTTTCCTGTCTATGTTCTTTCTCCTTATACAGAGGTAGGTGTAAACTTCTAGCATTGGAGCAACTCTTTATTTGTCGAATTACTGCATGTAAAACTTTTAGAGATGAAACTTCCGGAGGAACGTTTTTTATCAACTTTGATATCAATAATTATGTTACTTCGGTTTGAAGTATGCGCTTTTGTGCTACATACCAGCCTAATAAAATCAATCCAATACAACTATAAGTCCCATTTATGCATAGATTAACTGTCGAATTGTTTTAGATTGGCTTTCAAGTTACGCATTGGAGCAGTTAAGCATTGAAGCACCCAGAGAAAAGAGGGAGCGAAGAGGACTTACCGAAATTAAAAGGATAACGTCGCAGGTAAGCAACGAAATGGTGCTGTTTTAAAATTAAAACGAAAATTTAAAAAAGGATTTACGAGCTAAAGAATCTGAGGAGCCTCCCCAGACTTGATGAACAACTAGTATGAGAAACAGATTGGGTCTTAAAAAAAATAGAAAGCGGAGCCGTCTCCGGAAAGAAATAAAATTAAACGAAAACGCTTGACGAAGTCAAAAAGCCAGGTAATCTAAACAGAACGCACTGCCACTAATTACTATTATTAGTATATCCAATTATGCCTCCGTGCAAACAATAATGAAATCAGTCAATGATAAAGAATAAAGAATTACATCACTTAACAATAATGCATGGACAAATAATACATCTGCCTCCTTACAACTTGTTCAAAGGAGGATATAATAGAAGACCTAGGAGGCAAGGAATGAAAAATTAAAGATGCAGAAAAATGCAGAAGGTTTTCAAGTCCTTAAAAGAGAGTTGCCTTTATTTATGCTTACAGTTAATAACAAAAAAAAGAATGTAACAAAAAGTTTAACAAGACCTAAAACGCAAGTACCCGCAGTTAAATGTGTTGATGGCGCAAAGGAAAAAGTTGATTTGTGTGCATCATATACAGTCAAACCTCTCCCAAGACACACTGCAGATGAAAACTTAACACTACTTTACAAAATCGGCAGCCAAATCATAAAACCTATATCTTTAAAAGTTGAAATCAACAAAAACTTAAGCTGAAAAAAAATCCTGAAAAAGGATTACGAAAGCTGCTTCAAATGATCAATGCAGCGTTCAGACTTAACTAACACACCAATGAACAGTGTCAGAAGTGACAATGATACCAAAACTATTCAAACCACCTAACGACAGTAAATCGTATAGGCCATTTTCTTTGCTTCCAACTATTTCTAAATTATTCGAAAAGTTGCTGATTAAGAGACTCAAATTAATATTGTTGCGATCTTGTTCCTTATCATAGACATAATTGAAGATGTGCTGGAAAGCAAAAATGTTTTTTCAAGTATCACCTTGTATGTAACACAAGCGTTTGATAAAATATGGCGAAGGTGACTAGAATATAAACTGCATCGAGACCTACTAAAGCAGTTTTATTAGATTCTAAAATTCTACATAGCTGATTTTAGGGTAAAATATGATGATCAAAACTCTTCATTGACGAAAATAACAGCAGGAAAACCAAAAGGTAGTGTCTTAAAACCAATTTTTTATTTCCTATATACAAGAGATTTGCCTATCTATAGGCATGCCACTTGACGCTAAGCTTAAGTGGAAAAAGCATATCAAAAAGACAAAAGAATAGCTTAACATCAACTTTATAGGCTACTATAGACCTACGATATTCAGCTTTGGGGGAGCTCCAAGAAGACCAATGTGAAAATAATACGATCATTCCTTTAGGGACTTAAAGGTGGAGTACGTCAACGAAGAAATCAGGAACCACGCGAGGAAACACATACGTCTTTATCAACATAAAAATATCGCGATTCGCCATCAACAACAAGTCCTCAGACACCAAATTAAGCACATTCAATACACCAGTAATAGCTGCTATTAAGATATTGAACTTGCTAGTTCAAGGGTGGCGGTATGATTGAGCATCACAACACAACTAGACAATTATCTGTTTACAAATTTACGATAAGTAGATCAAAGATCAATAAAATAAAACGAATGTACACAAATTTAAAATTATAGATAGCACAGACATTGGGGTAGCATTGGGGTGAGCCAGTTTTATATTAATGGTGACTAACTTAAAAAAATAAACCGCACCATTTATTCGGCTTGTTCAAAACAATCAATTCTCGATTAGTAAATTACGATCTATTTTATATGTATAACTTACCTTTACATGAACTAGACTTGTAGTAAATATTTTGAAATTCTAAATTTATCGAACTTCTAACGTCTTTTACGTCTAGTATCACGGAATTTTCATCAATGTGGTCGCCATTCATTTTTGTGCCCATTTTGGAAGTTCCTAATAAAAATTAGAATACTATAATAAGAATTATAATCATTCAAGTTGTTATCGAATATTTTTATTTACCTTTTCACTCTAATCTATATCGAATGTATATTATCAACAGTCTATCTACTCTAAGTACATTAATGCTTTAAGTAAATCCGAGTATTTACTAAATACGACATTGTGAGTTTTCTTAATATTTGTACACGAAAAACTAGGAAGATTTAAAGTATTTAACAGTTTCAATTTTAATCTACTTAGTAATGCTAGTACGGAGAGAAACATAAAAATAAAACAATAAAAAAGTCACAAACACACACACACACACACAGTTGATATATTATTATGATTAATTAAAATTCAGTCAAGGTTAATTTTAAATTTAATTAATTTTTGGGAACAACATAGCGAAGCTGAATTGCAAACACGACTGTTATTAGTTTCTGAATTGTATGCTACTTTCATCTTCTCTTGAACCGCATTCACTTTACGATGACTGGTCATATATAAAGAAAGTGAAAGTTTATGTATATGTTTAGTATATATACATACATTTATATATATATATATATATATATATATATATATATATATATATATATATATATATATATATATATATATATATATATATATATATACATTTTAGAAAACGTTACATTAATTTAGGTTATAGTATATCTGTGTTTCTGTTGTATCTTACGTCTTGTATAATATGTTGTACATATTAAGATTTTAAAAGATCGTTCGTTTGGAAAAAGCTACTATTCGAGTTTTAGCTCGAGTAATAAGCGACCGGTTCAAAGATCTTTGTATGATAATTCAATAAAACCATTTTTAAAATTTATATTACAGTTTAAAGGCCACGACTCATTTTTATTATAAAATGTAGGTGTATGAATGTGATCGCATTATCGTTGTAATATACATATAGTATAAAATTATGTTTGACAAAACAAGATCGATCAAAGATCACACGCGATCAAAACAGTTGGTAACAATTAATGACCGGGAAATTGTATTTATTTATAGAGTCACGACATTATTACTCCTTGAACACTTTTAACCAGTAAATTTGTGCTTACGAAGCCATAAATTGTAAAAAAATGTACGTAACAGTGGCTATAAATATAGCATTGCTTGGTATGATTTTATGTGGGTGTTTTATTAAAAATAGAATCAAAGCCTAAGAAGTTCTTTGGTACATTCAATTAAACGTGATTGCAATATGCGATTGATTTATTGTTTGCCTTTAGCGAACGTGATCTACGCGCGATATAAGAAGATTCGGTGTGTTAGGAATTTAAATATTTTAAATGAAAATTATGACCTTGTCACATTGTAAATATTGACATCAATTACCTATCTGAATTACCATAAATTCTTTAAAAATTTTATTTTGATGAATAATAATGATCGATTTGCACACCATTGTTGGTCTTTACTGTATCAATAATTAGGCACCATTAGTGCCTGAATTAAAATCGGTAATATGAAGAGAAATGTGGGAATGTTCAGTTTGTTTTAAAGTCTGCATATAATTTTGTAAAAATACATAAAGCCCGCTCCAAATTACACTTTTCCTAAATATTTTATATCAGTATTATTGACGAGAGCTTTCAATTAAGGTATCAGTCATCATAATCGGACCTATTACGTGTGTTATTGGCTATTAATTCATTTTCGAAAATCTGTAAAGGGTTACCCTTTATAGGCCGAATATTTTGTTTTGTTTAATCTTAGTTACAATATCGTTCGGCGAAAGCGTCACTAAATTTGCTGCAGTGTCAATTAAAATATAGTATTTTGCGATTCTGCAGAAATTGCAGTGGAAAAACACTAAAACGCCGTCAAGCTACCCCCTTATTGACTGTTTAGAACAAATGACAAATTACTATCAATTTAGAAGCATCCTGTATCCAGACCTCAAAGTCTTTTTAAACTTAAAAATATTTAAATTGCAACAATATATAGATTTGTGGAAAGCTTGAATCAAAAAGTAATATTTCTTTTGGAAGATAAGGGAAGTCGTAAATAAATAAATTAATAATTGAAATCTTATCTAAACGCACTTGGGTTTAAGATAAGCTCCGATAAGTTCTAAGTATGTGTTATATATTTTTTATAAATGTACATATTATATATTTATTTAAAATCTGCACGGTGATGCTTTTCAAAATCTATAGTCAATTTATTGATTACGATGAAAATTGTTGAACAGTCATGAATAATTGAATCGACATAATATGCACGATAATATTCAACGAGCTAACCCCGACGCGCGGCACGCATAGTATACTAAAGCTATCTGCATTCGGTAATTCTTCATTTGACGTGAATATATCTTGATCAGAAAGTAACCTTAGTTTTCTGAAATCAAACGATTATCAATTGTTACCAACTTCGAACAGATTTGTACATATATTATAATTGGGTATTTCCCCTTTTTTTTAAATATACTTCACTATTGTTTGGCCATTTAAAACATTTGGTAGAATATATAAAGTGATTCGTTTACATCCTGATTAGTAGTTATGAAGACGCATGATTAATGTTAATCTACAGCGGGCGAGGTAAAAACCCTTGCCCTCTAGTATTTATTTGGTGTCAGAAGTGTTGATGTTTAACATTTTTGGTGTATTCCTAAACAAACTAGCGACGAGGATAAAAAAAATAAATATTTAATAATAATATTAATCGATGCCGTAAATAAAAAGGGATAAATAAATAAAAAAAAAATTGTGAAAAGATCTTTAATGAAGAATTTTCCCATTTATGTGAATGTGGGGCAATTCACTCCAAAAGACAGTTAGGATATTTTTAAAGAAAGATTGGATTTTTTTTCAGTGCAAATAAAATTCTCGACGCTACCAGAAAAAGGGACGTGCTAATAAATTATATAGACACAAATGTATACAAGTTACCCAGTGGGAAAAGTTATGACGAAATTTGCAGCATACTACAAAAACATTATGCACCGAATTTCTCAGTGTTCAAGGAAAGACAACAATTTTTTAATATGAATTTTGTGCCTCGTCTCCGGGGTGTAGCAGTAAATTGCAAATTTGACGATCATTTATAGTATAATTTGTTAGAAATAAAATGGTAACAGCAGCGTTGCCTATATATAAAAAAAACTGTTCGAAGAAGACGAAAAAATAAGCTTCGAAGACGCATTAAAGAAAGCGAATGCCATGGAAACGAAACAAGAAGATATTGGAGAAGTAAATTAAGCCAATAGCCAGAATGTAAATAGAAACAAAGGATCGTTTAATACAAGAAGGTATGAGGATCGTCATAAAACATCAAATAGAGGTAATGGTAGCAGTAACAATAACAACAAGGCACAAGGTAAAGATTTCTTGAATAAAATTACTAGTAGTAGTGTTAATAATAAATGCAATACGTGTAGGATAGATGTAGTAAATTTAATCATGAAGAAAAAGATTGTATTTTTAAGAATTTAAAATGTTTTAAATGTCAAAAAGTATGGCATAGTTCGAAAGTATGTAAAATGTTAAAAAATTGTTTTGTATCAATGAACGAAAACACCAATGAAAATAATGACGAAGTGGGCCCGTTCGATTTCTATTAACATTTTTTTTCCTGTAATAATTTTGACAGCATTCTGCATGCAACCAAATTATCACAGCAGCTACATGAAATAATGTTGACATTTTCGAAATAATTTATAGTAAACAATACGCCGTGTACATAACATTTATTTGTAATAATTTTATTCTGATTATTATAGAATAATTATTTATAGGAGGATAAGTGCAGTGATAATTATAAAAATATAAAGACCATTGCTTGGCCATGTTGTCACTTGTACCATTATCACCTCTGTACCGTTAAGTCAAATAATTTGTTGAACGATGTACATATGGATCCCAAAATGTTATTGATGCCCCTACTAAATCCTGTAACTTATGTCACTGGCCAACCACAGCAAAACTATTAATATTTCCAACTTGGATAATAAACTAGGTTATTAGTGGTAATAAGATGTTTTGGCAAGAACTACCAATTACATGAATTGATTGAAATTTTAGATGCATCCTGATCATTGAATCGTCAAAATAGAATTAATAATGTTGTTGGTGGAAAGCACGGTATACATTATTGGTCCCCTCAATGCAATCAATATAAATCCATAACATTACAGATACAGTGTAAAGCACAATACATTTTAGAGTAAGAGGTGAAATACCTATATTGCCACCAGATGTACGTTAGTACATTTCGCACTTGTTTCTGATTTCCACGCGTTATTCACATTCAATTCATATATCCAGATGTGATCATACATAAACTAATAAAGCCATATTTGAAATTAATTATAGTGTTAATTAATTTAAAATTGTTAGGATTTATCTCGAAACGTCACAATTACAATAGTCAAAATTATTACAGAATTCGAACAGCAAACGAGCTCATTATTAAATATGGAAGAGACAATTATTTCACTCACGTCAAAATTATTACAAAGATCATAATTATTATGGAAATCGAACGGGGCCTAATGAAAAGTTAGTAAGTTTGACTCTCGTTCGTGATGATACCATATACTACAAAGCTATTCGGGTGAAAATTTAAAAGTTCTTGGAGCAATTCAAGTGGTAGTCGAATACAAGCACCGTACTAGTAACATGAAATTTATAGTGGTAGAAAAGGGAGGACCACCGATATTAGGTCGTGATTTTATGCGGGAATTTGATGTATCGTTCAATTCAATCGAAACGAACATAAGAAACCGTTATGTTGGAGAAATATTTTAATATTTTTGGTCCAGGATTAGGTTTATTCAAATTACATAAAGTGAAACTGGAGGTGGTTGATCCAAATTTTTTTCAAGCCTCGAGTTGTTCCTTTCGCTTTAAAGGAAAGTGTAGAAAAAGAAATAAAAGATTTAGAGAATAAAGGAGTTCTTAAAAAAAAATTGAAACATCAGATTATGGTACACCTTAGTACCGGTGTTAAAGGAGAATGGTTCCATTCGTATATGTGGCGATTAGAAGGTGACTGTTAATAAGTTTCTAAAAAGTTTCAATCACCCTCTTCCACGAATTGAAGATTTAATGTATATGCTGGCAAATGGGCAAACATTTACAAAGCTTGATTTATCCTGTGCATATAACCAGCTGGAGCTTGATGACGAAAGCAAAAGGTATGTTTGTTGGGGCACGCATATATGGGAATATATCAAATGAACCATCTTCCATATGGGTAGAAGTTGTTTCAAGGTATACTGAGCGTAGTAGCTTTCATTGATGACATCGTCGTTAATGGTGCAAATTTGGATTTAGTTTTTCAAAGAATTCAAAATGCGGTATTTAAGCTAAATAAAAGTAAATGCCAATTTTTTAAAAATGAAATTTCGTATTTGGGATTTAAAGTCACAAAGGATGGTTTATGCAAAACCAAAGAACGGGTGAAAGCAATAATGAACATCAGACCACCACGTGATATAATTGAAACTCGATCATTATGTGGTTTAATCAATTATTACGGGAAATTCATGAAAATTTTATCAATGATAATGAATCTAATTTATGAATCAAATGGAATGCCAAGAAGCATTGAATAGAATAGAAAAAGAAATGGCATCGGATATTGTTTTCGCTCATTTTGTTCCAAATCTTCCAATAATTTTAACATGTGATGCTTCATAGTATGGAATCGGCGCTTTGTTAGCAAACAAATATCCAAATGCACAAATATCCAAATATCACAAATGTCCAATAGCGTTCATATCCCGCACACTGTCAGATGCGGAGAAGAATTATTCTATGAATCACAAGGAAGCATTAAGCTATTATATAAGTATGCTTTGAATAAATTATACCAATACCTAATAGGAAATAAATTTTTAATTCGTACTGACCACAAATCATTAATATGATTATTGGGAGAGCTGAAAGGGTTACCACAAATTGCAGGTGCTCGTTTACAGAGATAGGCACATTTCTTGTCGGGATTCGACTATACAATGCAATATATGAAAGGTAACGAAAATACGGCTGATATATTTTCTCGACTTCCATTAGAAGCAGAAGTAGAAACTTTGCGAGAATATGAAGATAAGGCCAGCTATTTAAATTGTGTCAGTAACAACAAGAATTTTGTATTGGATTACAATTTAGTAAAAGGGAAACAAAAAAAGATCCAATATTATCGAAAGTACTGGACATGGTAGGAAAAGGTCATATATACAGTGATGTAAATCCGCAATATAAGGCATTTGTAAAAGTAAAGAATGAGGAAGTAGTTATTCCTCAAAGTCTGAGAACGGCCATACTTCAAGAGTTGCATAAGCCGCATTTCGGAATAGTTAAGACCAAATCAATGAGTAGATTATATGTATAGTGGCCGAAAATAGACGAAGATATAGAGAGGAAGAAACAAAATTGTCATTCATGTCTACAGGTTCATCCAAATCCACCGAAAGCGGAATTTATTCCATGGGAAATTCCAGATAAACCATGGTCAAGAATACATATGGATAATAATAATTGATGCATATAAAAAATGGTTGGAAATATTCAAATTAAATCCAACAACTGCCGAAATTACAAAGAAAAGTTTGGATCATGTATTTTAACGTTTCGGATTACCAGATGTTATCGTCACAGACAATGACAGTCAATTTTGTTTGGAAGTTATGTACTACTTATATTTATTTATTAAAACCTCCAAGTATTGATAAAAGGGTAAAAAAGAAACAGGAAATCGCCATACGAAATTATAAAGGCAAGAGACATACGATTTACGACCCGGGGAAGATGTATTGATCAAAGATTATTCTAATCCTAATAAACCGCAATGTGAGGATGCTAAAATACTGCATACAATTGGCCCAAGAACTTATTTGTGCAAATTAAATAGTAATCGCCGTTCAAAGAGACATTTGAATCAAATTCGGGATGGTGTCAAAACGAAGGAGCCATTGGTTCAAATCACAAATGACAATAATAGTAATAAGAATAATAACCAAATCAAATGGATATAATAAGGAAAACGTAGTAGGAAATAATGAAAATAGGAATACAAGTAAACAAATCAATGAAATGGTAACAGATAATAATGTAAATGATTCTGTTGCTTTAAATAGATCTAGAAGAGAAATTAAAGCACCAGTTAGGTATCGAAAGTAGTTTTAAGGCATTGCATTATACAAGTAACATGGTACGTATATTAAAATTTGAAATACCGATACCAATTCAAACACAGCTACTGTAAGTTCTTTCTATTTTCACTTCGTCCAAAACTCGAACAAAGGATACAAGAATTAACTATAGTTCTGAAACACGATGAGAGTACAAACTACTCCCACATTGAATGTAAGCTTCCAAAAATAGCACTCGCCGCATTCTATGGCGATGTCATGAGATTGGTGTATTGTAATTCTGCATTAGCAACTATTGAAAAGTTTTGAGTAATTATAGACTTTACTGAGGAAAACTATGAGACTGCTAGAAAAATATTGAAGTCGAGTTCAATAAACCAAATCGTATCTGTGAACACCACAATAAACTCTCATCTACGATCTTTTCGAACTTTGCATTGAGCGACAGAACAGTGAAATGACTTAATGGTGCATCTGTGGCGTGAATCGACTTCTGGCCACTTTCAACGACATTTATAACTTTATTAAGCAGAGATGGAGAGATGTTAGAGCGAGCACCCAATAAATCCACAATATCTACCACGTACGCGGAATCGCGATCTTCGTCTACGTTAATCACTTCACAAAAATGGCAACGATCAATTTCACAATACGACGAATTCGTACTACGCTTTATCAAACAAGTATCAGTGACGATTCTGCGAAAAAACATCGAGCTCTATATTTTGTGGTGCTTTGAACTTTCAAAACTATATCAACCAGTGATCTGTTTAACTGTCTCAAACCTGGCCATATGGTAGTTTAAAGACATGGAATTTCACACGTCTTCTTGGCTACAGCAATGTTGTGGGTTTTGGATAGTTGGTTGTCCTGTTGAGGGACGGGCATTACTGTATTCCGGCTCTAAACTCATCTTTTTAAGTTTGATGCGTTCGCGTCAAAACTTCAAATTTCCCTATAAAAAATGGTTACAGAGATTGGTGGAATAGGCTCACCAACAGTGCAATCCTCAACAAGTGGATGGATACAACTCCACTTAATCATTTCAAATTATTCAACTGAGTTGGAAGTTTTCGTTTTGCCATTCATCACGAACATTGGCCATTGATACAGACAGACATAGAAGGATGGGCGATTTCAGGAAATCTACAATTGGCCGATCTAGAATTTGAGACTGTTCAAAAATAGACATGTTGCTGGGGAGCTGAATTGTATTGTGATTTTCTCAAAATTGAACAGGTTAAGTTAGGCGATACATTTCCGTGCCTACAAAACACAGCTTTGGGTTGGTTTAAATCTGGGCGTTTTTCGCCATCTTTCGGAAGGCTCTAATTTCATTTCCTTCTACTATCAGTGATGAGCTTTATGTTTTTTTAGGTTACATAAATACGCATTCGGTGCAGATCAAAATTGACAAAAAGGATCGTAATTTCGGAAATTGCTCGATTATTCTATCTGCATTGAATGATGTCTCCTGTCGTAGACTTGGGGAAGATATACTTGCAGAAATTATGGCAGTTAAAACTGGATTGGAATGAGGCTTTTTATATGAAGTATTACAGCTATAGGCAATCATTTAGGTCAGTCAAGTTTAAGCGATTTGCATCAACTATCAATCCCGCGATTTTTATGTTTATATATTTTGAAGTCTAACGTTAATTAATAGTTATTCAAGAGATAAGGACTCTATTAGAACTACATCGCGAAGAAGATTTCTTTGGGGGAGAAGTTGAAAACGATGGTAGTATAGAAATACGAAATGAGTTTTAATCAGACAAAGACAAGAGTGATAGGACATAGAAAATAGATACACAATAGATGAAACCTGTAGGTGACTTCATTAGACTCATAATGAAAAATCGTTTTTATAGTAGAATTTTGTGATTAAATTATGGCTTAACTCTTAAATCATAGACAACCGGATTTCAAGGTAAATTTAATAATTTATTTTCTGTGCTTTGGAATTTTTAGAATTTAAACTGTGAGTCATGATTTTCTCATGAATTGAAGCAGTGAAGCATAATATTTTTCAGCTTATTTGTAAAATAATTCAAAAATCTATTTAACGGCTGGGTATACAGCCGTGTGCCGATAAAATTCCGCTTCTTACAGGCCAAACACAATTTTTGGGATAAATTTGTGATTCATCGTGTCTTATACTGCAGCTGTCTGCCTTCCTAACATATCGAAAAAGGAGTGAAAATCAACGAGTATCCTCGGCGAAGTTTTACAGCAAAAACTGTTACCAAACATCAACACTTTCTACTGAGATAATTCTTAATATTTTCAGCCGGATGGCGCGCCATCACATACGACTAATATAGTTCGATAAAACATTCAGAAATTATACAGGTCAAACAACCACAGCGTACCGCATTAGGAAGACTTGTAAAACCAATAGTCCGTTACGATGATAAATTTTTTTGACCGGAACATCGCAAAGCATGACTAAAAACTAAAATAAAGGTGTTGGTTCATATACATTTTATATAAGCATGCATAACGGTCGTTTATCTGGAACAAATGCTTCCATTACGAATTGTGAATGAATGAAAACCAGAACCTAGCTGTTTTATACAATTTATTGAAATGATAACAAAATTAATGGAAACACATGAAGGCCGAAAGAATGTATATTAGCTGGGAAAGTAAAAATTACAATATGACCGTCCCTCGAACGAACAGTTCAATGTTTTATGAAGTTTAAATGGATTTGTGACATGATTGTGACTCATCTGTTCATAGAATATTAAAAATAAATTTTCTAACATTCATTTGTCTTTCTAAAAGTAGGTTGCAAAACTCTCGTCGTTTTTCAAAACCAACGAGAGTGTTCCAGAAGTAGAAGCTCAAACAGAGCAGGGTGATAGGGGAGCTCATTTCCAAAGTTCCAAAGTAAAATGATTTCTAATTATAAATGGTTCAAAAGTTATTCCACTTTTAGTGTTAAAAAGCACGAGTTCCTTTGTTTAACTTTTTTTGTTAATACGATCTAGAAAAATATACCCTGCCAATAAAATTATTTTTATAAATATTATTATCTTCTGTCAAATGTAAACAATTGTTCTGTGAGGCCGTTTTGTTTTTCTACAATTTTTGCACACTTCTATGTGGCGCTTACGGGAGAATACTATACTAAAAAATAATGAGCAACTATCCGAAAAATAACCAATTTTATATCAATTTTTTTCACAAAGTAAACCGTATTAAACAAAAGTTGCTGTATAAAAAGGAAAACATTTGATAATTCATATTAGTAATTCCATAGATACTCTGCCGTGTATAAATAAAATGTCAATATGCCTTATTCCCACCGCGAATATGCAAAATATGCATTTTCCTTAGGGGTTTTGTAATGGCAATGCCATTATTACACGTGGGGTGCCACGGTCCACGTTGCATGAAAGAAGAGTGCAATTTTGTCAATAAATGCTGTGTCGAAACCAACAAAATTCGCAATTTTTTAACAACATTTTATGGAGCGATGGAACATGTTTTAAAAAGGTGGTGATATTCAATATCCTTATTTTTCTATTGGCCCTGTGTAAATCTAAAAATAGTACGACGCAGTCATTTTCAACATTAATTTTTGTATGAACATGTGGGCATGAAACGACTTGACGACGTGTCTTTACAAACACGTATAAATATGTTACTACCGCGAGATGGAACTCACCCTCATTATGCACTAATAGTGAGACAGCACCTCAACGTAAAATATCCAAGCTACTGAATTAGAAGGGGAGTATTATGTATTTTGGCAAATGGTAGTCACTTCGAACACTTGTTATAATATCAAAAATTTATAATATTTTTCCGTATATTTTCTGATAATCGTTGGTCAATATTCTGTAGTATATTATTTTCCCGTAAGCACCACTTAAAATCTGCAAAAACTTTTGAAAAACAAAAAGGCCTCACAAAACAGAAGATACTATTAATTAATTTTTTGTTGGTTGTGCATTCGAGTTAATTTTTTGTTGGTTGTACAATAAATTTGTAAGGCTGTGTCCGAAACCCTAATAATTATTCACAAATAACTATTTGTGAATAACATTTTTGACATTAATTTGAAAAATATTCCCCTACACTCCCAATTTTGTATTACGCTGTCCGAAAAGTATAATAATTGATTGAAATATTTCCCCGTTTTATTTATTTTTAAATTCACTTTTTGTGAAACGTAAATACCATAAAGAAAAATTACAAAACCTTGCGCGGACACGTCGACTTAAGCCGTCCTTTTGAATGCTTTGTGGTGAGATAAGTCGGCATATGCCGATATAGATAAAATGTACTATAAAAACACGTCGATATTTTCATAGAAGATTTTCATACATAGAATATATACGAGTACTTTGTTGTGTCCCTATACAAGCATTTTCGTTTTTAGGTTCAACCGTTATATATTAGATTTTTTGAAAATGTTGTTTTAAAGAAGTGTGTCGTTATACGAGATAACTTTTTTTGTCGTTGTAAGAGAGGACGTGTCCTATCAATGAAATAAAAGTTGTAAATAGGACACGTCGGCATTTGTCGACACTCTCCTAATGTCAAATATAAATTAATCCAATTACGATCCTAAAACATTAATCAGACTTCATGTAACTCGAAATTATAGCATTCGTCATTGTGCGAGCATTTTTTAAAATAATTGTGTCCACGAAAGGTTTTGTTGTTTATTGAAATTGTCATAGCAACGAAAAAGTTCAAATTTTTCTTAAATGGTTTTTGAATGGTAGTATTTGAAAACCAAGTAGTGAATTGTATATGTTTTATTTTATATATCCGAGTGTGCTACGCAATTAGTGTGACTATTATTATAGAAAGTTTTGGTATTTGTCAAAAACGTGACAATTTAGGTGTCTTCGAGTAAATATCAAAAATGTGTATTCACAATTATTTATCATGGGTTTCGGACACAGTCTAAACAACAACTTTTGTTTAATTTGGTTTAGTTTGTTTAAAACAATTGTTATATTATAGTTTACCGTTGTGTTCATCATTTTACATATTTTGAAAAAAACCGACTTACTTTGTTAAAATAAAATTGATGAAATTCTTCGCGGTGTGTGCAACCATTTTAAAATTTGGTGACGTATATTTTCTGATAGTTGGCATTATTTTCGCGTAAGAACCACTTAAAAAGTTGTAAAAATTTTTGAAAAACAAAAAGGCCTTTTCATTTGACAGAAGATAATAAAACTTATAAAAATAAATTGATTGGAAAGGTATATTTTTGTTAATATATAATCTTTACAGATTGTATATTAACAAAGAAAGTTAAACAAAAGAACTCTTGCTTTTTTTAATTTAATTTGTTGGTGAATGTGTAATGTGTATTCGATTTAAAAAAAAAAAACACTAAAAGTGGAATAACCTTTTAAACCCTAAACAATTCGGAATAATTTTTCTAGGTTGGTTTTGTCGAAAATGAGCTCCTCTATCACCCTGCTTCGTTTGATCTACCATACTTCTGGGACAACCTGTATATGCATTTATCTTTTCGGTTATGATGTGGGAACCGCGTCCTCTATAGATGAAATTATTTTTCATCACTAACGGTATTATTATAAACTAATTATTGGTCAAATCAGAATAATCGGAGGCCTTTCTGTGGTGTTCTTTACCGATTATTGCATAATACAGAAATATAATAAAACAATTAATTTATAGTGACCAATTGAATCCAAATCTTGTAAGACTGTGCATAGGGTCAACCCAAAGTCACACACCTTAATTTAAAAATTACAAGTACTTAATTTAATCGAAGAGGTCCGTTTGAAGTCTTGTTGAAATGTAATGGACTGACTCTTCAATGTACATATATACACAGGCACACACACACATGTATATATATATATATATATATATATATATATATATATATATATATATATATATATATATATATATATAATACTTCTAATTAATGATAACTATACGACAAATAAATAATTTACAAAATGTGTACTAATTAAATGCAACATTTTTTCTATGTGTGAGACTAAATTGAACTTTGATTTAAAAAAATTTACTCTGTTTAAATGTCACTTTCTACACTATCAGGTCAAGTTCTACAATCGAGTTTAGTCCTATTGAATTAACTGTCGCTTATCAGCAAGTCAATTGAAGTTCTGTGTTGTTGAACAATGAAAATTTTTAATCCACTGTAGTCCGAACAAATATATAATATGTTCATTCATTCGAAATTATGAGTCTGGTATCACAGATGTATGTAGTAAAAATTGTTATCAGATGAATACTAAATGATCAATTAACAAATTTACATATGATCTTTATTAACACTTCACTATAATTTCACTATTTTTAATTTAAACACGATAATTAATCGTAAACGTATTTAATCACCACACAACACAAAAAAAAAAAAAAAAAAACGAAATATTTGATAAGGAATTGCACTGGCCAAATTGATTGGCAACAATAAATTAACTTAAGTGTTTTCGATTTGTACGCGAGCAAAATTTACGTGTTTGCTCCGCAGCACGTTATTATAGCGAAACAACTGAATGAATTACAATTTTTTGTTTACTTGGAAAGTGTGTAGTTTCGTTTATTGCCTCGGTAAGTCTCTCGCGCCGCTTATTAATGTTAGTTAAAATGTGGACAGCAAAAGAGAAAAACTCTAAAGAAGAGAATGTTTTTTGTTGTTGTCAACTTTAAGATAACCGTATGTGAGACACTATAAAAAAAATGATAATGATTACTAATGTACATTATGTACATGATTATAAGTAAATAAGTTCAATTGTGTCTGTATTAGTCTCGAATGGATGATATATGGTTGTGTCACTTGTTGATGTATGAACCATAGTACTACCATGGTTGTATACTCACTTGACTTGAACATTTTCTTAATAATTTATATTACCTCTTAAGTAAACTTGTTTGCCTCGTTTGGAGCATTACATCATTACATGCTTACAAAATGAAAATTAAGATTAAATCAAACGAAAACATTAGAACAAATCATTCGTGACATTATTTCAATGATATTGCTTATGGTGCTTATGATTAACAATTTGAACTGCTTATCATCACAAATGTGGTTTATATGGACTAGATGTGATGCGTTACAAACAATCAAATCTAACGTACGGCCAACAGCTCCTAAGGTTTATACAGATACATTGCAAGTTAGTGCCGATGAAAGTTATCCGTTGGGTCAAGAACATACCAATGCGTTCGTCGATTGTGCTTCATTCAATGCTTTGAGTCTCCACAACCATCGGAAATAAGTATAAGAACCAATTATCATTGTTTTAACTGATTAGGGTACTAGATGATGGTACAACCAACTCTAGTATCCAGTTAAATGTAAAGGCTGTTTTGCTACAGAAGGAGACGTTACAACTTCCCAGGGTCGAAATCGACATCTCTGAACTCGACTATTTAAATGAATTAGAACTTTCAGATGCCGAACTTATATGTGCCCATAGGAAGGTCGACATTTTAATCGCATCAGAACATTTTTTTAATTTACATCGGACAGTGAACGACAAGGGAATCGGATATAGTCGACAATTTAATCAATCAACAAGGAGATTAAAATCTATTGAGTCTGGTAAAGTTTTTCTTGCACAAAAGAACAGCGGAAATTCGCAGAAATTTAAAATTAACCGAAGGAAAAGTAGCTTGTGAAAATCATTTTACCACCACTGTCACCAAAACCATTAAACGAAATGCACGATTCAATACCCAGAGTATATCGTTCATGAGGGAATATGAAATACACATGGTGCGTGTTCCAAAAACAGTGCAATGCAATACCGCGAGAAAATGAGTGTTATTCGGCAAATTTTGGCGAGTCAGGATGATGCTGATTTCCAAAGGTGAAAAAAGAGATCCCAACGAAAAATACGTGATTATAAATTTTCAACCGTTTAGTGGCATGGCCCGAGATGGCTTATTGAACATAAAGATTTTTGGCCTATAATGGCCATTACCAAGGATGAAGCAGCTATGAAAGAGGAACGAAGATTGGCGTGTACCTTTTACACATTCAGCATGGGTACTGCTACTTTATTGATGGCGTTAGAAATATGAATAACTATATAGGTATACAAAGATATTGAGCAGCTTTATCCATTTATAAAACGGAATTCATATTTTGAGATTACTGCGAGTATAGGTGGCAAGTAATTAATGGATTCGTTGCCTGAAGTTTGAGTTACGAGGGCATTTCCATTCAAAAGATTCGGGGTCGAGTACGCTGAGCTAATGTTAGTTAGATAAACCTGAGAGGGGATCGTATGTCAAATCTGTAAGTCATAATATTTGTCTGTCATAAATGGCCTGTCAACAAGTTAAAAGTAAACGATGTCGGTTTTTTAAAAGACGAAAGCTTAGCTCCGTCAAGATGGGAACTAGGAATAATTAATTAGATATATCAGATATTAAATAGATTATAAACGATCAATCAATAAAATACTTCATCTACTATTTATTGAATCATGTCATTCATTGGGGCCGGAATGTTCACAGATGAGATGTTGAAATGTCAAAGACATCGTTCACCATTGGCCCTCTTGTTCTGTCATCAATTACTTCATACAACTATCAGATTACCAATGGTCTGAATTCAGAAAACTACGGTTAACAGACCCGACGTTCCACAAACCAGGAAATATAGACATTTTGATTGGATGTGATCAATACCTATCTTTAATTCTACCAGGTCACATATAACAAACCTCTGCACCTCGATAAATAAAGATAAAACTTTCATGAAATTTTGGGATATTAAAACTCCCACACTCCAAATTTTTTTCCAGAAGAAATTTATTGTGAAAATCATTTTTTAAATAAATACAAAAAAAACACGAAGGAAAATCTGAAGGTAGATACATCGTCACTTTACCATTCGACACCAATGCTGTGCCACTTGGAGAATCAAAATTACAAGCCGTCAAAAGGCTGCAATCCGTGGAACACGGACTTAGAAAAGATCCTGACCTAAAAATATAATATTATTTTTGTTGGAACACATGCAACGTATCCAATACATCCACGAGATAGATATCCCATGGAATCAGTGTTATTACTTACCACACCATCCAGTCTGCAAAGAAACCAGTACCACCACTAGAGTTCGGGTCGTTTTATTATTTAGATCTCTAAATAATAATCGGTTTGTGGGACCATCAATTCAATAAACCCTGAAACAAATACTTCCGCGTTTTCAAATGGCCAATAAAAGTTCAACCGACAGTTGTTTCCATCAGTACTCGATTTAATTGTGACAAAATATTCTAATTGCAACCAAATTATTAGAGTATTAGCATACTGCAGCAGTTTTATTAAAAGCTATGTAAGTTAAAACCTAATGAAAGACTAGTTGCCGCATTTCGTCGTTGCATATCACGCCGTGACCTTTCTCGTGAAATTATAACCGACAATTGGGCAAAAACGACCCCAATGAGCTCTTCAAAATCGTAAATGACACAAAGATTTCAAATTTTCTTTCCCAGAATTAAATCACCTGGAAAATCCATCAGCCGGCTCCCATTTTGGTGGAATTTATGAAGCAGTGGTGAAGTCAATAAAATATCACCTAAAACGAACATTATCAGAAGCGTTACTCATCTATGAGGAAATGACCACACTCCTGCCACAAATTGAATTTATCCTCAATTCTCGACCAAATTGTTTCAGTGTAAACGATGACATCGATCCTTTGACACCGGCAAATTTGACAGTTCTAATGGCACACCAAACCTGAATTTACTGAAAACATTTACTAAATTAGTCGATACATACGAATATGTATCGATTATCATCTGTTGTCACTAAAAATGGCAATAACCAACGGTATTCGTTCAAATGTTTGATAATGAACTGCTACATTCTTCCTCTTATTCTCTTTTGGGGTCCCTTGCTGGCAGCACAAATGTCATACCTTCTGCACCAGTTTCTACGTCTCTCCGGAAATTCACTCAATAAAACCGGCATTAGACTTTCTCCAAAGTCTTGTTGACACCCAAGTGTGTTATTCGGTTTGCTGATAGTAAAGTCTGTTCCATGATGATCTGCCGTAAGTTGATCCCCAGAATCGTATGAACAACCCATCCTTTAGTCTTAATGATTGCCACTGAGAGCAATAACTGTTAACCATTAAGCTTTCCGCCGTTATCTCATACCAGTGTGGTTTTCTACAATGTACTATTAAGTAGCCGATACATCATTCCTTATTGATGTTCCCTTAACTGCTCCTTTGTCCAGCGTTCCTTGACGTCGAATTTAATTCACGCAATATCAATGCAAGTATTCTATGCTACCTGTTTGCTACACTGCTAAAATTGAAGAGCGAAGAGCCTTCTGGACATCTCTTCTGCGTTGTTGTGCAAGATTCTTATTCGATGAACCTGGCTTCTTGTCCTTCTGATCCCTTGAATTGCATCAGCCATCTGAGCGCCACATGTTCGTTTCTCAGAAGAAAATCTTGTATTTACTGATATTTGTTGAAACGTTTCCCACTATCCACCACTGCCAGTAATTAAAGAGCTCAGTTCATACTGCAAGCATGAAAATCTCAAATATTTGTATCTCAGGACTCAGATTATTTTAAAAATTTGCGCTCAAGCGGAATCTGAAACAATTTCAATATTGATGGTTATCAATTTCGATAACCTTATACTGAACTTGAGGAGGCGTCAATGAAAATAACTCAATTTTGGTTATACTTATGCTACGAATTCTGATGATAAGAGGAAAGATAATGATTTGACCGGAACCATTGGTCTAATAAAAAAAATGTGGGACCTAAATCGAACCATAAAGAAGACCACCTTGACAGTTTTGGTCTCTTAATCTTCTTTATAAATCATTACAAGTCATGTGAGTCATCTTTTTACACTCTGGAGATATTTTCTATAGTCCGTCTCGTGCGAGAAAGTTGGTAATTGAATATCGGCAAATAGCTTGCTTGAAATGATCGACACTTTAGTATATTTTAGTGCAAACTTTGCTCTTTTAAAAGATCCAGATAGAGAAGTCCATTGGATTTACGAATGCTTAGGGTCTGGAGCCGAAATGCTTGCCCAGCTTCTAAAATTGTTTCACGATAAACAGTTGCGATGAAGATAACACGGTTAAAAAATAAGTGAAAAGCATCCATCGGCGGTAACAGCGTCCTAAACCATCACCATTGCTGGCCCCAGCTTTCTAATAGACATCCGCAGGTGAAAATTTTCATATGACCTCTCTGGCAAATAAACTCGTTATTTTTATTTATTTACATGTTGCTCAATGTGGAATGGAGCGTGCAAACGAATTCCTTTTTTGGTTCAGGAGTAAGATTCTGTACCTTTTGGAAATGCAAAAGCTTTAATTTGACCTCATTTTCAACCATTTTTTCCTACTGCGACGGAGATTTTGTTCAATTCGAACCTTGCTTTTCGAATAATTTCTTTTGAAGCTGCTATTTGTTTACGACCACTTCCTTTGCGTCTGGTAATGCTGCCAGTATCGTCGAAACGAGAAATTATTAGCTTTTGAACAGTTTAAAATTATTATCTTTATGTCATGCAGTCATGGTTGATTTGACAGATATATCTGTCATTTGACAGGTGATTCGTTGTGAAGTTTGTTGTAATTTTTTAAGCAATTAGGAGAAAGATAGATCTTTGCGACATGGTGTTATCCTTTATGAGATCATAAAGTGTTGGAATGCTGGGGTTTATCTCTATAAGGGCCAATAATTTATTTTGAGTCAAACGAACCTTACCAATCCATTTAACCAATTCACGAGACACACACACACACAATAAAATCAACCTTAAACACAAAACAAATTCTGCAACACCACCCCGCATACATACATGACGACTGAGTCGAATGATATATCTGCATACACATAACACAAGAAAATTCATCCTTTTCTTCTTTTTATTTCTCATCTTAACAATACACAAAAGAAAAACGAATTATTAACAAAAGACAATTGACTTTATTGTTTTCCAGTTCTTTTACTTAATTTTTCTTTTCAATTTTCTTTTTATTTTAAATAAATGAAAATACAAAAACAAAATGTAGAATAAAAGGAAAATAATAATAGTAAGATGCGAATGACGATGACGATGATGATGATGACGAAAATAAATGAAAATATGACTACATATTATTGTTATGACTTTTCCGAAAGCTCATATTGAATTATCATAATAATCATGATGATTACGATGATGATGATGATGATGATGATGAGTGAAAATGAATATAAGTTGTTTGATATTTTTATAAATTCATAAGTTTTCTTCCTAATATTGTTATAAGGAAAAATATAATTTTTTGTTTGTTTAGTTTTCATGAAAAGATTTTAATTTTTATTTTCTCATCCTTTATCATCCATGACTTTCCTCTATGCTCGAGTATATACGAGAATATATAAAATGTACATTCAAGTGTATGTGTGTCGGTACATATGCATGTAGAATTTTCTTGTTCACTGACGATGGAAAATCGGAAATATAAATTAAAGGATAACGTAATTTTTGTTGTTGTTGTAAAATTATAAAAATTATGCAAAACATGTGAAAATTTGTATGCATGTATATGTGAAAGATGATTTTATAAATCGCGGTCAAGTGTTTGATTTGAGATTTTTTTTTTTGTATAAATTATTACTTGCAACATACAGTGTTCTGGAAGTTTATAATTTTTGTTAACTGTATGTATGGTGAAAAACAGAAAAATTCAACTGTCAAATAAGCATTTTCTCAAAATATATTTCACAATACAAAAGAACAATTGGGCCTGATGAATGAATATCCATATTCAAAATCGCACAACACAACAATTTTGGTTTGAATATCTCCCACGATATTTCTATTATATAGAAATATTTCTATCTGTGGAAAAAGGCCACCGAGGGCACGGAATACTGTCATTGCGCTATCATTAATATTTTAAAATAATATTTACCACTATTTGGTTAGAATTCCGAGTAAACTTTAGTTCCTTGCACTCGATTACAAAACTTTTGTATTTGCTAAAACAACTACTCGAGACTGTTTAAAAATTGTAAACGGTTCAAAACTCATCTTCCTAACGATAAAATTCTGCTTACCTAATTTTATGAAAAATAGCAAGAGCAGTTTTGAGTAGTTAATTGTAAGTAAAGACGAAAACCTTTTTACTAGCGGTTAATTTGAAGTTCGCAGGCTGATTAAAAAATGGCCGTTAAACAGTTAATACTGGGCTTAAAGAAGTTTTTTTTATTGGTCAAAAGTGTAGTTAAGGCGATTATATATAGCTGAACTTACGTTAAATGCGTGGTTAAATGCGCATATTATAATAACGGAGTGAAGAGATTTGGCTTACAAAAAATGTAAATATTTAAATTACGAAAGATTTAAATTAGAACCAGATTTGGAATCATTTAAATATTTACGAAATTTAACCAACAAATGCATTAACCAAGCTAAAAATATCCGTATTCGATTTTGGGAATATGCAAAATTCCAAAACAACTTGGCGTTTTATTTACGTCAACGCTGATGCAGTAATTGATTTGTCTGCTGATGACATTTTGTCTGGGGTCAGTAAACTTAGTGAATCTTTAAGTGTTCTACTTTTCTGATTTTGATTTGGATAGTATTAATGGTGTTGCTTTTGTATTTGATTGTGTTGATGAACTAATGGTATTAAATGCAATTCGCGCAGTTAAGTCTGATTCGATAGCACATGACATGGTGAATTTCAAATTACTCGAATTCCCACTCCGATTTTTGAAAGACACGCAAACGGGACTTTAAGCTTTTGGTGAAACACTCTTGCAGACAAATCGTGCCGATTCTGTGATTTTTGCCCAACAAACAGTTCCTGTATTTCTGGCAAATTCGGATTGGGAGTATATTTGTAACTTGCTTGAGTGTTAGCTTTAAAACATTTCCTTTATTTAAATACTTGTTGAGTTTCTGGATACACCATATTGGATGCCCTTTCATTTGGACCTAAGATGTAAAGATTGTCGGTTTTTCCAACTGTTGAACAACCTACGTAAAGTTGACCAAGGGAAAAACACGGTTTAAGATCAAGCCCAACAACCTTCAGCAATTGTCCTTGTGCCTTGTTTATGCTCATGGTAAAACTTAAACGAACGGGAAACTGAAGGCGTTTGAAGTTGAATGGCAGATCTGAAGGGATAATTGGGATCCTTGGTATGAATACGTCTTTACCTGCAAAATGGCCAGTCATGATGGTGGCATGATAATGTTAGGCATGAGTTTCTTGACAGACAGTTTTGTTCCATTGCAGAGTGCAAGACGATCGGGTGGTTTCTAGTTCCAAGGTGTTCAAAAACTGTCGTGTAGTTCTCCCCTCATGTGCGTCACATTTTGTATCGATATAGATTCGTAAGTTTCCAGGCTACCAGGCAATTCCTGTAAAAGTTGCTTTTTTATGATTGTGATATCTTCGTTTCTTGGGGAGAAAATTGCTCTTTGGAACAGCCAAGCTTGATCAGTGGAGTGCTGTGCCACATTTGGAAACACCGCCTGTTTCAGTTCTTCTTGATTTTCCACAATTCTTCCAATGGTTTGCAACGTTATGAATTCATCTCGTGGATACGAAGTAACAGCCCCATTTCCAAGTTGAAGTAGATTATCTGTGAATTGCTGGAAACAGGGATCACCTGTGACATGAGAGCTCTGTTGAAGATATCATTACTGTAATTCAGATCCATGTTCTGTGGTAGTATACGGGCTTGGTGTAGTATGTCTTCTGACAGGTTTTCCTATCCATAACTGTTGCGGGGCAGACATCGAGCATGTTTCAAACAGATTACGAAATACCTTTGGAGATCGAGAAGCTTTTTCCAATGCTCTGTTTTAATGGTGATCGTTCTGTAGAAGTCCTTTAAATTAGCAAATCTCTTTGTAAGTTTCGCAAAATCTTTCTTCAACTGGTCTCAAATCTATAAATGACTTTGGATCTCTTACTTCATGCAGAATGAGTTGTATAGGTGAAATTCAGAGTTGTTTGGATGGACAGTGCACACCCGGCCGAGTGCATCGCTGGACCTTATTCTTGCTTGTTGTTACAACCTGCCCTTGTTTTCGGCGGTTCCAAGTCTTGTTTCTGGTGTTCCAAGTGAAGTACTTTGGAATTTGGTTGTAAAATAGTGTGCGTGCCAACTCATGATGATTGCAAAGCTTGAAGAACGACGTCAGTGTTGTTTCCTGCTATGCTTGTGCACGTCCAAGCAGGCTCTTTGTTTGGCAATGGTTGTAGACTTTCGATGCTGAAAACAGTAGTTGGAACCTTCTGATTTTATCCAAGAAATGTTTATCTTCTGTTGACTGTCTAAGCAGAAAAGTACGTAGGGGCTGGGAACAATAACTGTGGAAATTGAACCTTACCTCCGCTGCAGCACATTCCTGTAGTTTCATTTTTCCACTTCTTTGCCTCACAGTGTTGGCATGTCCCATTCATTGATCCAATGATGCTTAAAGTATCAGAGGCATAATCTACTGATGGGTCATAATTAAAAGCTGCATTTTGTAAATTTCTCCAGATACACATTCGAGCAGCACCTGTGCCAGTTCTAACTCGCGCTGAAGTCTTGATTCTCTTTCGTGTTTTGCTTCAGCAGGATAGCCTCCGCGTCTCTGGTTATGGTCTTCGATTCATTTCTCTGCTTTCTCTTCGTCTTATCGCGTGACATTTTTTTTTCTAGGAGGCTTAAAATTTTCAACAACGGATTATGTTTTAAATTAAAACTATTTAAATATTTTTTTTGCAACATGCTTATATAACTACCACTAATATGATTATTTTGAACAACACAAAAAATATGTTCCGTCAACACACAAATTTGTAAGTTACAGCCCACTTTGTTAGGGTTTTGGAAGTATGTTAAAATTACTTAAAGAAACCTAATTGAATTGTTAAAGTTAGGGCTTCGCAGGCATTCAGGACTGTTTTCATCTTTAAGAGTTACATACTGCTGGTATTAATACTGCTGTAAAATATTTATACATTTGCGCAAATCATTTTTAAGCATAAAAATTCGGAAAGGGGTAAGCCTTTACAGGCTAATACGACTAAATTTGTATATATGTTTTGTTTATCTGTGTTTACGAAAAATAGAATTCACCTTGTAATATAGGATGTTATGCTTTTATACCTTACAAATAATTAAATAGTTTTATTAACGTTTAATCTTGTATTGTTTTTAGGGCCAAGCATAATATAAATACACATAGTACTATCATGGTATGTTATCCCATTGATGTGCTAGATGTCGCTACTGGTATCGTTTTAAAATAATCAAAATATTTTTATATGTATAATCGCCTAAATGTCATATAATTATTCTAAATGTTGAAGGTATTCTATCGACTCGACATCTGGACTAGCAATGGGTAAACTGTTTTTTTCTTATGATGGTAGTACTAGAATTGATTACAATTGATGGGTGATTTACCTGCAGGTTATAAACCAGTACGTGTATTCCACATCTATAGGCTTCTAACTTGTGACTCATTTTTGAAGAAAAATAAGTCGTAACGAAATTTTTCAGCTCCCAAAGTATATACCTGTGTTTCGTATGCTTTATGACTAAGGCCATCCACTTTTAAGAGGTATAAATTGATCCTGTAATTGATTTAGTATGTGGAGGGGTTCTTGAATCAAACTGTATCATCCAAACTATAATATGTGTTTCACTAAACAAGCTTGTTCTTCGTATTATTCTTCATAAATAGAAGAACCCAGGTGCCACCAATCGTTGCAATAACCGTTTAAGATCTGTTTGTAAAACGAAACCAGGCCAGCGTACTTGGTCACCATTTTCTTTATGATCATCGACATCAAGAATTTTCATCAAAATTCCGATCTCTTTTAGTGTACAAACGACAATAAATTTTTGAATGTCTTCTATACTATGAAATTGCACCTGCTAGCTGAGGACCAGTAATGGCTTTTAAAATCCTTATTTATTGCTATGTAGAATAGAATAGACCGCGTTTGACGTATATTTGCACCACAATTTTTATTGTCCTATATATATTGTTCTACACAAAATAAAAATCTCCAAAAATAGATAACACGACCACAATTGTTGTGAGCTGTTCGTATATAGCTATTATATTTATGTTTGAAAATTTATTAAGACACGTGGCTGATTCATGGACAAATCCCTAGATTTAAATTAACAAATTTTCAACGACAAACCGCTGTGCAATTAACACAAAACATATACATAAATACATACGCGTCTTGATAGATCCTTTATTATGTTTTTATAATTTTTAGGTTTGCGTGTGTGTGTGTCTATAATTTATATCACAATCCTTTATGTCCTTACAACAAACAGCACAAAAACAACTGGCAAAAGAGTTCTTTTCATAAAGACATATAAATAGACTTACATACATTTTAATATATAAATTCACAATAACAATGGACAATGTTGTCATCGCATTGTCATCATCAAATAATACTAAATAATAATAATAAACAACAACAAAAGGAAAATCTGTATAAATATATGTATGTATGAATGTGTTTGAGTAGAAAATGAGAAAGCTGGTTTTACTCCACACCATCATCATCATGATGATGATGATATTCATAACAATGAGGAAATTTCTTTTCCTTTATTTTGTGTGCATGAAAACGTTCTCTCGTTTCTATAGCGAAGTATTTGCGCGCCATAAAATAATATTTTCACAATTTTCAAACAAAAACAACTGTTAACTATGGAAAAAAGGGGAAATGAAAAAGACTTACCATCTTTAAATATTTTTCTTCTCGAATTTGAATGAAACGTGACAGAAATTTCTTAATCGTGTATATTTGTGCTAGGTGTCATGTCAACACATTAGAATGAGTATATAAGAAATGGTTCAATTGGATGGAATGCACAATAATGCTTTGCACTACCGTTGCCGTGGTGCAACAGTTTAACGCCATCCTAATTATATAGTTTACAATCTACATTATTGAAGAATCTGTAAATATAACATGATCAAAACAAAGTAGCGCAAATTCTAGTTTGGTCTATATATCTATATCGGACACCCATTGGAGTTCACAGGATCCCATTTTGTCTTTGAATCTGGTCTATTATATTGTTTTCAACATTGCAGTAGATCGTTTGTAATTATATAGTTATTCGTCAGTTATCTCCTCTCCATTCTATTCTTTTCGGATATAAATCCTGTTCCAAAAACGGAGTAAAACTCAAAAGAAACCACTCACTAAAATCGAAAATTTCCAAAATTAAATTAAACCCATGATGGTTAGCCCATCAAAATTTTCAAAATTCATAAAACGCTTGATGGTGCCTGTCAAAATTTTGAAATTTTTGGCGTCAATTGAAAATTTGCAAAACCCAAAAAACAAAAGATGGAAAGCCTATCAAAACTGTAAAATTTTTGCCATCAATCGAAAATTTCTTAAAATTTCAAAATACCATGATGAGCCTGTTAAAATTGAAACTTTTGCCACCAATCGAAAATTTCTAAAATTTATAAAACTAATGACGGTATGTCTATCAAAAATAGGAAATTTTTGCCATCAATTGAAAATTTCCAAAAATCCAATGATGAGCCTCTCAAAATTGTGAAATTTTCCACCAATTAAAAATTTCCAAAACTTATAAAACAAAGAATGGTACGCCTATTAAAACTGGGAATTTCTGCCACCAATCGAAAATTTCCAAAATTTATAAAACACATGTTAACTAGCCCTTCAAAATTTTGAAAATTTTACCATTACTCAAAAATTTTCAAAATTCAAAAAACAAATGATATTTATAGCAAATGATATTTATTTATCAAAACTGTCAAATTTTTGCGGCTAATTAAAAATTTCCATAATTCAAAAAACCTGATGGTAAGCCTATCAAAACTGTGAAATTTTTGCCATCAAATGAAAACTTCCAAAATTCTAAAAATTCATGATGATTGGTCTATCAAAATTGTGAAATTTTCGCCATGAATCGAAAATTACCAAAATTTATAAAATAAATGAATAAGTAAATGAAATTTTTCCGACCAATTGAAAATTTTCAAAATTCAAAAAACCGCTGATGGTTAGCCTACCAAACCTGAAATTTTTCCGACTAATTTAAAATTTCCAAAACCCCTAAGAGTTAGTCTATCAAAACTGTGAAATTTTTGCAACAAATTGAAAATTTCCAAACTTCAAAAATACCCTGATGATTAAAGACCCTAAAGAATGTCTCAAAATTTCTAACCCTAAGGTTAGAAATAAATTTGTTCCAATTATAACCAAGAATCAAAATTATTTATTTTTGTCATGAAAAAACAAGATGACTGGTCTATGGCAACTTGACAACTTTAAATGGCCAGTAGGTTCCATACTAAAAATTGCCTTACGATAATTACTACCAACTATGCCAAATTTTTTAATTAACTAATAAACAATGCTGCCATCCCACAACTTAAATTTTCACACAAGTATCATGTATATATTTACATACCGAGAGAACCTTAAATTAAGAAAAAAATCCCAAATTTTATATTTTGAAAAAAAAGCCAAAATAACGAAAAACTCAAACGCTTTTCCAACCATTTTATCACACGACGAATTAAAAAAGGCAAACAACAACAAATAGCACAAAGCCAGTCAAAATTATGGCATGATTGTTGTGTTTTCCTTGCTACTGCCATCGTTGTTGTTATACCAATGGAAAATTCATCATCAAACAAACAACAAAAACAATGGGAAAAAATGAATTTTTCATTTTCTTTATTATTGTTGTTATTACTATTATTGTGATTATTATTATTATTATTGTTGGCATTTTATTTTGTTTTGTAGAAACAAAACAATACAATTGTTTTCTATTTGTTTGTTTGTTTTATTAAAAAAAAAAAAAAACAAAACAAAACAAAAAATTTAAAGAAAATGTTCATTTGTTTTGGTGATTTGGATATTTGGTTGTTGTTTTTGTTTTAAACATAAACAAAACAAAAATTATTAATTCTCTAGAAAAACAAAATGTATACTACAGTGTGATCGTCAAAAGGTGCTTTGACATTTTTAGAGAAATCTTGATTTTATTGGAACGAGTACTTTATTACTGTTTCCACCGTTAAATTTTTGACGTCTTGTGAATAGTTGGGAATTGTGATCCACACTTTAACCATCTTAAAAAGACCCTGTGTGTTTAGGCAACATAGGCGATAGCTACACTTTTACTATGGCAGCACCATTTTATAAATATAAACATATATTGGAAGGTTCATTACAGATATTTAAATCCTAGCTCTTCTATTACTCCTATGAACTACACTACAAAAATTACTCATTAATTCAGAATAAACACAATTAAAAGAGCCTACAGAGTTGCCATTTTCATAAATTTTCCGCTTACAATTTTCTTGAAAAACTTGTAGTGTTAACCTTTTTTTCTCTTGACTCCTGACAGAGCATTGTACAACTGTCCATGTGTAAAAACTGGGTGAAGCAATAGCACTCTAATTTTGACGAAGGTCGGGTCCTGACTGTAATGGAGTAGGCTAACCACAGAGGAAATGACTGTCCTCGCAATTTAAACGATTCATATTTCTTAACAGCATGACTCAGCAATCGACATTAACGCACAGTTTAGGAGGTGGAAGTCCCATAGGTGTCAATGAGTTTAAAAACATAACAGGGTACTGATCGGCGAAGGAATCGAAGCAAGGATCGGGTTTCTCCATAAAGTTTTGCCGAAATTGATTCGTTAATTCGAATCAACGATATCTTGTGATGATGTCTGTGTGAAATTCGAAAAGTTCTGACTTTTGACCATCGTTGTACACTCATGTTTCGATCAAGTTTAATTCTTGAAAATATTGCAATAACCTTGCTGCTCTTAACTGACGACTCGACATCCTTAACGAGATTTCCGTGCAAGACAACAGGAGCCTGTGGTCTAAAATCTGAATGTATTATTTAACCGTTCTTTAAAAAAATGGCAGCAAGTCTAGTAAGAGTAACAGCTTCAACTCCATCTTCTTTGTATAAAAACGTCTTTCTTGAACTGCCAGCTCCAGATAGAAAGAAGCACATGATTACTATAAACTGAATCTAAGATAACGTCGAAACCAATTTTTTGCTTTTCAATGAGGAATGGAGAAAGGTCCATTCCTCATTCAGCACATGTTCGTTTAAAATAATGTCATCAATATGGATGTGGTAGATGTTAACAATTTTCTCGTTCGACCTCGTTTCGCTTCCGTTCAGTCCGTGTTCTTATGTTGAACGCTTGTTATTTCAGTGGCCATATAAAAATGATTTCATTGAGTAAACGGTATGGGTCTTGAGGGGAATGAAACTTACACTAAAATTAAAAATAATTTTATCAAGAAGCACATCTCGATTCACATAATTTATTACACATTTATAATGCGTGTAGCGACAAAATAATCCCATTTCCTATTTACAAAAAAAAAATAAAAAAATTTAATTAAAATCCATATAAAATATTTCCAAATATTTTTCTAATCAAAAAAATGTGCATATCCCATTTTTATGTATCGTTGTGTGTGTGTACATTTTTAACGTTATTGATAATATAGTTTTCAGTTTTATTGTTTTATAAATTTTCCGAACAAGAATAATGACTGTTAGCATCCGGTTATGTAACAAAATACTATTCTACCATCGTTATACAGTTTTGGGAAAACATTTTTATCTCACTATTATAACGGTATGTTAAGTACATAAATACAGAAACGCGTTGTATATGTATATACACACACACACATTACCAATATTATTTCTGTACTCATCATTAACTTCCTGGATAATCATAATTAAGTTACGATTTTAGCATATTTTTAGGTTATGTTTGATCCGATATACGTATAGGGTTTTCAATCATGGACTACTTGTTTCGCATATTCTGAATTTCTGCGATTTGATTTCAAGAAAATTGCGGCATCCAAATTTACAAATTGACTGATATTATTGAACTTCGTGCGCCCTTATTAGAAAACCCTAAAAAATGATTATTTTATAGTTGTGTATCACTAAAATTTGTGGTATAACGACTCTCTGTAGCTAGGTTGAAACTTAAAACTCATAAATCATATTTCATTAATGGATTCGTTATCAAAAAAATAGTTTTCACTGTATGACCAATAATAAATTACGAGTTAAATTGGAAATGATTTTTTTTTTTTGATTAACTATATAGTTTTAGGATTTATACAAACAATAGTGTCTATGGTTATAAACTTTGTGGCCGAACGTTGTTGATAGTTACGAAGGAGTATGATGACGTGGAAACAGTTGTATGTAGGTTTAAAATTAAACGTGGTTATCGAGGGCACTAACATGACCATAATACAATTAAATCGAACGAGAATCAATGTTGTGTTTAATTTTTGGGATCGTATTTTTGAAATAACTTACCGTCGAACCCAAATCACGACCCAAACTAAAATCTGAATCGTCATTGTCCGAAATCTCTCTAGCAAGTCTTCAGAGAACTATATAGAGCAATTAAACGAAAAATTTAATCGATAATTTTCCGTTCAGCATCGGCTTAGACAACGATCTAGTACATGATACGAGCACCGTCCTCGTAGCACCTCACGTCAAAGTAGTGGGCATTGAAGGTGCTGGTACCATCGAAAATATTAAGAAAGAGCGTCAAAATGTCAACGAGGTTGCCAAATGTCCATACAAATGTCAATACAAGCAATAAATTATTGCTTTATAAGCAAATCTTGAAACCCGTGTGTAACATATGAATGTAATATTGTAATCATATGAGCGTTACCCATCATGGTTGATAGGGTCATCATGTCATGTAAATGAATATACTAATAAAGACGATTAGTTCTAACTTCACTATCAACTATCAAGTGTCTTCACTATCAAGTGTATTTCAACTAACATTACACCGTATGGACCTACGGAATACCGCTTTGTGTCTGCTCCACATACCAATATCGATATAATGAAAAGTTTCAAAATAAAATTTTGCTAACTATTGTGAACGCACGATGGTTTATTAGAAATAGCGATCTTTAAAGGGGCTTGAAGACTGAGTCAGTTGCAAGTGAAATACAAAATTGGGCAAAAAGACACTGTAGCGGTTGAGTATACTATACTCAGCCCTACAAAAAGGCAAAAGTATAATTTACTTAATTATATGTTTGCCAAAACACCGCGTACCAACAGGTGCGCTTATGGTACAAAGATGGTTGTTGTGTTCACCACAGGATGGAGCTCAACATCTCAAAAAAGACGAGATAACAAATCAAAATACGTAAACTCGTTCATTCCATTTTAAGACGTCAACGGTGATAGACCACAGGTCAACATAGGATCTCAATCACCATCACTATCACCAGCAACAACAACAACAATTTAATAATTAAATTATTACTGGTAATTAATTATATAAATTCAAGAGAAAAAAACTGTAAGTGTATTTTATACATAAAATATATAAGTGCGTGTTTTATAAATAAAGATAATTTCACAATAAGTATATTGTAATTAAATAGTGAGTTTTATTCTATTCCTACTTGGGAAGTTTTAATCGCTATAACACCAAAAGAGACTACAAATGCATTCTAATGTAGAGGCATTACAGTTTCTAAACAATTCGAACATCGTCAGAAGGATTAAACGAACTAAGCCTTTCGAATTAATTAAGTAAATTATAATATATAGGCTAAAATAAAAATACTCATTAATCCTCATATAAGAATAGATTGTAATACAGGGTCGGCCATCTGTTGGTCCTTTTCTCAATCAATGAATTTTAGTAGTTAATATTATATGTTCTAAAAAATTCTTTGACATATGAAAAGTCAAAAATATGCCATTTATAATCATGGAGTCGCTAACAACACAACAACGCATTTTGATTGTCCAAATTTAGTAACGATTTAAAGATTCGATTAGTTGCAGCTAATGGTTATACAATTACAACGTATGGTACTCGCCTACTACACGTAGATTTGGGTTCACGTCTTAATTTCAGATCCCTTTATTATTGCTTCTGTTACATGATTAATTATTGGTGCCGAATTTTTATTAAAATGCCCTCAAATACAAACGTCTTTTAGATACGAATTCGTCGCTGTGCGTGTAACATGCAATTCCGCGATTATTTTTTATTGACAGCAATTAGGTGAACTCCTCAAACATTATCCAAACCTCACACAAGAGGTTTGTTATGACCTACTTGTATAACATATACATATAATGTGTTTCAATATTACAGAAGGCATAATATAAATATACATAGTACTCCATGGAATGTTAACCCATTGATGTGCTAGATGTCTCTACTGGTATCGTTTTAAAATAATCAAAATATGTTTATATGTTTAATCGCCCAAATGTCATACATTTATACTAAATTTTGACGATATTCTATTATGCAGAAAGTCATCTACCATTTCGCGGCCCAGACCTTTAGATTCCGTAAATCATAAAATAGCAAAAAACGAGTTTGAATGGGTCATTTGATAAGTTTGATTGGGTCATTTGATAAGTTTGATTGGGTTTCGAAACGTAACATAAATGACTGGTGACCGTGAGGGGGCTATCACCAATTAGGCGCGATCACAGTACCAGATAGGTATCCATTCCCGCATCTCTTTAAGTTTTCCCTTAATCTTCAAGACTGCGTCGGTTTCTTCAAAATATTTCTCGTGTGTGCTTACTACTAAACCCCTGTAGCATCAAAGGACATTCATAAGATAGCCATTACCGTACCTTTTCGACTCTACGAGTTTATCAGAATGCCATATGGTTTAAGGAACGCGGCTCAGACAAATCAACGTTGTGTACAATACGGTTTAACAATTTTTTATTTGTCCCCTTTATCTCCAATTTAGTAGCATAAGGCATCTAATAGACTGGACCATTTAACCCTGTTGTAATTTTCACTCATGATTTCCCGTGTTGTTTCACTTCTGCTAGCATCGTTTTTTTCAATGTTACAGGTGGTCGGCCAACTTTTTTTTCCTTGCGGATTCCTTTCAAGAGCTCTTTTGTAACTGTCTCAGCGTGTGGCCAATCCATTTCGTAATTTCGGTCTCAATGACTGTTTGATTTGATAGCCTTAGAAGCTTAACATTTGTCATTTTGTTCGACCAGACGCCCTCAGTATTCTCAGTATCTGTGTAATCCAGATTTTCGTGTTTCTCCGTAAATTCCCATTGGACACCGTAGGGGGACGAGCTGTCTAATTTGCATATGCCCTCTTTGAATATTTCAGCTGGTATGTTCCAACGGCCTGGTTGTTCTTCATTTTAGCAATGACACTGCTAACTTCCCGCTCCGTTCGTGGGTGGGTGCTGCTAGTTTCGTTAATGGCGCCAGTTGTTAATTCGAAGATTGTGCTTCATCTGTAGTTAATTTGACCAGATTCATCCCTTATTGGTGGTATATTGGTAAATTTATCAGTAGCCCGTCGTATGCATGTTCAGGGCTGCTGCTCTCTTATGGTGCCTTGAGAATTTTGCAGTATATGGTCTACGATCATTCCTTGCCATTTTCTTGGTTTCCTGTGCCGTACCCTCCTAATGACGTTTCAGTTCTGACGTGTTTTGTAGGCACATTTGCAACTTCGGCGTTCTTCAATTTTCTTCCAATTTATCACTGATTCAGGGTTTTCGTGTTAGTAGTTTCAATATGAGTTTCTTCGACTTGTTTCCATTATTGTTCGACACTGATGGCTGCTTCAATGGTTTGGAGTCTGAACTTGAGTGCTTCGCAGAATGTGTTTCTTGTATCGACGTCTTTTAATCTGTCGTTATTAAATTTCTTACGATTTGACTTGGTGCGCTTTACAGCAACAGGCTTTATTTGGAACTGTGATATTACCAATTGGTGGTCACTATGAATGCCTGCACCTCTCATTGACCTGACATTTTGCAATGACGTGAGGAACTTCTTGTTGATCATTACGTGATATCTTTGGTTCCCTGTTCTGCCATCAGGTGATGTCCATGTGTATTTGTGTATATTTTTGTGTGGATATCTACTGCCTCCGATGGACAGCTGGTTTGTGACGCAGAAGTTGATGAGTCGTTCTCAATTATTATTACGCACAGAGTCTAATGCTTAGAACCAATTTATGCAATGAACCAATTTATGCATCGAATCTTCTTGTATTATCTTGACATAATTTCTTTGTGCCCTTGATATTGTGGCTTGTACCTGTTACCTTGAGAACAGTTGAGAACTTTGCCTTGGCTGTTATTAATATGCCTTGTTCATGTGTATCAAACACAAATTGGATTTAGACCAGGATCTCGCAACTAACGTTTTCGTTTGGTGCGAAACCAATACCAAACATCCATGTCATTCCAAAGGAAATGCTTCCAATTATTTTTGAAAAACTTCACGGTCTTTCACGCCCAAGAGAATACACGTAACACATAAACTGATTTCTTTGAAATATTTCTAAACTGGAATGAACGCAGTTCTAAGGCATGCATTACTTTCCAAAGATCTAAGGATAACTGCCATCCTCGATCGGAACACAGTCTTTTTGACATTTCGTACATTACGAGGTTTGGTATTCAAGTTATCAAGGCTATTCGAAAGCAATCTATTTCAAGAATTAAAAAAATGCTATAGGTTCTCATAGAATAACGATATATCACCCACTGACAAATGGCAGAACGACTACATCGTCATTTAAAAGCATCCCTTTGTGCTAGATCGATTTCCCTTAATTGCAGTGATGAACTCCCATTTCTTCTCCTTAGAATATCAATTTTGATCAAGACTGATCTCGGGTGCTCGAAAGATACTCGGAATACCCCTCAGGTCAATATTTATATACCAAAAGACCTCATACGGACTATAACCATGTTTTCGTCCGGGTGGACGGAGTTAAAAATGGATCAACAATTTATCAATCGCCATTGACAAACTAAAACCGGTGTGTGTTATGAATGAACTGAACATAACGCCTTTGTCATGTTAAGTTCAATTAAACCGAGCCTCAGGAAGCATTTCAATTTCTAATCGGTGGAACCACATCTGCGGGGTGAGTGATATAGGGTTCCGTAAACAATGTTTCAATATTATACCCAATTGCTCCTATAATTAATCAAATATATTAGTTTATACATATTTGAATTGTTATAGGGAGCAGTCGGGTGTAATATTTGTCCTATATATAAAGGAAAAAATAATGCCGCCATAAAATATACGCAAGTCTTACATCTTTTGAATAATATTCTAGAGCTATTCGAAAAAAAACCCATCATGCGGGAGAATGTTCAAAACCATCTCCTTCTGCATTATCCATTTGACTTTGTTTTGTAAAATACACAACTCAAAGGCTCTTTTGTGCTTACTTTGAAAAGGAAAATAACTTTTCTATTCATATTCTATGTGTGCATTTTTCATTTTATTCTTCGGTTTTGAATCTGTGAACCAATGAACATATCTTTGAATATAGATTCTTCCATTTTTTTGATTCAAATAAAACCCAGAACAATATAAAATTCCAAATACTGTATTCCTTGTTGACAAGTGTGTGTGTGTGTGTGTGTGTGTGTGTGTGTGTGTGAGTGTGTGTGTGTGTGGACTACCAAAAACTACTACGCGAATTTGCGTCAAACCCAATTGTAGATATATATATACACATCTGACGTATGTCAAAATTGAATTGACTTTTAAAATATGTTGTAGGCTCATAATGATGGTACCCAAATAATAGACAGTTAGAATAGCAACAACGACACCACCACAAAGGCTTTCAGTTTTTATCTGTTTTCCATAATTCATACAAACCAAGGATATTTTTCGTGTGACACAATGGAAAATGTATAGCATATAGAACTCATTTTTGTTCTATCATTTGTATTCAAGAATAATTGAAAATCCAGTAAAATATTTTAAAAAAAAAACTCACTGACTGATTACATATTGTGTGTCAAATCATAAAGCATACATTCATGTATGTACGTACGTACGTATGCATTGTTTATGTTCTGTTCTGTCTATGTGATGATTTCAAAGTATTTTCGGTTTTCATCAACTGTACATATGGAGCAAAAAAAAAAAAAAACAAATTAATTTTCACATCTGATTCACATCATTGAATGGTATTCTTCTTTTTTTATGTTCAAAAGCTCTTTGCAATAGGACTTTATTCATATACAGATTTTAAGACTTTTTTTTTGTATGTGAAAAGTTTATTTCATCAACATATATGCATATCACATAATAAATTTTGAATTATCCACTTGATTATCATTCACAAAATAGTTAAAAACAACAAGAGATTTAGATTGTCATTGACAAATGTACATAAGTACCTAACATATAGATGATGGCATTAATTCAAGTGTATATTATGTACATGTCATAATGATTCGATTTACTAATATTTTATTTTTGGTTGTCCAGTAAAATGTATTTAAAGAGGGAAGGTATATCTTTTGCTATGATTAAGCTTGGTTTCAATAATTCTGAAAATTACCGTTGGTTTCATTTTTCTAAATATCTACTAAAAGTTTTTTTATGTCTAGAGTTGCCGAAGGCTCTCACTGGTGAAATTTCTTGATTTGGGATATTTTTGATTATAGTTTATGTGGACTCTATTATTTATTCTATATTCTATATCCTATATTCTATATAATATTATAGAGTAGTTAGTTTGTATATAAATCTCAAAAACTGCTGTATCAATTTTCACCCAATTTTCACTATTGACTTCTGTTTACCTCGGGATGGTTTTAGGCTGGTTTTAATTTTATATACATTTATATAAAATTATATATAATTTTATATTTTATAATGAAATTATCATATACATCTCTTCAATTCATTTAGAGCCATCTTACGTTCAATAGCGAAAACAAAAGTGACAAATATATAAAATTTGGTTTAAAACGCACTCAGAACAAATGCACATGACATTGAACAGTTTTAAAAATGCAATCGTTTTTTGTCCATCAACACGACAGTTATGGTATTTTGAATCTGTTTTTCGACGTTTTTTTTATATATTTATTATTAATTAATTTATTATTAATCATTTTTGTTCTTCAAAAGACATTTTGTGATGTTGCTAAAATTACCGTTTTATTTGAATTTTCTATAAAAATGCATAACCGTTTAAATTTATTTTAAACGCAATAAAAGATGTGTGGTTACCAATCCCATCTATGAACGATTGAATAAACTAAGAACTCAATAGAATGAGACATTTATGACGTTTGAAATTCAATCGTTTTTTGTATATTTTTTTTTTTACATGATTGATGAAATAAATAAATAAATAAAACTGTAAGTTGTACCTAACTCTAACATATTCCAAAAACTATAATAACACCTTAATACATTTCTTCCGGAAAAATGTCAAAAATAAGATCGAAACTAGGAAGAAAACCATATCACGCAAGCAGAGTACATATTTCGAGACTCAATGAAAATCAAGAAGAGCGTGAAATTCGTAAATCTCAAATTAATTCAGCACACTCAGTTAGTCGTGCTCAAGAGAGTATCATAGAGCGAGATTAATACGTTTGCTGATAAATCGAACTCATTCTACTGTCAATAGACAACGTGAATCCGGCTCCCCAAAGAACAGAACGACTAGAAGATCAACGTCAACGTTCTGCTCGCAATAGAGCACCATGTCAAAATGTGTTTAGATTCAGGTCCGCATTATCGTACCAACCGGAAATAGAGTATATGTAAATATGAATGAGGTACTAACTAAATATGAATGAGATGGCAAAGTGGTAGTTCTAGAACTCGAGGAACCACCAGGACCAATTATAAGTCTAATTTTAGGATTACATCAACTTGTACTAATTGTATTAATCAAGCTCCATGTAAGAGGCCCAACTTCTTTTGAGACGTTAAGAATTGTGATATAGTTTACCCAACGTTCCATGCAGCTTGCCGAAAACTTTGATTTCTAGAAAATGACTATCACCAGAGAGATTCACTTACCGATGACGCCATCTTTGAGTTGACATACAAGTTAAGATAATTATTCACAATAATCTTGGTTTTCTGTCAAAGAACCCAATCCAACGTATTGTGTAAACATTCCAAAAACAAGCATGTGATGACATTCTTCACAGAGAGCGGATACGATGCAATGATAACACTACAATTTTCCGGAGATATCTTTAACCAATAATGCCTCATTGAAATAGAAGACAAGGATTACAGTATATGAGTGAGAAACATTTAATTGACTTAGGCTAGCTAGCCTTTTCATAAGTTGGTATCTGATCAACGATGAGCTTTCGATAAAATCATCGATATCGCTTGCAAACCTATTCGCGGATGCTCCTGGTGGATCGGAAAAGATATAGTATGGCCCTAACTATTGCATCGTCAGATATTGCGGCCACACTCATCAGCGATGGTAGAACAGCACACCCCACAAGATCTGTTTCATCATAAAAAATGGTCCTCTCTGAAAAGTATTGCAAACAACTACGGTTATAGCGTAGAATGAGTGCACGATGGGTCATCGAGCGCACGTTAAAGCCATCGACCGAACGCATGTCAAAGCATGTTTGGAAGCATCTTCCACCTGGCATTTCGTAGAGAAACTGAGTTTAAGAACAAAAAATATGAGAGCACAACTTGGTACTTCTAATCGAGATGGAAAAGCAGGTAAAGCCATGAATGATATGATTTCTGCAAAATATTTTCTATATTCTCGCGAGAATAGAAAATCTTTTGCAGAAATAATATCATTGGCTATGCCAAAGAGGAATAGTTTCGCCACGTTACTCATCTGCAGAAGAAATAAATCATATCATTTTAGAAAAATTCGACGGAGAACTTCGAGAATACAAACTATCATTAATACGATCGATACTATCATTAATACGGAAGATGTAGTGAATTATCCGCAAGAATTCTTGAACAGTCTTAATCCCGCAGACTTTCCACCATATAATCTTAAATTAAAAGTTGAACTTTCAAATATATTGCTGCGCAACCTGAATCCATCCAACATGTGTAATGACACGAGATTTCAGATCAAAGCAATGCGCAATAACATAGTTTAAGCCACCATTCTCACAGAACGGACAACTGGAGAACTAGCAAATATATCTCGCATTCTTTTGATTCCCGTACAGATTTGATTTGCTCACGTTTCTGTGCGTAGAAAATTTAACAACCGGCACCAATAAGGCCATTTATATCTGTCTGAAAATCGTTCTTCGATGTTATAATCTACCCGAGATATTTAATGTCTTCCACGCAGCTGTAATGTTGATCATTAGTTGCAAAATTTGTACTGGCGATGCTCCTAAATATCACCAAGAACTTGGTCTTGTGTGGCACTTACAAATCAAATATTCACAACAGACTAAATCCTCAATAAACATTTTGGCTACGTGCTCCGGTATGAAACCCATCAGATCTGATAGATTGTTGGAAAATGAGACTTTATAACTTTCTTTTCACAGGAATTGAGTTTAAGATATAGAATACGTAACTGAAAAATCCTAGTTAGCTGCTCAATATTTGCGCAGGTTGGTTTTACTTCATTACCTTTGTGATTTTTGTTCCTCGCATACGTATGTATGTACGAGTATGCATTTATTTAGAAGAGCAAATATAAAGCGGCGTATAGACAAGATGATGAACAAAAATCAACTTGAAATGACTGAATCAACTGTAATTACATTCATTTTCTTGAATTGGTAACTCAATTTTTGATGTATTATTCAAATTCCACATGCAAAAAAAAAAAATTTTAGTTGAATGAAAAACTTATTTTCTTTTTCTATTTATTTATATTTAAAACCAATGAATATGTTTTCATTATATTTTTTTCAATTTTCCACATCAAATACAAAAAAAAAAAAAAAAAAAACGAAAACCTTGTATTTTAAGTTCTATTCACGATCAATTTAGATGTTTTGTTGATCAAAATAAAAAAAAAAAACAACAAAAAAAAAAATGGAAAAAATTTAAATTTTCATCTATTCACAATAATTTTATATAATATTTTTTTTTTACTTCTCCTTCTTCAGTTTGTGAATGAAAATGAAAAGAAAATTTTCAACCCTCAATTTTCATTCTTTTTAACCGACACAACCTTTTAAAATGCTATCTAGTCGTGCAAAATCAAAATTTTAAATTAGGCTCACTTATTTGCAATAATATAGTGTTTGTGGAATTCAGGACAAAATGAAAAATGTCCGTATTTTCAACCACTAATGTAAGCTGAAAATTTTTGTATAACAGCAGTATGTTACTTTCACCTGGGCCATCAAGATAGAGATAAAGATATGCATATTTTCGTTGGTTTTAAAGCGTCTTTCTTCTCAACATTTACTGTCAAATTCATTACTGTAAACTCGCAGTTCCATTGAAAGTATTTTCCGGAGATAATGAATCTTTTGTTAGTTTGAGCAACATTTAGTTATAATGAATTCAAGTATATTTTTATTATCCGCTGTTAAAGTAACTTAGCTTAAAGTGGCGTCCGATTTCCGTTGTAATTATTCCAACCGTAGTAATTATGACGTTGTATTGTATGCAACCAAATTACTACAGCAGCTACATGTAATAGTTTTGACATATCTGTAGTTTTCTCATATTAAACTACTTTGGCGTATGTAGGAAATGCAAATATTTTTACAAGAAATTGTTCTATAGTCCGTCATACTTTCTGACCAATATACAACAATATTTCTTTATGATTGGGCGACGTGATTATAATGTGTTATTATCGCGGTATTAAATTGTAAAATTCAGCATTATGTGAATAATTTTACAAATAGGTATATGAGTTACAGCGCCTACTCATTCTCATACTTTAGCTTTAATAAAATTAGCTTTTTAAAAATTATTCAATGTGTGCTGGGGGATTAAAAGATCTATAAACAACGGTCGAGCGAGGTGGCGCGTCTACTCATCAAACACATAAAGCCTAAGATTAGCACAAATAACACCATATTTAGATCTTACTCAACCCCTACCATTTTCTAATTGCAAATTAAACTGAAAAACTGAATAAAATTTGCAATTAATTGATATTTATTTACTACAGCATACAATTTTTTATGTTAAAATGTCAAAATTACAACATCAAAATGTTTTTGGAATTCGGACAGCAAACGCACTTATTAAACATATGGAAGAGAAAAAAGACTTTACTACTGTCATAATTCCTATACTACCACGGAAATCGTACGCCACCTTAACTTTCACTAAATCTATGTCACCAACATGTAAACTCACCTTAACTCTAAAAATGACATATCTTTGAATAAAACATCAAGTTCATTCTTGTTCACATATTAGCCTATGGCGCATCGTCATTATTATTTTCTCCTTGCAAGTATTTTATCGCAAAATATCCATTTTGATCAAGAGGTTATGGGGCCAGTATAGTGTTCATCGTATAAAGAATACCACGATCAACAAGAAAAATATATAATTTTCGAGTAATTTCATCAATCAACAATTTTTTTTTTGACTTTGATATTTCATAACCTAAAAGCTCGTGGCTAATTCAACAAAAGTGCAAATTACCAAACTAAATGATGAAAATTACCAGGTGTGGTAGTACAAAATCGAGCTATTACTTATCAAGGAAGATTTGTAGTCTGTAATTACCGAGAACGCACCAGTAGATGCAACTCAAATAGCCGCCTGAAACAAAAGTGATGGCAAAGCGCGTGCACATATTGGATTGTTTATCGAGGACAACCTCACGTAAGGACTAAAAGGACGGCTAAAGCAATGTGGGAATCGTTACAGGATTACCATCAAAAATCAACTTTATCGAACAAAGTATGACTTTTAAGACGGTTATGTCGGATGAGGCTACCTGAAGGCGGTAATATGCACACACATCTAAATGCCATGGACGAATCTATCGATGAATTAACCACTTTGGGCGAACCATTGGCGGAGACCTTTGCAGTTTCAGTGTACCTATCAAGTTTACCGGAAAGTTACAGCGTTTTGATAACGGCTCTCGAATCTCGAGCTGAGGGTGACTTAACGAAGAGTATGGCAAAAAACAAAATGCTGGAAGAGTATAGACGCCGAATGAAAATCGAAAATGCGCTTAAAGTATACAGCAAGCCAGGCACAAGCTCTGACAATTCGCAAACATTTTGTTTTTTTTGCAAGAAAAAGGGACACGTCAAAAGCAATTGTCGTAAATTTGCAGCATGGAAAAAGAAGAAGGACGCAGGAAACCAAAGCCAGAACTAAGCAAACACAGTTCAAAATGAAAGTGACATAAATAAGCGTTCGTTTGTTTAATCGCCAATCATCAGAATAAAGTCAATATATCAGAATGGTATGTGGATTCAGGTGCATCGGCACACATGAGCAGTGACGAGTCATTCTTCACATATTTGAACAAATCTACGAAAAGTTCAGTAACATTAGCCGATGGAAGAAATCTATCAATCAAAGGAACTGGCATAATCGAATTCATGGATCCAGTCAACAAATTCAGATTGTGTGATGTACAGTTCGTGCCAGGACTTAGTGTAATCTAAAAGCGGCCAAATATGTGAAATCAACAAGATTGGGAAAAAGATATTTGTCCTAAAATCAACCAACGACGTCTACAAAATGAATCATCAAGCACTTAGCGTAATCCAACCAGGAACGTCAAAATACATTCATGGCATAATACTTGGTCATCGCAACTTAATTGATAAGAAAATGGTAGAATTCGCAGTGACTCTGAAGATAAAGAATTGTGATCACAGTAACACGTGTGAAATTTGTCTGCAGCGTAAGAAAAACAGAACAGTTTCCGCAACAATCGTACACTAAGTCAGCGGGTAAATTGGACCCAATAAACACCGACGTATGCGGTCCGTTAAAAATCCCAACACCAAGAGGTAAAAATATTCTTACTCTTATTGATGATTGTTCAAAATATTCCTACAAATATCTGATGAGACAAAAGTCAGAAGTTTGCGGAAAAATTATTGAATTCGTTGAAATGATGAAAACGCAGTATGATACGGCACTTAAAGTAATTAGATCAGATAGAGGTGGTGAATATATGGATCACTAATCGAAATGACACGGTGCATGTTAATGAGCTCAACTTTGCATAAACAGTATTGGGACGAGAAGAAGATGATCGACCGATCATTGATACGCCAAGCAGCGAAAATCGTCAGCAAATGATGAAAGTCAACTCAACGAGACAGCACCTCAAATTGAAGATAATGCAATTCCAGAAGGGGAAGAGGAACAACATGAGCTTCGTTCTGCAATATCAAACAAGAAATGGTTAATTATGGAAATAAACAAATAACTAAATAAATAATAACTTTAGATCCTGCTATGAAGAAGCCATAAATGGTCCAAATTCTGAAAACTGGAAAAAGGCTATGAAAGAAGAGATGGATTCACTTCATGATTTTGAAATATTAATGAACAATTTTACCTTTAAAAAATCTCGGAAATTTGCAATTTTATCTTGGTATCCATTTCAACAGAGACAATAAAATCATTTTTTATCTAAATCAAGAGAAATATATTCAAAGCAAACTTGAGTTCAGTCTGGAGGATGCCCAAGACTCTTCTGTACCTATAAATGTCGGGTATTTAAGCCAGATGATGAACCAGCAGAAACCATTTGAGTCACATGAAATCTATCGAAGTGCAATTGGATATAGTGTCTACCAACACATGGCCCGATATTTCGATTGCACCGTCAATTTTAGCGTGACCAAGTGGGTCAATCGAAAACAAGCATTTGTCTTCGACAGAAAAATTTATCGCATTTGCCGAAGCTGTTTGCGATCTAATCTGGATAGAGCGCCTATTGAACGACATGGATGAGACAATTAAAACTCCAATGAATATATTCGAAGATAATCACGGATGCATAAAATTACTCAACAATCAAGTGTGCCATCAGCGTGTGAAATATTTCGACATCAAATATAAATTCGGACATGACTCTGTAACTTCAACTAAGATTGCATCCGTTTATTGTCCAACTGACAACATATGATTGCAGATATACTGACAAAACCACTAGATGGACCAAAGTTAGAAAAACATGCAAAAGCAATGGGTTTAAATTACAAAAATTTCTATTGGTTGAGAAGGGGTGTTAGTTAGAGCAACATTTAGTTATAATGAATTCAAGTATATTTTTTTTATCTGCAGTTAACGTAACTTAACTTCTTTCACTAAATCTGTCACCAACATGTAAACCCACCTTAAGTCTAAAAATGACATATCTTTGAATGAAACGTCAAGTTCATTCTTGTTCACATATTAGCCTATGGCGCATCGTCATTATTATTTTCTCCTTCTTGCAAGTATTTTATCGCAAAACATCCGTTTTAATCAAGATTCTTGTCTACATTTTACGGTTTCTTTATGTCATTAGTGCATAATGTGGATTATATATCCCAAAGTCACACATCTATAATTCTCAGACGGTTGCTGGTGGGTACACCTCTTAATCTAATTCGTAATTTCCTATTAACATAAGCAAATTATTTAGAACCATGGGAGAAATTAGTTTAACGATATAACAAAACACGACCGATACTCATTGATAGGGTTTTTGGTTGGGTATCCTCAACAAACGGGATTTCGTAATAATTTCGTCTAGTAATCGATTTTTAATTTTATTTGACTTTACTTAATCCCCAAAGTCATAATCATTAAACTCTTTTTGTTTTTTTTTTACGTATTTTGCTTTGGACCCAATATACCGAATAAGTGTCACAAAGTGAAATCATAAAGATACGTTATAGGGGTCACCGCATATGTAGATAATTTTGAAGTCCTTCAAAATTATCAAGGGTTGGGGGTCGGGTTTGCTCACTTCGAGTATCCATTGAGTACTCCTTGTTAGCGATATAGATCATTACTACTCAAACACAACTAAAATTAAAACACTGGTTTGGCAGTCACATAGAACATACAATTTTTTTTGTTGCACTATTGAATCACCATTGTAATTTACAAAGTGAATTAACGTGAATTGATTGCCCACTATATGCACATACATAATACATCATACACAATGTACACATCTTTGAATATGAACAATGAATTGAATGAATTGTATTCATACCCAAAACAAAAAGTAGCATAAAATCAAACCACACAGCATTATGTTTCTAACAATTGGATGTTACACAATTTTTTTTTTTGTATCTGTTATCTATTGTTTCGTGTCTTTTGTTGCAACAACATTCAAATTGCATCCATTCACGTTCCAATATTATTTCGCGATTTTATTTATACCGACTACAAATGTGGGCTTTAATTGGTTGATTCATGTTTGTCTCGTTCCGCCGAAATTTGGATGTTAATCTGATAAACTTAAAGCGATATTTTTTTGTATAGTTTAATTTTATGCCAAAGTTTTAGTTTTAAGTTAAAACAAACCTTTTGTTTTTATAAAAGCAGTGAACACCATCATTTACGGTACCTTGAATTGGACCACCGTCTTGCCTTATTTGAAGGCCTTTATAATAAAATTTGGGATTTTTTAGCCTCGCTTCTATTTTTGGAAACAAAATCCAGGATAATTAGGTCACTAAAATTGTGAAATTTATAAAATATTTTTTTTTTTCAAATGGCGGTTATCTGAAGTGTTCCAATATCAAATGTTGTGTTGAAAACACGTCCTGAAAATGCGTAGTATTGTTCACGAAATTAAAAGCCACATTTGTCTGGTACAAAACTAGCGTTCGGGAAGAACAAATAGGACATGGACAGATAACGGAATTCGACAAGTTCCAGTTTTTAATATGGCGAGGGGTTAATATTGGCCTATAAAAACCGTTTTATTATTATTATAATTTTTATTTTTCATTTAAGTTATATTCGTTTAACAAATAAATTAAAAATTAAATAAAAATTTAAAAATGTTATGAAATTTTGAAATGTTTTATGAAAAAATATTATTATTTATTTGCTATTGTGTTAATAACAAAACATTACATTAAAATAAAATAACATTTTTATTTTTAAAATAATTTTTTTTTAGTGAAAACAATAAAATTTAATTACTAAAACAATATAATTAACAGTGATAACAATAATAATTACGTATTATAATATTATAATAATATGCAATAGGAATAAATATAAATATATATTATATTATACCGAGTAATTTTTTTATTCTGATACTTTCAAATGCTTCTAAAAAAACACACTTAACCTAAAAAAAATCCATAATCAAAATTAAACTTTTCCAAAATTAGCCCATACATCCCGCGCCTTTAGTATGGGAGGTTTTCAAAATGTCTCGGTCCATTCAATTTACATCCAATAATGTGACGAATGGTGAGATTGTTCCCAAATATTCCTTACTATATTATGTTGGCAAACCTAAGACTCTGATGTTCCACTTGGCAAATCCAGTGAGAATAACACTCTACAGTTGTGTTGATTAACCGTTTCGTGGTTAGTAAAATGCGACTCGTTGGGGAATTATGTAACGAAAAAAAAATCGGCGTTTGTTTTATTTGTTTAAGTGCCCACTAACAAAAAGATACTGGATTTTAGAAATTAACGCCATGAAAAGTTTGGTGCAGAGTGCAGACATATAAAGATACATATTACGTTTTGAAATTACACTAGTCTGGAACATTCAGGAATCGCATAATATGATAACGTTTGCTTAAAAAAAAACAAAATTACAAACAAAATTTTGATTACATATTTATATTGTTGTTCTTGTCTTACAAACGTACTTTTCAAGTATCTAATCGTTTCTTTTTTGAATGTAAACAATTTTTATCGTTTACATTGCCTTTGATAAAAAATATTGTATGTTCAAATAATATTCAGTTAATCCACCGTATTTTCTTCTGTATATACCAGATCATCGTGCATCCCGTTCAGCACATTTTCGTTCAGCCTGCTTAATGCTGGTCATATAGAGCTTTTCATAAACAGTTCATCAGCGCGTTGAATGCAAATGTTTTTATACATTTACATTTATGAAACATCTATACTGTCTTTATATATGTAACATAATATACGCGTTCGAAAAAATCGATTCGAGGCTTATTTTGGTATTATGAAATTTTTTTGCTTTCGAATAATTCGATATAAATCAAATTTTATAAAAATTTGACGTCAAATCTGAATGCTTTTTAGATAGCGAATGTCGTATAATCGATTAATCCAAAGTGTTGCTTAATTAAGATAATGGCCGAGTATTTTTGTAATAATTGGTGACAACTTTAAGTTTTTTAAAATATTGAACACATTTTTAAATGTTAATAAAATTTGACAATTCTATTTTGTTTCATGTAATAGGAATATTCGCCGCGTATCGAATTATGAGATTTCGAATGTTTCAAAAGCGAATAATGTTTCATAATAGGGGCCCAGGGTCGATACTCCGCAAATCTGCTAATGTGGTTTATGACCTTTGGCTTAAATAATTCACGAACATATTTAATATAGCTTTACGTAATAGTTCAACACCTTACACCGCTTACTGGTCACATCATTAAAACAACACCGAACTGCTTTCATCCGAAACAAATATGCTCCACGTTTTAAGCAAATATTTTCCATTAATACGCTCCCATTGTGCTCTTTGAAGACTTAACTTTAATCTCACTTCTTGCATAGGCAGATGTTTTTCATTCTTCTATTATTCCTTTTATAGGGCGCAGCCGTAGAGTAATAAAACTGAACGACATGGTATAAGGTTTCTGTTATAAAACAATATTTTTCGATGGCGATGTCGTTTAAATTGACTCTCAAAGTGGTAAGTGTCGTTGTTTAAAAACAACGATAAGGTACACGGCAAATTCTTAAACCATTTGAAAGGTTTTAATGCGAGTTTTCCCAAGTATATAAGTATTTTGTATGCAAATATTGTATGTTGAATGCAAATATTCAACTGCTACCTAGGTAAGACTAGGTGAGGACGCTTACGATTATATTATCGTAAGGATAATTAAATATTGTTGTATATAAAAAGATTGGTCTGTACGATTTGAGGCATCTTCTTCTTCATGTTATTTTATGGAATGCTTACAAGCGGACCAATCAAAATTAGCTGGTGTCAGTATGAATATTTCATCAGCGTTAGATGTTTGTTTTGCACCTAGAGGTCATAAATTGAGCACCGCCTCGACCTGCTTTACGAGGGAGTTTAGTTCCTCATAAATTCAACTAGTTGGTGCCATAACTCTGCGTAGATAAAATTTAGCTGATTTGACTGCAGCTTCATGCAGACCGTCAAAATGAGGAGTACCAGGAGTATAAAAGTGCCAGTTGTTGTGGTCATCTCTGCACAATGTTTTAATCTCCGAAACAATTTCATTGGACTGTAACATCTCGTAGATTGAGCCTAATTCAGAGGCTCCAGTAAAGTTTATACCTCTATCAGTGAAAACATATTTAGCCTCATAGTCTATTGCGTTAAGCGGCTGTCGTATTCGATTTTTAGAAAATAACTTTAGATTTTTTTGAAGCGACTGCCATAAGACATCGTTGCCATCACCTTTCGATAGTCGTTTCTGTGTTTTATATTAAAGAATAAGAATAATGTTATTTGTAGCAACATTCCATGAAAGCGTGGTATTTATAGGTTTTTTGCTTCAGTATAATAAAACACCCTTTCCACCGTAAAATTTATGTTGTCTAAAACCTTGCGCATTAGTTGAGCAATAAGAAGGGCAGCTAAATAATAACGCGTTTAAATAGCCGCAATGTACGCTTTTCCGCTAGCATCCGCAAACCCGTGTAGTTGTATGTGTTTTGGTTCCTAAATGTCACCAAAGATATGTCGAGGAACGGCTAATCTTAATTAATATTGCAACTCGGACCGAAATGTTTGCCATCCTTTTAGTAGCCACAGTTTTTGAATGAGTAGTCTTCCAAGGACAATAGTTGGAGACAAAAGGCTGATTGAATTGAAGAAGCGTGCTACTTCTGAAAGTACAGTATGTTTTCTTATATGTCGGTCTATAGAAATTTTAACGTTAAATTTAAAGACAACCTTCTAAGGTTTTCATAATAATCCCAAGGTTTTGACGAAGTAATTGCCATCGCCATTGAGTACCTTACCTTTTCACATTCTGCCTCTGGAATGTCATGTAGTACCACTTTTTAGTTTATTTCCCTTGACATATGCAGTTGAACTGAAAGGCAATGATGTGCTTTCTCGGATCCATGTTCACTCAAGATTATCGTGTGCGACGAGATGTTAAAACTCATACAAAATGCTTGTAACCGTTGTATCGTCTTCGTCTAATACACTGACACAGTAAATGGTAACGATTTTTATTTTTATAGAGGAGAGAATCTTCAAAGACCTTACAAGAGACCAAAATAATTGGTTGACTCTCACACCTAAATAGGTCAGATTTATCATTGCCAAAAGCGCAGGCAGTCAAAAAATAAGTGCTCTACTTGCCCAGTTTTACATTCGCATTCAGGGCATTATCGTACTGAACTTAAAAAGATATAAGCACGAAAACAACCATGCCTATAGTTAGGAACTGTCTCAGGTATAGAAACCCACTACTTTTTATTTCCTATTTGTCTATTTATTCTCCGAAGGGAATAGGTGATGAGTCCAACGTCCTTTCGGCAAATTGCCATATTGCACCTCATCGTTCATGGTAATCTGCAATTCTTAGGCATTTGATTTTTACCTTCCCTAGATTCAACTGGGCGATTGCAAAGTTTATCATCCTTTACCCATTATGTGTTGCCAGTTCAAGTATTAAAGCGATTATTAACTGAATACAACATTTAGTGCAACACGGGATCTAGAATGCACGCGGTGTTGCGTAATATATTCTATCATGCTTATATATTTGTATATGAACCGATTCATGCGTCTGCCGCTGAAATACATGCAATAAAAATAACCCGTATATTACTAAATTTAACCTATAAGTAAAATTAAATCATTTCTAACTTTTGTACGTTGTTTCAGATGCTTCATGAGGATATAACATGCATAGCACAAGGAAGGATATTACAAGTAAGCAATATACTTTTATATAATGTATGATGTAGTTTAAAATTAAATAAAATTTTCAAAATACGATCAAGTGAAAATATTAACCTAATTCATTTATAAAATAATTCATTTTCTATAACTCTAACTGTTCTAAAGTACAATACGATATTATTGAAAAAGGGTAAAAACTTGATTTGCAAAATAAATAAAACAAAAGAAAATATCCCTAATTAAAAAGATGAAAAATCATAATTTATGTAAAAAGAAAATGTGCTTTATCTATCTATATACGATATATAATTTTCTTTCGTTTTTAGAAAACAAAATAAAAAAAAAACATAAAACAAAAAAAAAAAATAGTTTTAAACTTTTCATAATTATTAATTCTTTCATTTTAATATGTAGTAAACAGAAAAATGAAAATGATTTTCAGATTATTTAAAAAAATGATTAGATATATACAGTGGTGCACCGCAAAACTTTTGCAAAGTAATAATGCAATTTTTAAATTACGATTAATCCTAATTATATATAGTTTTAACATTTGAACCACTCAGTGGCTCACTACATTTAAGCTTTCGTATTGTGATTCTACCATTGAGTGAGTTTAATGTCAAAAATGTTTAGTGACTTCATTACAACTTTCAATTTAAAAAAAAAAACTAAGATAGTGCAAATAAAGAAGATAAGTTTAAGGCAAATCTTATCATTCAGTTTGTTTTAATATTGGCAAAAAATTACATTTTAATTATTGTTTAAAGTACCGATTATCTAAATAGGAATGGCTCACATACCAATTATATCATCTCGCATGATATTTATAGTAAAATACCAAGTCATTAAAAAAATACATTGATAATACTTGATTAAGCTATGAAAAATTAGTTATCATCCAATTTGTGGGATGGCACTGACCTCTATATGTTAATTTCTTAAACAACATTAGTATTAAAGATCTGGCATACATGATAGCAGAAGTGTCAGAAAATTAATTTTTATATCTTGAATTTATTATACCGATGATCATCAACTCTAGGCCCGTAGGAGCCCGGACAAAAATTATTGTCCTCATTTACCATCAGTGTAAAAATGGACTCCGTCCAAATTGAAGTGTCCTGGATTTAGTTATTTAATTTATCTTGTAATTTTCTACTCCCCGTGCAATATACTATAAAAGTATTATCATTTTATTTATAATATTTAACCAAAAACACAAAAATTATAGAAAATTCATATAATATAATAAAAACAAAAACAAAAAAAAAATGTTGAACATAAGAAAAAAGGAAAAACTAAAGTACAATAATAAAAAATATGTAAGAGAAAAGTTTTAATAACAGTTCTAGACAAAAGAAGTTTAAAGAACATAATAGAATCTACTAAACAATGTATAGGAAGAAAAATAAAACAATAGAAATATTGGTTTAGCAGTTTTCAATACACAAGACAGTAGGAAAATGAAAAGAAAATTATGTATAATAGAATAACAATAAAAAGAATATCCTTTTTTTATAATAATACAATGATTTGTATAGAAGAGAACAACAAGTCAATAAAATATTTTTTTTTATTTGTGATATCCTTCTAATATAGTTGAACCTATCTAATACAGTCGTTAAGTGTAAGTCAACTGAGTCATCCAACATTTAGTTTAATTTGTAATAGTTAGCAACGTGTTGACGGGAAGAGGCTTTTTTCTTTTCAGAAAATATTTAGTTAGAAAAGGTTGGATTTATTAATAGAAACAATATAATTAATTGTTGAGAATTTTATTATTATAAATTATTAACTATATTGATATATTGAGTTTAAGCGTGCTAGAAAGATTTCTCTTTCTTTATTCTAACGGCAACACGAAACACAGACAGAAACTTTCCAAGAAATAGTTCGTAAGGCAAAGGCCATTATTAGACGAAATCAGAACCAACCCTGTGGAAATCTTCTCTAAGAATAGCAGCACATCCTAATAAAATGAATTTACAAAAATATTGTGTACACAAAAATATTTGATACAGATCCCTCCAGATTCGGGTACTCTCGTTTCAAATTGCCACATTCGAATTTACTCAATTTCTGTTCTAAAATCTAAATTATGCTAATGATATTAAGTTATAACGAAGATAATGTATTTAATTATTCAGATGTGCGCAAAGCAAAGCTCATTTTCGATCTGATGAGGAATCTGTGATAATTTTGTTAAAAATTAAATGTCATCTCATCAGGCCATGGTGACCGAGTGCTATGTAAAATCTCTAATTCACACTGTACATATATATCAATGTACTGTGTACATGTAGCGTTAGCGAATTATGTGAATGTAATACGAAACGAATATTTTCCAGAATAAGTAATAAAAAGCAGTCGCATTTTATTATCGTTAATTACGGCCATATTTTGTAAGGCAAACTTCTTCATTATTCATCAACATGATCTCTTTCTACTGGCTGGAGCAATGCAATGTGCAGATGGATTTAAAATCGAACCTGTATTCGTGCGTCCTCGATTTTGCTGGTGACGGCGTAATGCAGGACGTTAAAAATTACCAGCGAGAGTTTCGGCCCCAGACAATATTGCAGGGTCCAGAAATAAAACAAAAAAATCTTCTTCAACTACCGTAAAATCATTCCAACGCTTTTCTTTACGTTGCAGCGATGACCATCATTAACCTAAATTTCTTTCTCTGGATCATTGTTGAGGTTTGCAAACAGGGATCAATCACTGAGGACCAGATCTGGAGCATACGATAGATTGCGATGTAATTTGGGAACCCCAATTCGTTTTTAACAACTTGTGACACGGTACATTGTTTTGGTGAAAAATAACTTTTTCTTCTTTATTTGTGGCCATTTTGCAGCGATTTTGTTCTTTAAACGCGCCAATAATGCAATGAAATATTCCCTATTGTTGGTTTTTTTCATTTTCAAGGTAATTAATGAATATTATTCCGCCCACATCAAAGTACAGAGGCCATTACACAGCCGGCTAATTTGCGGTGTCAGGCAACATTCACTAGCTGACTGCCGATATGATTGTGAAACATGTTACATCAATTGTCACTTACCTCGAAAAAAATCCTTTATATTTCCCATAAAAAGTGCTAAACACCGCTCTGAATCATCGATGTGTTTTTGTTTCAGTGAGCAAACGAGGTACCCATCTGGGAAACCATTTTTTATGGCAAAATTTCTATGCAAAATATCAGTTGTGTCTGTACGACCACGTTTGAAATCAGCATACAACGACAATTGCGTGGAACGAAACAGTTACAAGAACGGCAAAATAGAGTATATATTATGTCAAATGTTAACCTAGTTTACAAAATTAGTTACTCTTAATTAAAATTAAAAAACCTTACCTCGATAAAACAGCTTAATTTTCTTAACTTTTTGTCCAGACCATGCTTAAGGTATAGATACACTTAAAATGAAAGATAATATGTATTGATACATATATTTTATTTCGTTTTAGATGCTTATTTAATTTGGCATCTATCCAAAATAAACTCCCTTTATTTGGAAAATTGACACTGACTCAAAATATTAATTACTGACTGGAACATTACCGTTGTCTGTCGAATATTTATCTCAAGACTAACTTTATATGCAAATGCCATAGCTAATGTATTTTTTGGGGATTGTCAGCATGTTTTCGGTATCGTTTGGGTCCGCTATGCGACCCCACAGAATACCGTTTGGTACTACGGTATCAAGCTTGTGTATGACATTGTCAATCAATTATGATTTCCAACTTCTCGTGAGTGGATTTATATGTTACTGTGTTTCCCTTTGTGTTAAACGGTAAAAATTAGGTATAGGGCGTGACCCCCTTTCGATCGATGATGATACGTATTGCGCTAATGTGATCTAAATAGGTTTTCCTGGTTTGAAGCTAGTTAAACCTTTTCAACTTCCTTTTAACACTCCAGTTCGTTGACGGTGTGTATTGATTGTTCAATTATGGTTACCATTTGGAAGCTCGTCAATTTGTTCGCTTTTTATCTCAGCTGTTGGTTATCTGTAGTTAGGACTTGTCTAGTTGAATGCTTTACTTGTGATATATGTATTTGCAACTTGTGTCGTAACTTGTATATCTTCCGAATTTCCTCCGTATTTTGATGGCACAACTGTTACTTGAGATAATGTGATTCCTTTATCATTATTTCTGGTGTAATCTTGATAACTCCCTAATGTGTTATTATTCTAATAGTTTTTCTAATATAGCGGTTTGTTTCTCAGTTTCGCGGTTTATTTATACTAATTTTCTTATTTGTTTTAGTAATCATTTTAACATTGAATTAATTAATTATTGGTCCTATGTATCCTAGCTACATTCCATGGCTGCCTGATAAGACAAACTGGTCTACTATAAGTTTTCTTCTTTATTAGTTTTTTTATTCCACACATTTATACCTTGCTTATACATAGTTGCTTGACATTTAATGATGAGGAAACCCCCATATACCCCCCTTTATCACAAAGAATAAATACTTCACAAATTTCGATAATTTTCGTTATTAAAAGAAAACAGATTAAATAAGGTTATCTATATTATATTGAACAATGAATTAAGTGATATATATAATTCAATTTAACCGATAACTTATATCGTTAAAAAAACTGATACCATTTTTTGATCTGACCTGAAATAAATTATTAGAATTAATTTTATAATAAATGATATATTTTTTATAATACTAGACGCGACGAATAAATAAAAATAACTAAATTTTATTAATTATATTTATGACTTTTTATTATAAATATTATTTTTTTATTATTACATTCAGTAATTTTTATCACATTGGAATTAAACAGTCTCAAATTCATTTTTTATTTTTAAATACATTTAAGAAAAAACTTTAAAAAAAAACAATGAATTGTTTAGAATCTATACTGTGAGATTAAAATAAAAAATTAACAAATATTATTATATTAAATTATAATTTTTTTTTTATAGTGATTAAATTTCTTTTAGATATTTGTATTTTAATTTTGCTCAACTTTAAAGTACTATTCAATTATTATTTAATTATATTTTTAATCAATCATGGGTCGAATAATATATTATATAGATTATATTCTTTCGCGGGAGGCAAGTAGTATTTGTTTTATTTTTCGTTTTAAATTACACACACAATGATTTGGCTGGTTTAATTTAAACTTAAGGAAGATTAAAATACAAATAAAATTCTATTTTAAGGCACGTATTTTTGTACTATAGAAATATACATTTTTTAAATAAAAAAAACAAAAATTATTTGGAAATTATTAAAAAAAAAAAAAACATAAAAAATATTATTAATAAATTAAATTAAGGTTACATTTAATTTTTTTCATAATCAAATTTTGTTTCACTTATTTTAAATGTTAATTAAAATATTTATTTTAATTATGTTTGTTTTAAACTTAATAATATGGTTTGAATAATTTTGTTTTATATGCTTAATTTTTAGAGGCTTCATGTTATTATATTATAATTAATTATTGGAATTATTATTAATTTAATTTGTTTCAATTTTAGGCAACACATTTAATTTTAAATTTCATTTCTGTTTGTCTTAAAATTAATAAATATTATGGAAATTTTGATTATTTCTTTTATGTTGTTTTTTTTTTTTCGTTTATTAATTTAACATCTAAGTCTTTATTTATTTGATTTGTTTTTAATTTTTAGTTAAATATATTTTTAGAATAATTTTTTCAAACAATTTTTATAAGTATTACTAAAATTGGGTATGATTTGGAGTACGATGTGTAGTTTATATATTTTTTTAAATTTATTTATTTAAAAAATATAAATATATATGTTTATTTATTTAAAGGATGGAAATTATCTAATCGATACAAAATAGTTATTACATTGAAACACTTAGTTTACATTTAAATTGGTTCAGTTTTGTTTATGATTTATAGCTTTTTTGTCAGTTCTAGGTTTATATAAATATTGTTGCACGCCCCTAATCTATCGAGGGAGATCCACAAAATGCAAATATGTATTTGATTGACAAAGACGAAAGTTTTTGGTAACATATATATTTAAATGTATATAAATTTTTATTAAAAGGATTTAAAATCCCCAGTTTATAATGAATAGTTAGTAGGTCACAGAAATAGGATGGCGAGCAAAATTGTATTTAAATGATTGCGCCTAAAGTAATCAAACTATTAGCAAAACATTTTGTAGCTCTACGAACGTGTGAATAACCGAACTACGACATTTATACAATAAATTCGTTAATATCAATTTTATTTAATTTTTTAGATCGATTTCATTCATTTTCATTTAAAACTACATTATTTTATATAACTATCAAATTTCTTGGTTTTGATAATATCGATTATCTATATTAATTATAATATTATTTAAAAATGTACTTTACACAATTTAACAAAATATATTCTTATCTCTTTAATTTTCTGATTTTCGATGAAAATAGCACAGCATTTATTTTTAACATTAAATACTAAAAAACATAATTTTTCTAAAATTATTACTTTTCATTCTAAGTCTAAAAAAAAAAATATCTCATCACCGCAAAAAGAAAAAGAAACACAAACAAAAAAGAAAAATTGAGTAGTTTTCTTTTTATAACAAATAAAATTAAATATAATACACTAAGATATGGTTAAGTTCATTTTGCCCTATAAAATCTTAAAATTAACAAAAATATTAAATTAAATAAATAACTCAAAGCAAATAATCTCTGTTAAATCAACGAAATTGGAATATATATTATATAAAAAAAAAATATTGGATTTAATCAAACAGAATGTTTTTTAATTTAAGATATTTTAAATCTTAGAATCATTAATTAGTGTTCGTTATTCGGAATGTCCTTTTTTTATATCGTATCGTTTTCTACAGCGAATTTTTGTTGTAATGTTATTATTGGTCGTTTACGATTAATCGAGTTACGAATCTGTAATTAACAAGTGCATTTGTTAAGGCAGTAAATCACATTTTAATTTTTACACTATCAGTTCTTTAATACAGTTCGAAAGTTTTTATTTAGTACATACACACACACAAACATATGATTTAATTCATTTACATTTATCCAAAATAAGTTAAGTTTGTTGTCGGTAGCCTAACAATAATTTTGTTATTCGATGTTTGTGTTACAATATATTCCTGACGTACACCTTAGGTGGAAACCGAGATTTTTTTTTTTTTTTTGTTATAAGTATTTAATACTTTTCTTTAGCATAATTTTAGTACTTGAGATTTTTCACTGGTATACACTACAATTAAATTTTAATTAAATAATCGTTCTAGTAACAAGGTAATAAAACCTTTTATGCATTTAATGATATTTTTGGATTAATAGTCAAACATGTCTATCTATTTATGGAATGAATGTTCAGCTAAAAAAAAAACCGAATGACCCTGTAACCGTTCCAATATTTCATTTACAACAAACATTCCCTATTATGTCATAGTTTTCTACAGAAAAACATCTTATTAAAATAAATTTTATCTTTGGTTAATAATTTCTCGATGTTTTGTTATTAAATTGGTGTTGTTCTTGTTGGTCGTTTTGCTAATTTTAGCGGTGGGATTATCAACTACAACGTTCATATAATATTTAGTTACAATTATCGTAAATAAGATTTTAGTTATTTAACAATAATAATCGTAACTTTATTAGTGGTTTTTAAAATCACAATTATTTTTGGTAATTAGAATATATTGATATAAATATATATTTCTTATAATATTTTTGTGGTGAATTAACATAAACATAAAATAATTTAAACTTAAATAAAATTTGCTCATAAATTTTGGCACAAACAAATAGAGAAAACATGTTATTTGTTCATAGGACGAGGACGAGTATATAAAAACAGACGTGTTTTATGGCACAACTAGGTAACACCAAAATATAGAAATTAATTAAATCACCACAAAAATCAATCATAACAAAGTTGATAATGATAAGTATGTCACATGTTTTTTTGGGTTGTATTTTTTTGTAATACTGGATGATATGTAACGTTTCTCTTAATAATTTGTTTTTAGAAAAAATAAAAAAGATTCTGTTTGAAAAATCCTAATAATAATAATAATAAAAAGAAAACAATTAAAAATTGCCACTCAAAAAAATCTTATAAATAAATTGCGCATAAACATAATATGTAATATATAATTTATAATAATTTCAACTAATTGACTTGAATTTGTGACTAAAAATTATATATAAAAAAAAAAAAAAAAATGGTAAAAAAATGAAAATTTTGTTTGTAGTATTTCGAGAAACAAAAATTTTAAATTACAATAATTATTTATCTACAAAAATATATTAATTATAATAAATATATAAGTTTTGTCAATTGCAAAATAATAATAACTTGTGAACAGGTTTATTTATACGTTAACTCTTTGGACTTGGACTTATTCCACTCAACAAAAATAAATTGGCAGTTGATATTTTTGTTATTTAAAGTTCCTGCCGAGGGATACTAAAAACCAAAATTGATTATCATGCACTTTTAATTAAAATATTATATCGAAAGAACCGACATTTATATGCTGCTAGATCAGAGATGCCAAATATTATATTTTTAGAATGATATTGTGCGAATCAATATAATTTCTCTATTTAATGTATAAATATATTTGTTATATTTTCTAAGAATGGCTGATTAACTAAGTGAAACTTGATACTTTTTCTTCATTCACAATACAAATTAAAAAATCTATCACAGTAAAATTGCCATAATATTATAGCTTGGCTAAAATTGAATAAGTCTCTTAAATATTTTTTTTTTAAATAAAATTGAACCGCATTGTTAATAAACCTGTTCAAAATAGAAACAAAATTAATAATAATTAAATCAGTCACTTTACACAATAAAACCTAATCTTAATATTCCCTGGACCTAAATTTATGAATTTTCGAAGTGACTTTTTGTTTTATAAATACATACATCATTAAAAAAAAACTAGTAACTATAAAAAAAACATTAGAAATAGAGCCCAGTATACAGCCGTTTAAAAAATAATAATGTTATGGGTGTCTTGTTGAAATTGTTTTGAGCATGAGGTGTTTTTTTGATTACATAATTTAAATGGAGGAATAGCCTCAGGTAATTTTTTTTTTACTTGTTTAGGAACACGAAAGAATAAAATAAATCTCCAACATTTAGATATTATACTTCCTCTCATTTAAAATTGTCGATATAGGCAATAGGTTATCGATGAATTATTATTATTATTATTATTGTTGTTGTTGTTATTATTTGTGTTATTAAAATTGGTTTCGGTCTTATTATTATAATCATCATAAAATTTCTTGAAAGATTGGTAATTACGTGAATTATTATTATTAACATAATTATTATTATTATTATTGTTGTTGTTTATATTAATATAATTATTGTTAGCATTATAATTATTTTTGTTATTATTATTATTATTAACGTTTTGATTAGCAGCAGCAGCACCAGATAAATTATATTTATAGTTTTCAACTGGATAACGAAAATCACAGCATTGGCACTTTAATAACGAATAGTCTTGTATATGACTGTTATTCGATAGACGATGATATTGCGAACGATTGGCTAAATACATTTTAAAATTATTTTCGGGAAGAAGTGCTGGAGAAAATTTCCATTGATTGTCATTTAAGTTTGAATGCAAGTCAAGTATATTTCGACCTTTGTACGTTATTTTAAGTTCTTCTTCTACTTCTTTGATTGGAGACTTCTGAAATGTCAACGTTAATCATAAATTGTATGTGTTTTAATCAAAAATATGAGATCAAAAATGATCGATTGAAACCAGATTGTATTGCTGTTACATTATTAACGTATGAAAAAAATGATATAATTTACAGGGTGTACCAAAATTCGTTTAAAAAAGAGCCTACCCACGCATACTAGTATTTATAATTTATTCAGTGTCCGACACAGATTGAAAGGTAAATTTATACGCTTTTACATGAAAAAAATAGGTTTTGAAGATTTAGCAGTTTCTTCAAAACAGAGTAAAGGGTCTTTTTAAACGGTTATAATTTGATGATTCTAGTAGGGAAACTACTTTGTGACACCCTATATATATATATATATATATATATATATATATATATATATATATATATATATATATATATATATGTATTATTTCGTAATGGGTTGTATAATATTTGTTTATTTTGCTAATCACTCTAATCTATAAGCGGTGTCATCATTTCGCAACATTCGAAAATATTAAATAATTTACTTGTAGAAAGGTAATACATATATACTTATCAAATGCTGATAAAATTCATTAATATGTTGACATAACATAATATCGAATATATACGTAATTTGAATTTTAAAGGCCCGGCTCGAATTATCGGAATAACTTAATAACTACGAAGAAAAAATAAAATACATTCTTAATTTTATTTAAAATCATCTTTAATTTTATAAGCGAAATAACATTTCTCACCGACAACAGATTTAGACGCTTAGCGTCGTAAAAAAACGATTCTCCTACGTTCATATGTGTAACCGTCACACAAGTAAATCACGTTTATTTTTAGATTTATTTATTATATAGTTTTTCATTTTTCCTAAAATAAAAAAAGAAAATCATGCATTATATGTTTTTAACTATGGGAATAGGCTTTCTCCGATAGCAAAACGTAAGGTTCAATCGATCAATTTGACATCATAATATAACTTGTTTAGTGAAATTATGTAAGTCAGTATCAGATTAGTCTGAATTGAGTTCTAAGTTTATATAAACTTAGCTCACAAATTGTACTAAATTAGCTAGCAACAGAGTATTCTCAAAGAAAACTATTGATTTCCACTGTTTCCGGTACTCTGTCAACTCTTTCGAGAAGTATCTTGCTAAGATATTACATTTTATGTTTGCCATTCCTCAGACCTTCCCGAGATTATTTGATTGAGTAATGAAATACTCGTATGTTTTTCCCAGTTGTGAGATTGATGCTTGACTTAAATACATAAATGATCAAAACTAATTTCTATCCAGTCTTACCTTTTCCTTAGATTCTTCAGAATCTAATGAACTTACTCCACTTGATTCACTGCCAATTGGTGAAACCAGAAGTTTCAAATTTTCTCGACAATCAACACTTATTGGTGAAATCGGTGATAATAGTCCAAATCCTTCGAAAAATTCACCAACTCCCGAAAGTGGTACAGCAATATTAAGCGCCATCTATTTTTTTTATAATAAAAATATAACAATGTTAGTATGTGCATAAGAATATTAAAACTGTTAACATTTCTTCAAATTGTGGAATTTAATATTTGAAGAAATGAAGGTAGAAGTACATAAATAGTGTTTTGGAACATACCTCCTCTAAGTACTACATATTAGTTAACGTATTAATAGTAATACTTGAAAATATTACAAATACTAAATTAATTTTTTTAAACAAATTAAAAGAAAAATTACTTGAATTGTTAGAAAAGCCAATCACAGATTAGTCTGAATTGAGTTCTAAGTAATAAATATTTAGCTCGCACATTGTGCTTAATTAGCGAACAATAGAAAATTTCAATAAAAATAAGAATATTTTTGCAATTTATGGTCTTTCTATCATGAATTCATTCAAGTGTCTTGCTAAAACATAATTTCTGTTAATTCTCAGACCTTCCCGTGATTTAAGAGAGTAATTAGATACTCGTAAGCATATCACAGGTGCGAGATTGTAATTGGCTTAAAACAATTTCAAGGAACTTCTTTAAATTAAAATCTGCGTATTAAAACACGTTTTCGTTGCGGTTCGATACCCTGGTTGAACACTTATCTATGCATTAAGAATATTAGTGAATTTTCACCAAGAAATTTTGATAGAATTTATACACAAGTTGATGCATAATCGAAGTTTGTTTTATAATTCTAGTTCAATGAACCATCCATTATTTAAGAGCGATTAGTTACTAGACGTCCACTATTGAGGTGATCCAATACTTACACTAACAATCTGCGATAAGTATTTGGGTTTATCAATTGTTGTTGGTTTTGGACAGACACATACACACACACATTTTATACATGATAATGCTATTTCTAGAACGAATTAATAAAATTTGCGTTTTTATGCAGGTTTTACGTTTTGGTTATCTACTAGTAGATAAAAAACACTTATTTATAAGTATGGTGTAAACTAGAAATAATAATATTCGATAAAATTATGGTTTATGAAAATTATGTATGATTGACATGTACATAAACTGAATACAAAACGTATTCCACTTCCAGACCGAACGGTAAATTACTTTACATGAAGTTCTATTTTTCTACCATAACGAATCCCCGAATATTGTTCAAGTTTTTTTTACGTAGGATTTTAAAATCTATCGTAGTATATACGATATAATATGAAATTATGTCTCATTTCGTTTAAAAATAATTCTGAAATGTATTTGGTTAGCTTTTACACCCGCACCCGCCGTTTTCATTTATTTTTTTTAGCAATGGCAGAACACAACAATACAAATAGAATCAACCTTGACCCGCAACAAAACAACATACACTTTGAATATCTCGCGATATTTTTTTATTAACATTAATCAAAGATTATGTTGCAGAATTACGAAATTAGAGCATAATCTTCTAATAATAAGACACGTGTTTAGTAGAACGCGTATCCATGAGATTGAAGTATTTTTTTCTTTTTTATTTGCACAGTTAGAAAAAATAAAAATGGACGACTTACCTTGATTTAATATTATCCACAATCAATTTATAATTTTCCGCTATTTCGATATTATTTTTTCGACTAAAACTATTTAGAATTCTTAAATTATTTTTTTTTGATATTATAAATATAAATCACAGAAAAACAATTAAAATATGATGAGATAACATCATTTCAGATTTTATTTGTTGGCTTAAAATTATAAATTTAAGTGATAAATATTATTTTTTTTTAATTATTTTAAAAAAACTATTTGTTTGAGCGTCTATCTATCTAGCTGCTGCGTCTCCCCAAATGGTCTACAAACGAACTACGACCGATGTGATAATTTTTTTATTGGTTGAAAATTGAAATTATCATGAAGTTGGTAGCGAGTTTTTGCTGAATTTATATGGCGGACTTTATGATTGCGCTGAATAGATGTAACTATCGATTTATTTTTTGGTTTTACAGTGCCATCTAACTAAAGTTTAATGAAACTATATCTGATGTAATAGTTCAGATAAAATTCAACAGACGCTGCATTTTTAATAATTATTTTTTCTATCAAACGCTAGGTGTCGTCAAAAATTAATTTATTTATTAGTTTACAATATTTTATATAGATGTAGACACTGTTTGTTGTTTACTATATCCGAAGTACAGCTCTGTACAAGGCGGTATTATTGATTGAGTAAAAATCGCCATCTCATTCCAATTTACGATGGTATTTTGTCAGCCAGCATCCAATTGTAATTGTTTTCGATTGTTCATTGTGATTGGATTGGATGACAGGGGGATTGCTTGATAAATGGAAATTTTTTGGAATTTTTAAGTGCTTGTCGATGGGACCAAATGTATATTAAAAAAAAAAATTTAATCCTGATTTTATTGAAACTTTGGCGTTGTACACATGCAAAATAGAATATGAAATATATAGTAGTGGCGCGATTTAGCGGCACGATCGGATGATATACTGATTAAACTTAGCCATTTTGAGTAAGAGTCCAGTATTATAGGATGGAAATAACTTTCGATTAAAATGGTTCCGCAAAATTGATTCGTACCCTTGACCCAAGGTCTTTTTGTCTCATCATAAAAATGTGTGCTCTTCGACCTTTTCGAACATCCTTTCAATTCTTGAAAGATCAGGGCGTCGCTTTGTTGATTTCGCGGTTTGCTCACTGCTTGTCACTCGCTTAAGCCGTTCTATCGCAGGACTTAATAAGAACTTTAATGCTGGTAATAATAGACAAAGCCTATTTGCGCCAATTTGGATGCATTGCCATTTAGTTAGGCAAACATTAAAACTAAGCAAACTTTTTGAAATCCCTAAATTTAGCCCAGATGGTTAAAAAAGCGATATGGTGATTTCCAGATAGCTTCGAAATGACTGGTTAATTTATTTATGGTAACGGTGCCGTATTTGTTCTCAGATCGCTGCAGATGCGAACATAATCTAGACAGAATTTGTATTTGGATTGTGGGTTGCCTTTCATTGGCAGAATTATTTTTCCATAATTTTCTTCTCAGCTCTTACATTGAATTGAACACCACGTATTTTGGTGTTGTTGTTCATGGGGGATCTTACTGCGGTAAACATCATACTGTAGGAAAAATTTTCATTGCGCCTATAGCAACTGTTGATGCGCACGAATAAACTGCGGTAAACCGCAGACACGAGTCGATTACGAAGCATCCGGTCGAGACTCTCAGTTGGAAAATTGCTATATAGTTGTCGAAGTTTGGCAATGTATAGTCGGCAACCTTATCCTCAGTTATTGGTTCTTGTTTAAGTAAACAATTTAAGCGTTGACCAAAAGTGCAGTAGGTGCAGTAGGAGAGTCATCACAGCTTCTCACCATTTGGGGACTCCTTTTGGAGTCCCAAATGGTGAGAAGCTGTGATGACTTCCCCATAGTTGGGAGGGCCTTTCGGAGCGTAATTGCCGGAGAATTTTGGAGCAAAATGAATAATGCTCAATTCAGTCTTCCTTTTTCAGACATTCCCTTTATATACTCCTCTTTGCTTCTGCGCCACTGTAACTAAGTCTATATATTTGAACTATATTTTTATTATTGTTTGCTTGCTGAACTAGAATCAATAGTTTTTCGTAAATATCATATAAGATAACGCTAGATCCTGAGCAACTTCAGGTCCTCACATCAACCCAGGTAAAATCGAGGCCATATATAATTATCCTATTTCCGCAATATAATGTTAGGAAAATACGTCAATTTTTATGAAAGTTCGAATGCGGTCTTCAATGCGTCGTTGATGATTTAAGGCGATCCATTTTTAGAATCGTTTTAATACAGCATGGTGAAAATGAAAACGAGCACCCGATTGCCTTTTCATCGAAGAAATTAAATATAGTGTTAGAGAGTGAGTCTTTTCGTGCGTATATCGACATACTTTTTATCGGGTAATGTATAAAAATATTCGATATATCTCGAATCTCATCTAGGTATTTCTAGCCACTTCATCATCACTAAACTCAAAATTATAAACTTAAATGTATCACACAAAACGATTTTTTCACAAAATTTAAATGTCAAATATTTCACAATCATTATACGTACAGTGTCCGATTTTAAGGGAAATTAAAAAAAAAAAAAAAAAAAAAATTCATTTTGCCTACACTGCGAAATTTAATTCAACTGCTCAGTGAATACTTGATAAAAAAAATATTAGGCTTTACATATTTAGTTGGAGCCGCTATCGGTCGACATTTCGAGTATATAGTGTGTCGATTTTTAGATTTTGAGACAATATGATATAAAGTCATAACATTAAATTTTATTAGTCTTTAATCAACCAGAATTTTCGTTAAATGTCATATTTCTCTTTAACGCATCGGGAATCACTAATTTATCTTGACAAATAAAATACCAAGCATCAATACACGGTATATCGGTAAATTTATATTTATGCACACCACCATGCAATAGAATACAACCAGCACGTCCTGCGACAGGATGCCCTTCAAGCCAATTGGTAAATAGTACCGCATAGCCCGTTTCGGACCAGTAAAATTCTAAATCAGTTTGACCCATATCCGTGCCACTTGTCCAAAAGTGATCGTCGACTTTTGGTCGAAATCTATTATTTATTACGTCGAGTACTATACGGTTATCGTTTTCTGAGTGCACCGAAGCCAAATGCATGCTGATCGAATGACAATATCGTTGAGCTTGGTACCAATTTTTCTTCTATAATAAATTTGATTTTTGTATTATTCTGACATTTTTTCTAATCCAATTTTTTTTACCATCGGTGGACTAAAGTAATAGTTGGTTCCATTTGAAGTAAAATATTCTCCCGCCAGAACAAATTGAATCGATAAGGTGAATACGATTGAGAATGCTATTGAATGCATCTTATATATGTGGCGGATGAGATGTGTATGTGTTGTCTATACACTTATACTACGTGAATATACCACGTTTCTTCCGTATATATAGCAAAAATAAAAATGTGGTTACGCACACATTGCTTTGACCACATTTGATTTGCGATAAATTTGTAATTTTAATTCCAGCTATAACCACATAGCTATTACTCCCGATAAAAATATCGTCGTACAATTTTAATGATTGCGTAATCAAAATAATATATATTACCGTCATTGGTTGTCATTAAATGTGTTTATAACTAATCTTATAAAAAATGAGTGAAAATGATCAATTTTCAAATGGCTACAAATCCATTAAAAATCGGTTAAGGTTGGATTTTATTATTCTATAGAGTACCTTGGACGATCCGAAATTGCCAATGTGCCAATAAAAATTATGAATTTTTCGAAAAATTTTCAAATTCCGACAGTCTATAGCCTTGTTATTTTATAAAAATTGAGTGAAAATGATGGATTTTCAAAAGGCCATAAACCCATTACAAATGGGTTAAGGTTGGATTTTATTATTCTATAGAGTACCTTGGACGATCCGAGATTGCCGAATGTGCCAATAAAACTTAGAAATTTTTCGAAAAAATTCCAAATTTCGATAGTCTATAGCCTTGTTATTTTTTTAAAAATTGAGTGAAAATGACTGATTTTCAAATGGCTACAAATCCATTAAAAATCGGTTAAGATTGGATTTTATTATTCTGTAGTGTACCTTGGACGATCCGAGATTGCCAATGTGCCAATAAAAAATATGAATTTTTCGAAAAATTTTCAAATTCCGAGAGTCTATAGCCTTGTTATTTTATAAAAATTGAGTGAAAATGATTGATTTTCAAAAGGCCATAAACCCATTACAAATGGGTTAAGGTTGGATTTTATTATTCTATAGAGTACCTTGGACGATCCGAGATTGCCGAATGTGCCAATAAAACTTAGAAATTTTTCGAAAAAATTCCAATTTTCGATAGTCTATAGCCTTGTTATTTTTTTAAAAATTGAGTGAAAATGACTGATTTTCAAATGGCTACAAATCCATTAAAAATCGGTTAAGATTGGATTTTATTATTCTGTAGTGTACCTTGGACGATCCGAGATTGCCAATGTGCCAATAAAAATTATGAATTTTTCGAAAAATTTTCAAATTCCGAGAGTCTATAGCCTTGTTATTTTATAAAAATTGAGTGAAAATGATTGATTTTCAAAAGGCCATAAACCCATTACAAATGGGTTAAGGTTGGATTTTATTATTCTATAGAGTACCTTGGACGATCCGACATTGCCGAATGTGCCAATAAAACTTAGAAATTTTTCGAAAAAATTCCAAATTTCGATAGTCTATAGCCTTGTTATTTTTTTAAAAATTGAGTGAAAATGACTGATTTTCAAATGGCTACAAATCCATTAAAAATCGGTTAAGATTGGATTTTATTATTCTGTAGTGTACCTTGGACGATCCGAGATTGCCAATGTGCCAATAAAAATTATGAATTTTTCGAAAAATTTTCAAATTCCGAGAGTCTATAGCCTTGTTATTTTATAAAAATTGAGTGAAAATGATTGATTTTCAAAAGGCCATAAACCTATTACAAATGGGTTAAGGTTGGATTTTATTATTCTATAGAGTACCTTGGACGATCCGAGATTGCCAAATGTGCCAATAAAACTTAGAAATTTTTCGAAAAAATTCCAAATTTTGAGTGAAAATGACTGATTTTCAAATGGCTACAAATCCATTAAAAATCGGTTAAGATTGGATTTTATTATTCTGTAGTGTATCTTGGACGATCCGAGATTGCCAATGTGCCAATAAAAATTATGAATTTTTCGAAAAATTTTCATATTTCGACAGTTTATAGCCTTGTTTTTTTATAAAAATTGAGTGAAAATGATCGATTTTCATATGGCTACAAATCCATTAAAAATGGGTTGAAGTTGGATTTTATTATTCTATAGAGTACCTTGGACGATCCGAGATTGCCGAATGTGCCAATAAAACTTAGAAATTTTTCGAAAAAATTCCAAATTTCGATAGTCTATAGCCTTGTTATTTTTTTAAAAATTGAGTGAAAATGACTGATTTTCAAATGGCTACAAATCCATTAAAAATCGGTTAAGATTGGATTTTATTATTCTGTAGTGTACCTTGGACGATCCGAGATTGCCAATGTGCCAATAAAAATTATGAATTTTTCGAAAAATTTTCAAATTCCGAGAGTCTATAGCCTTGTTATTTTATAAAAATTGAGTGAAAATGATTGATTTTCAAAAGGCCATAAACCCATTACAAATGGGTTAAGGTTGGATTTTATTATTCTATAGAGTACCTTGGACGATCCGAGATTGCCGAATGTGCCAATAAAACTTAGAAATTTTTCGAAAAAATTCCAAATTTCGATAGTCTATAGCCTTGTTATTTTTTTAAAAATTGAGTGAAAATGACTGATTTTCAAATGGCTACAAATCCATTAAAAATCGGTTAAGATTGGATTTTATTATTCTGTAGTGTACCTTGGACGATCCGAGATTGCCAATGTGCCAATAAAAATTATGAATTTTTCGAAAAATTTTCAAATTTCGAGAGTCTATAGCCTTGTTATTTTATAAAAATTGAGTGAAAATGATCGATTTTCATATGGCTACAAATCCATTAAAAATCGGTTAAGGTTGGATTTTATTATTCTATAGAGTACCTTGGACGATCCGAAATTGCCGAATGTGCCAATAAAACTTAGAAATTTTTCGAAAAAATTCCAAATTTCGATAGTCTATAGCCTTGTTATTTTTTTAAAAATTGAGTGAAAATGACTGATTTTCAAATGGCTACAAATCCATTAAAAATCGGTTAAGATTGGATTTTATTATTCTGTAGTGTACCTTGGACGATCCGAGATTGCCAATGTGCCAATAAAAATTATGAATTTTTCGAAAAATTTTCAAATTCCGAGAGTCTATAGCCTTGTTATTTTATAAAAATTGAGTGAAAATGATTGATTTTCAAAAGGCCATAAACCCATTACAAATGGGTTAAGGTTGGATTTTATTATTCTATAGAGTACCTTGGACGATCCGAGATTGCCGAATGTGCCAATAAAACTTAGAAATTTTTCGAAAAAATTCCAAATTTCGATAGTCTATAGCCTTGTTATTTTTTTAAAAATTGAGTGAAAATGACTGATTTTCAAATGGCTACAAATCCATTAAAAATCGGTTAAGATTGGATTTTATTATTCTGTAGTGTACCTTGGACGATCCGAGATTGCCAATGTGCCAATAAAAATTATGAATTTTTCGAAAAATTTTCAAATTCCGACAGTCTATAGCCTTGTTATTTTATAAAAATTGAGTGAAAATGATTGATTTTCAAAAGGCCATAAACCCATTACAAATGGGTTAAGGTTGGATTTTATTATTCTATAGAGTACCTTGGACGATCCGAGATTGCCGAATGTGCCAATAAAACTTAGAAATTTTTCGAAAAAATTCCAAATTTCGATAGTCTATAGCCTTGTTATTTTTTTAAAAATTGAGTGAAAATGACTGATTTTCAAATGGCTACAAATCCATTAAAAATCGGTTAAGATTGGATTTTATTATTCTGTAGTGTACCTTGGACGATCCGAGATTGCCAATGTGCCAATAAAAATTATGAATTTTTCGAAAAATTTTCAAATTCCGAGAGTCTATAGCCTTGTTATTTTATAAAAATTGAGTGAAAATGATTGATTTTCAAAAGGCCATAAACCCATTACAAATGGGTTAAGGTTGGATTTTATTATTCTATAGAGTACCTTGGACGATCCGACATTGCCGAATGTGCCAATAAAACTTAGAAATTTTTCGAAAAAATTCCAAATTTCGATAGTCTATAGCCTTGTTATTTTTTTAAAAATTGAGTGAAAATGACTGATTTTCAAATGGCTACAAATCCATTAAAAATCGGTTAAGATTGGATTTTATTATTCTGTAGTGTACCTTGGACGATCCGAGATTGCCAATGTGCCAATAAAAATTATGAATTTTTCGAAAAATTTTCAAATTCCGAGAGTCTATAGCCTTGTTATTTTATAAAAATTGAGTGAAAATGATTGATTTTCAAAAGGCCATAAACCCATTACAAATGGGTTAAGGTTGGATTTTATTATTCTATAGAGTACCTTGGACGATCCGAGATTGCCGAATGTGCCAATAAAACTTAGAAATTTTTCGAAAAAATTCCAAATTTCGATAGTCTATAGCCTTGTTATTTTTTTAAAAATTGAGTGAAAATGACTGATTTTCAAATGGCTACAAATCCATTAAAAATCGGTTAAGATTGGATTTTATTATTCTGTAGTGTACCTTGGACGATCCGAGATTGCCAATGTGCCAATAAAAATTATGAATTTTTCGAAAAATTTTCAAATTCCGAGAGTCTATAGCCTTGTTATTTTATAAAAATTGAGTGAAAATGATTGATTTTCAAAAGGCCATAAACCCATTACAAATGGGTTAAGGTTGGATTTTATTATTCTATAGAGTACCTTGGACGATCCGAGATTGCCGAATGTGCCAATAAAACTTAGAAATTTTTCGAAAAAATTCCAAATTTCGATAGTCTATAGCCTTGTTATTTTTTTAAAAATTGAGTGAAAATGACCGATTTTCAAATGGCTACAAATCCATTAAAAATCGGTTAAGATTGGATTTTATTATTCTGTAGTGTACCTTGGACGATCCGAGATTGCCAATGTGCCAATAAAAATTATGAATTTTTCGAAAAATTTTCAAATTCCGAGAGTCTATAGCCTTGTTATTTTATAAAAATTGAGTGAAAATGATTGATTTTCAAAAGGCCATAAACCCATTACAAATGGGTTAAGGTTGGATTTTATTATTCTATAGAGTACCTTGGACGATCCGAGATTGCCGAATGTGCCAATAAAACTTAGAAATTTTTCGAAAAAATTCCAAATTTCGATAGTCTATAGCCTTGTTATTTTTTTAAAAATTGAGTGAAAATGACTGATTTTCAAATGGCTACAAATCCATTAAAAATCGGTTAAGATTGGATTTTATTATTCTGTAGTGTATCTTGGACGATCCGAGATTGCCAATGTGCCAATAAAAATTATGAATTTTTCGAAAAATTTTCATATTTCGACAGTTTATAGCCTTGTTTTTTTATAAAAATTGAGTGAAAATGATCGATTTTCATATGGCTACAAATCCATTAAAAATGGGTTGAAGTTGGATTTTATTATTCTGTAGTGTACCTAGGACGATCCTGGATAACCGAATGTGTCAATAAAAATTATGAATTTTTCGAAAAAACTCCAAATTTCGACAGTCTATAGCCTTGTTATTTTATAAAAATTGAGTGAAAATGATCGATTTTCATATGGCTACAAATCCATTAAAAATCGGTTAAGGTTGGATTTTATTATTCTATAGAGTACCTTGGACGATCCGAAATTGCCGAATGTGCCAATAAAACTTAGAAATTTTTCGAAAAAATTCCAAATTTCGATAGCCTTTAGCCTTGTTATTTTTTTAAAAATTGAGTGAAAATGACTGATTTTCAAATGGCTACAAATCCATTAAAAATCGGTTAAGATTGGATTTTATTATTCTGTAGTGTACCTTGGACGATCCGAGATTGCCAATGTGCCAATAAAAATTATGAATTTTTCGAAAAATTTTCAAATTCCGAGAGTCTATAGCCTTGTTATTTTATAAAAATTGAGTGAAAATGATTGATTTTCAAAAGGCCATAAACCCATTACAAATGGGTTAAGGTTGGATTTTATTATTCTATAGAGTACCTTGGACGATCCGAGATTGCCGAATGTGCCAATAAAACTTAGAAATTTTTCGAAAAAATTCCAAATTTCGATAGTCTATAGCCTTGTTATTTTTTTAAAAATTGAGTGAAAATGACTGATTTTCAAATGGCTACAAATCCATTAAAAATCGGTTAAGATTGGATTTTATTATTCTGTAGTGTATCTTGGACGATCCGAGATTGCCAATGTGCCAATAAAAATTATGAATTTTTCGAAAAATTTTCAAATTCCGAGAGTCTATAGCCTTGTTATTTTATAAAAATTGAGTGAAAATGATTGATTTTCAAAAGGCCATAAACCCATTACAAATGGGTTAAGGTTGGATTTTATTATTCTATAGAGTACCTTGGACGATCCGAGATTGCCGAATGTGCCAATAAAACTTAGAAATTTTTCGAAAAAATTCCAAATTTCGATAGTCTATAGCCTTGTTATTTTTTTAAAAATTGAGTGAAAATGACTGATTTTCAAATGGCTACAAATCCATTAAAAATCGGTTAAGATTGGATTTTATTATTCTGTAGTGTACCTTGGACGATCCGAGATTGCCAATGTGCCAATAAAAATTATGAATTTTTCGAAAAATTTTCAAATTTCGAGAGTCTATAGCCTTGTTATTTTATAAAAATTGAGTGAAAATGATTGATTTTCAAAAGGCCATAAACCCATTACAAATGGGTTAAGGTTGGATTTTATTATTCTATAGAGTACCTTGGACGATCCGAGATTGCCGAATGTGCCAATAAAACTTAGAAATTTTTCGAAAAAATTCCAAATTTCGATAGTCTATAGCCTTGTTATTTTTTTAAAAATTGAGTGAAAATGACTGATTTTCAAATGGCTACAAATCCATTAAAAATCGGTTAAGATTGGATTTTATTATTCTGTAGTGTACCTTGGACGATCCGAGATTGCCAATGTGCCAATAAAAATTATGAATTTTTCGAAAAATTTTCAAATTCCGAGAGTCTATAGCCTTGTTATTTTATAAAAATTGAGTGAAAATGATTGATTTTCAAAAGGCCATAAACCCATTACAAATGGGTTAAGGTTGGATTTTATTATTCTATAGAGTACCTTGGACGATCCGAGATTGCCGAATGTGCCAATAAAACTTAGAAATTTTTCGAAAAAATTCCAAATTTTGAGTGAAAATGACTGATTTTCAAATGGCTACAAATCCATTAAAAATCGGTTAAGATTGGATTTTATTATTCTGTAGTGTATCTTGGACGATCCGAGATTGCCAATGTGCCAATAAAAATTATGAATTTTTCGAAAAATTTTCATATTTCGACAGTTTATAGCCTTGTTTTTTTATAAAAATTGAGTGAAAATGATCGATTTTCATATGGCTACAAATCCATTAAAAATGGGTTGAAGTTGGATTTTATTATTCTGTAGTGTACCTAGGACGATCCTGGATAACCGAATGTGTCAATCAAAATTATGAATTTTTCGAAAAAACTCCAAATTTCGACAGTCTATAGCCTTGTTATTTTATAAAAATTGAGTGAAAATGATCGATTTTCATATGGCTACAAATCCATTAAAAATCGGTTAAGGTTGGATTTTATTATTCTATAGAGTACCTTGGACGATCCGAAATTGCCGAATGTGCCAATAAAACTTAGAAATTTTTCGAAAAAATTCCAAATTTCGATAGTCTATAGCCTTGTTATTTTTTTAAAAATTGAGTGAAAATGACTGATTTTCAAATGGCTACAAATCCATTAAAAATCGGTTAAGATTGGATTTTATTATTCTGTAGTGTACCTTGGACGATCCGAGATTGCCAATGTGCCAATAAAAATTATGAATTTTTCGAAAAATTTTCAAATTCCGAGAGTCTATAGCCTTGTTATTTTATAAAAATTGAGTGAAAATGATTGATTTTCAAAAGGCCATAAACCCATTACAAATGGGTTAAGGTTGGATTTTATTATTCTATAGAGTACCTTGGACGATCCGAGATTGCCGAATGTGCCAATAAAACTTAGAAATTTTTCGAAAAAATTCCAAATTTCGATAGTCTATAGCCTTGTTATTTTTTTAAAAATTGAGTGAAAATGACTGATTTTCAAATGGCTACAAATCCATTAAAAATCGGTTAAGATTGGATTTTATTATTCTGTAGTGTACCTTGGACGATCCGAGATTGCCAATGTGCCAATAAAAATTATGAATTTTTCGAAAAATTTTCAAATTCCGAGAGTCTATAGCCTTGTTATTTTATAAAAATTGAGTGAAAATGATTGATTTTCAAAAGGCCATAAACCCATTACAAATGGGTTAAGGTTGGATTTTATTATTCTATAGAGTACCTTGGACGATCCGAGATTGCCGAATGTGCCAATAAAACTTAGAAATTTTTCGAAAAAATTCCAAATTTCGATAGTCTATAGCCTTGTTATTTTTTTAAAAATTGAGTGAAAATGACTGATTTTCAAATGGCTACAAATCCATTAAAAATCGGTTAAGATTGGGTTTTATTATTCTGTAGTGTACCTTGGACGATCCGAGATTGCCAATGTGCCAATAAAAATTATGAATTTTTCGAAAAATTTTCAAATTCCGAGAGTCTATAGCCTTGTTATTTTATAAAAATTGAGTGAAAATGATTGATTTTCAAAAGGCCATAAACCCATTACAAATGGGTTAAGGTTGGATTTTATTATTCTATAGAGTACCTTGGACGATCCGAGATTGCCGAATGTGCCAATAAAACTTAGAAATTTTTCGAAAAAATTCCAAATTTCGATAGTCTATAGCCTTGTTATTTTTTTAAAAATTGAGTGAAAATGACTGATTTTCAAATGGCTACAAATCCATTAAAAATCGGTTAAGATTGGATTTTATTATTCTGTAGTGTACCTTGGACGATCCGAGATTGCCAATGTGCCAATAAAAATTATGAATTTTTCGAAAAATTTTCAAATTTCGAGAGTCTATAGCCTTGTTATTTTATAAAAATTGAGTGAAAATGATTGATTTTCAAAAGGCCATAAACCCATTACAAATGGGTTAAGGTTGGATTTTATTATTCTATAGAGTACCTTGGACGATCCGAGATTGCCGAATGTGCCAATAAAACTTAGAAATTTTTCGAAAAAATTCCAAATTTCGATAGTCTATAGCCTTGTTATTTTTTTAAAAATTGAGTGAAAATGACTGATTTTCAAATGGCTACAAATCCATTAAAAATCGGTTAAGATTGGATTTTATTATTCTGTAGTGTACCTTGGACGATCCGAGATTGCCAATGTGCCAATAAAAATTATGAATTTTTCGAAAAATTTTCAAATTCCGAGAGTCTATAGCCTTGTTATTTTATAAAAATTGAGTGAAAATGATTGATTTTCAAAAGGCCATAAACCCATTACAAATGGGTTAAGGTTGGATTTTATTATTCTATAGAGTACCTTGGACGATCCGAGATTGCCGAATGTGCCAATAAAACTTAGAAATTTTTCGAAAAAATTCCAAATTTTGAGTGAAAATGACTGATTTTCAAATGGCTACAAATCCATTAAAAATCGGTTAAGATTGGATTTTATTATTCTGTAGTGTATCTTGGACGATCCGAGATTGCCAATGTGCCAATAAAAATTATGAATTTTTCGAAAAATTTTCATATTTCGACAGTTTATAGCCTTGTTTTTTTATAAAAATTGAGTGAAAATGATCGATTTTCATATGGCTACAAATCCATTAAAAATGGGTTGAAGTTGGATTTTATTATTCTGTAGTGTACCTAGGACGATCCTGGATAACCGAATGTGTCAATAAAAATTATGAATTTTTCGAAAAAACTCCAAATTTCGACAGTCTATAGCCTTGTTATTTTATAAAAATTGAGTGAAAATGATCGATTTTCATATGGCTACAAATCCATTAAAAATCGGTTAAGGTTGGATTTTATTATTCTATAGAGTACCTTGGACGATCCGAAATTGCCGAATGTGCCAATAAAACTTAGAAATTTTTCGAAAAAATTCCAAATTTCGATAGTCTATAGCCTTGTTATTTTTTTAAAAATTGAGTGAAAATGACTGATTTTCAAATGGCTACAAATCCATTAAAAATCGGTTAAGATTGGATTTTATTATTCTGTAGTGTACCTTGGACGATCCGAGATTGCCAATGTGCCAATAAAAATTATGAATTTTTCGAAAAATTTTCAAATTCCGAGAGTCTATAGCCTTGTTATTTTATAAAAATTGAGTGAAAATGATTGATTTTCAAAAGGCCATAAACCCATTACAAATGGGTTAAGGTTGGATTTTATTATTCTATAGAGTACCTTGGACGATCCGAGATTGCCGAATGTGCCAATAAAACTTAGAAATTTTTCGAAAAAATTCCAAATTTCGATAGTCTATAGCCTTGTTATTTTTTTAAAAATTGAGTGAAAATGACTGATTTTCAAATGGCTACAAATCCATTAAAAATCGGTTAAGATTGGATTTTATTATTCTGTAGTGTACCTTGGACGATCCGAGATTGCCAATGTGCCAATAAAAATTATGAATTTTTCGAAAAATTTTCAAATTCCGAGAGTCTATAGCCTTGTTATTTTATAAAAATTGAGTGAAAATGATTGATTTTCAAAAGGCCATAAACCCATTACAAATGGGTTAAGGTTGGATTTTATTATTCTATAGAGTACCTTGGACGATCCGAGATTGCCGAATGTGCCAATAAAACTTAGAAATTTTTCGAAAAAATTCCAAATTTCGATAGTCTATAGCCTTGTTATTTTTTTAAAAATTGAGTGAAAATGACTGATTTTCAAATGGCTACAAATCCATTAAAAATCGGTTAAGATTGGATTTTATTATTCTGTAGTGTACCTTGGACGATCCGAGATTGCCAATGTGCCAATAAAAATTATGAATTTTTCGAAAAATTTTCAAATTCCGAGAGTCTATAGCCTTGTTATTTTATAAAAATTGAGTGAAAATGATTGATTTTCAAAAGGCCATAAACCCATTACAAATGGGTTAAGGTTGGATTTTATTATTCTATAGAGTACCTTGGACGATCCGAGATTGCCGAATGTGCCAATAAAACTTAGAAATTTTTCGAAAAAATTCCAAATTTCGATAGTCTATAGCCTTGTTATTTTTTTAAAAATTGAGTGAAAATGACTGATTTTCAAATGGCTACAAATCCATTAAAAATCGGTTAAGATTGGATTTTATTATTCTGTAGTGTACCTTGGACGATCCGAGATTGCCAATGTGCCAATGAAAATTATGAATTTTTCGAAAAATTTTCAAATTCCGAGAGTCTATAGCCTTGTTATTTTATAAAAATTGAGTGAAAATGATTGATTTTCAAAAGGCCATAAACCCATTACAAATGGGTTAAGGTTGGATTTTATTATTCTATAGAGTACCTTGGACGATCCGAGATTGCCGAATGTGCCAATAAAACTTAGAAATTTTTCGAAAAAATTCCAAATTTCGATAGTCTATAGCCTTGTTATTTTTTTAAAAATTGAGTGAAAATGACTGATTTTCAAATGGCTACAAATCCATTAAAAATCGGTTAAGATTGGATTTTATTATTCTGTAGTGTACCTTGGACGATCCGAGATTGCCAATGTGCCAATAAAAATTATGAATTTTTCGAAAAATTTTCAAATTCCGAGAGTCTATAGCCTTGTTATTTTATAAAAATTGAGTGAAAATGATTGATTTTCAAAAGGCCATAAACCCATTACAAATGGGTTAAGGTTGGATTTTATTATTCTATAGAGTACCTTGGACGATCCGAGATTGCCGAATGTGCCAATAAAACTTAGAAATTTTTCGAAAAAATTCCAAATTTCGATAGTCTATAGCCTTGTTATTTTTTTAAAAATTGAGTGAAAATGACTGATTTTCAAATGGCTACAAATCCATTAAAAATCGGTTAAGATTGGATTTTATTATTCTGTAGTGTACCTTGGACGATCCGAGATTGCCAATGTGCCAATAAAAATTATGAATTTTTCGAAAAATTTTCAAATTCCGAGAGTCTATAGCCTTGTTATTTTATAAAAATTGAGTGAAAATGATTGATTTTCAAAAGGCCATAAACCCATTACAAATGGGTTAAGGTTGGATTTTATTATTCTATAGAGTACCTTGGACGATCCGAGATTGCCGAATGTGCCAATAAAACTTAGAAATTTTTCGAAAAAATTCCAAATTTCGATAGTCTATAGCCTTGTTATTTTTTTAAAAATTGAGTGAAAATGACTGATTTTCAAATGGCTACAAATCCATTAAAAATCGGTTAAGATTGGATTTTATTATTCTGTAGTGTACCTTGGACGATCCGAGATTGCCAATGTGCCAATAAAAATTATGAATTTTTCGAAAAATTTTCAAATTCCGAGAGTCTATAGCCTTGTTATTTTATAAAAATTGAGTGAAAATGATTGATTTTCAAAAGGCCATAAACCCATTACAAATGGGTTAAGGTTGGATTTTATTATTCTATAGAGTACCTTGGACGATCCGAGATTGCCGAATGTGCCAATAAAACTTAGAAATTTTTCGAAAAAATTCCAAATTTCGATAGTCTATAGCCTTGTTATTTTTTTAAAAATTGAGTGAAAATGACTGATTTTCAAATGGCTACAAATCCATTAAAAATCGGTTAAGATTGGATTTTATTATTCTGTAGTGTACCTTGGACGATCCGAGATTGCCAATGTGCCAATAAAAATTATGAATTTTTCGAAAAATTTTCAAATTCCGAGAGTCTATAGCCTTGTTATTTTATAAAAATTGAGTGAAAATGATTGATTTTCAAAAGGCCATAAACCCATTACAAATGGGTTAAGGTTGGATTTTATTATTCTATAGAGTACCTTGGACGATCCGAGATTGCCGAATGTGCCAATAAAACTTAGAAATTTTTCGAAAAAATTCCAAATTTCGATAGTCTATAGCCTTGTTATTTTTTTAAAAATTGAGTGAAAATGACTGATTTTCAAATGGCTACAAATCCATTAAAAATCGGTTAAGATTGGATTTTATTATTCTGTAGTGTATCTTGGACGATCCGAGATTGCCAATGTGCCAATAAAAATTATGAATTTTTCGAAAAATTTTCATATTTCGACAGTTTATAGCCTTGTTTTTTTATAAAAATTGAGTGAAAATGATCGATTTTCATATGGCTACAAATCCATTAAAAATGGGTTGAAGTTGGATTTTATTATTCTGTAGTGTACCTAGGACGATCCTGGATAACCGAATGTGTCAATAAAAATTATGAATTTTTCGAAAAAACTCCAAATTTCGACAGTCTATAGCCTTGTTATTTTATAAAAATTGAGTGAAAATGATCGATTTTCATATGGCTACAAATCCATTAAAAATCGGTTAAGGTTGGATTTTATTATTCTATAGAGTACCTTGGACGATCCGAAATTGCCGAATGTGCCAATAAAACTTAGAAATTTTTCGAAAAAATTCCAAATTTCGATAGCCTTTAGCCTTGTTATTTTTTTAAAAATTGAGTGAAAATGACTGATTTTCAAATGGCTACAAATCCATTAAAAATCGGTTAAGATTGGATTTTATTATTCTGTAGTGTACCTTGGACGATCCGAGATTGCCAATGTGCCAATAAAAATTATGAATTTTTCGAAAAATTTTCAAATTCCGAGAGTCTATAGCCTTGTTATTTTATAAAAATTGAGTGAAAATGATTGATTTTCAAAAGGCCATAAACCCATTACAAATGGGTTAAGGTTGGATTTTATTATTCTATAGAGTACCTTGGACGATCCGAGATTGCCGAATGTGCCAATAAAACTTAGAAATTTTTCGAAAAAATTCCAAATTTCGATAGTCTATAGCCTTGTTATTTTTTTAAAAATTGAGTGAAAATGACTGATTTTCAAATGGCTACAAATCCATTAAAAATCGGTTAAGATTGGATTTTATTATTCTGTAGTGTACCTTGGACGATCCGAGATTGCCAATGTGCCAATAAAAATTATGAATTTTTCGAAAAATTTTCATATTTCGACAGTTTATAGCCTTGTTTTTTTTAAAAAATTGAGTGAAAATGATCGATTTTCATATGGCTACAAATCCATTAAAAATCGGTTAAGGTTGGATTTTATTATTCTATAGAGTACCTTGGACGATCCGAAATTGCCGAATGTGCCAATAAAACTTAGAAATTTTTCGAAAAAATTCCAAATTTCGATAGTCTATAGCCTTGTTATTTTTTTAAAAATTGAGTGAAAATGACTGATTTTCAAATGGCTACAAATCCATTAAAAATCGGTTAAGATTGGATTTTATTATTCTGTAGTGTACCTTGGACGATCCGAGATTGCCAATGTGCCAATAAAAATTATGAATTTTTCGAAAAATTTTCAAATTCCGAGAGTCTATAGCCTTGTTATTTTATAAAAATTGAGTGAAAATGATTGATTTTCAAAAGGCCATAAACCCATTACAAATGGGTTAAGGTTGGATTTTATTATTCTATAGAGTACCTTGGACGATCCGAGATTGCCGAATGTGCCAATAAAACTTAGAAATTTTTCGAAAAAATTCCAAATTTCGATAGTCTATAGCCTTGTTATTTTTTTAAAAATTGAGTGAAAATGACTGATTTTCAAATGGCTACAAATCCATTAAAAATCGGTTAAGATTGGATTTTATTATTCTGTAGTGTATCTTGGACGATCCGAGATTGCCAATGTGCCAATAAAAATTATGAATTTTTCGAAAAATTTTCATATTTCGACAGTTTATAGCCTTGTTTTTTTATAAAAATTGAGTGAAAATGATCGATTTTCATATGGCTACAAATCCATTAAAAATGGGTTGAAGTTGGATTTTATTATTCTGTAGTGTACCTAGGACGATCCTGGATAACCGAATGTGTCAATAAAAATTATGAATTTTTCGAAAAAACTCCAAATTTCGACAGTCTATAGCCTTGTTATTTTATAAAAATTGAGTGAAAATGATCGATTTTCATATGGCTACAAATCCATTAAAAATCGGTTAAGGTTGGATTTTATTATTCTATAGAGTACCTTGGACGATCCGAAATTGCCGAATGTGCCAATAAAACTTAGAAATTTTTCGAAAAAATTCCAAATTTCGATAGCCTTTAGCCTTGTTATTTTTTTAAAAATTGAGTGAAAATGACTGATTTTCAAATGGCTACAAATCCATTAAAAATCGGTTAAGATTGGATTTTATTATTCTGTAGTGTACCTTGGACGATCCGAGATTGCCAATGTGCCAATAAAAATTATGAATTTTTCGAAAAATTTTCAAATTCCGACAGTCTATAGCCTTGTTATTTTATAAAAATTGAGTGAAAATGATTGATTTTCAAAAGGCCATAAACCCATTACAAATGGGTTAAGGTTGGATTTTATTATTCTATAGAGTACCTTGGACGATCCGAGATTGCCGAATGTGCCAATAAAACTTAGAAATTTTTCGAAAAAATTCCAAATTTCGATAGTCTATAGCCTTGTTATTTTTTTAAAAATTGAGTGAAAATGACTGATTTTCAAATGACTACAAATCCATTAAAAATCGGTTAAGATTGGATTTTATTATTCTGTAGTTTATCTTGGACGATCCGAGATTGCCAATGTGCCAATAAAAATTATGAATTTTTCGAAAAATTTTCATATTTCGACAGTTTATAGCCTTGTTTTTTTATAAAAATTGAGTGAAAATGATCGATTTTCATATGGCTACAAATCCATTAAAAATGGGTTGAAGTTGGATTTTATTATTCTGTAGTGTACCTTGGACGATCCTGGATAACCGAATGTGCCAATAAAAATTATGAAATTTTTGAAAAAATTCCAAATTTCGACAGTCTATTCCTTGTTATTTTATAAAAAAACCAAATTGCTTTTATTTTTACTGTTATGTTGAGAATGCCAGTTATGTATATATTTTATGTATTTTGAATGTTCAACCAAAAAGAGGGAAATTCCTCTTGTCACAGTTTCAAGGCTATTCTCTCTTTTGCCTTTCTCTTTTTTGATAATATTCACAGCATTCAGAATTTAGAATCCTTTATTTTGATGGTCATCGGTTATGTCTGTATTTGGACAGGTTGGGTGTACTCCCCTAGCCATAACTGTGATAAAGCAAACATTTTTACTCTCGTATGTGTGCCACTGTTTTTCCTACAATTCAGTTTCATTTTTCAATTTCTTTACACATTCGAGATTATTTTTTATACGTTATTGTTCAAAGCCGTTATTTAATTCTCCTGGTCCATTAAAGGATTACTATTCATCCTGTCCTTGAGAGAACTCTTCTTTACTTTCTTTGTAAATGGTTTTCATTTCTAAATCTTCCTAATCAGTTCGGATTTCAAATCTTTTTGTTCCTCTTTGATTTTTCGACTTTCATCTTCTAAAGTATCATTTTCATTCATTTCTACATTCGCTTTCGGATATACTTTACTATTACATCTAAACGGGTTTAGTACCAAAACCGTTCCTTCTTCAGAACCATTGCTCAGGGTATGCCCGTATCTATTTAGGATACTTTACGGAAGCTGTTTTTAAACTGTGCTAATTTATGAATGACATGCAATTATTTAATTCGTTTATAAAACCTTAAACAGTGTCAGTGTTGCATTGATAACCAGCACCATTTTTACTGGCGGAATGTGATTATTTTCAATGACATTGTTACCAAAAAAACAATATAACCTCACTTTTATATTACACATAATACAAATCATACGGCATATCTTTATAAATGGTAAATAGCTAATCTTATTGTTATAAAAATACACACAGACATAATGTATATAGAAGCAACAAGCAAAGTCTCGAATATTTTTTTGAAAATCGGAATGAATGAATTAAATTCTTTTATACAAATAAATAAAAAATTAAAAAGCGAATTTGACGATTCACTTTCTCTCTCTTACTTTTTTTTCGATTATTAATTCATTGTGAATCTGCCGGTTAATTTTTTTCGTATGTCATTATTGTACAGTATGGTACTGCGTGTGTTATACAATTCCTAAACGTGTCGGGTGTATATATTGAAAAGGTGTACAAAACATCATTTTCACAATAAGATTTACTATTATATTGTTAGTAATTTTAACTTTAGATTTGTGTGTTAGTATTACGATCGTTTTGTAATATGGTTTTATTGTAATCTATATTTAAATAGGTAGCTGTGAATATCATACATTGCGCGTGAGAGAGAGATAGACTACTTTTCTTTTATATTGGATAATTTTGTTTGTGAATTTTATTTTTTCACTTTCTAACCTACAAACGACTCGCATTGTTATGGTAAGTGAATGTGGTTCAAGATGTTAGGGGTTTTGTCTACGTTTGACACATAAATGAGTTTTTGTTCAAATTGACCTTGTCTTTGAGGAAAATATTATTCTCTCTCGCTCTCTCGATAGTGAAAAGCACCCTTACGACCGTATAAATAATAACACAAAAAAAAAAAAAAAGTTCACCACCATACGTGCTGTTCAGTTCTCACATTAATTTCGTTTTAATTAAATTTTGATTTAATTTTGCCGGTATATGGCCCGATTCGATTGTTGTTGATTTAGAGATGCAATTAACTGATAATGCGTATACATAATCAGTTCATGCGTACAATAAGGATATATACGTATTCAGATTCCCTATCGCACCTACAGTAATTTCGTTTTATACTGTGCCTTGATCGTGCGGGGGTGAAAATGTCAAGGTGGGTTAGTTGGCTGTCGATTTTTCTTCACATTTTTATTTTGTGTTCGTCTTGCGTACATAATATAACATAAAAAGTGAAAAAAGGATGTACACTATAGTCGAAAATAAAAAGGATATTATATCGAAAAAAAATGTATGTAAGAAGAAATACGGAAGGAAGTAATGTATTTAAGTGAATTGTAAGGTATTTTATACATGTATACCGTTCGATATAGAGTCGAATTTATATATAGAATAGAAGGGGGCCAGTTTATACACGAAATATTTGTGTCAAGTATTTTGATATTTTTAAGTTGATTACCGACCGATATTTTCCCTTTTTAATTATTGTTAATGGCGCTACACCAATATATTTGTATGCTATACAGTACTGTGCAATGCAATCTGGATATTTAAGATTTTTAGTGATTTTAAGGACGATTTTTTCTGGCGTAGAATATGGTTCAGATAATAAACCTCATACTGCAAATAGAGCGGAACTGAATCGGATATCTAAGATCACATATAGAATGATTCACATCTATTTGCCAAAAGTTTTGATGATATTCAGCTGAAGGTTGGCGATGAAATAATTACGAATGTAAATTGCTGTAAGAAGAAAGTTTACAATAAAGCAAGAAAATAGCAGATTCATCTTTAAACTGGCACAACAGAGTGACCGATGTTCTTAGATGTGGCTCTTGACAGATGTCCTTATAGATGTGACATCTTTATTTTGTTTATTTTTCTGTATTAATTTGAGAAATGTCCAACGATTAGGAGTAAAAGTTTAGTTAATCTTCAAGTGAAGATGTTTGCAAAGACAGTAAGTAAAGCAACATGCATAGATGACCCAAAACCGTCTGTTCGAAATTAACTTATTGCCAATTTGACTTTGAGGCGTCGTATGTGGGTGTGCCAATTTATAAAACTTCAGGAGTCAGTTGAATATTATATTCAGATCCAATATTATTAAAACCTTTATTTGTTCCTTATTTTTCTTTGTATCTGCGTAAATAAATTTTGGGTAATTACCAAGAGTTGTACTGAACTGAGCCTACCGTTAAGTGTTAAATATTCATAGAACTGTCTTAAGAAAAGAACTGATCTTATCTCTTTTGATACGTCCAATGTATCTTTATTAAGGTCAGCTATAGATCCGACTACTTTTTCTGATCGTGTATTAGGTACAGTTTAACAAATTCTTTATTAATTTAAAACTGAGTTGATACACAATTGGCAAATTGAGCCAACGAACACTATTAGAGACTATTATATTCAATATTTAAGATCGGTACTTAAGATCAGCTTAGAAAGATGATCCCCTCTTTTTATGTTCCAACTTATTGATTTGTACTCTGGAAACAAACAGAAAAGCCCACATATTTGATTTCGACATATTCTTACGACTTCTCTTGAGTTTAAACTTAAGACATCTATGAAGTTGTATTAACATTACCAAAAATTGAGCAAATATGTTTTATAGAAAAACCAAAGAACTGCGTAGTGATATCTCGAAGAATGAAATGAATTCTTGTGTCATATCCCCCACCAGTGGCAATCGACTAATCTAGTGAAATTAAAAGTGAGATAAGAAGTGATTTATCGTAATTAATTTTAAGACATATAAAGAAATAAATAGTAAGGCATGTAAACAGAGTTTGAAGTGGAATCTATTGTGCATTGTGTATTTATTTGTGAAATGTAGTGTATATTTGTGGACAGTAAATACTAGAGGAATTTATTCACAATCAAGTGATACGAACTGGGAATAAGCAAAAAGTAACAATTGGTGACAGCGGTGGGACTGTGAATAATAAAATAATAATGACTATACTAAATTTACCAACTTACGGTATTAAAGAGATGTTAGTTGTACGAAGAATATATGTTTGAAATAAAGCCCACAAGTAGAAAACAAATATAGCCCACAAGTAGAAATAGTCGAGAAAATTTAGAAGAAAACCAATCGTTGGTTAAAACGAAAAAAGAACCATTCGGAAATTTTCATTTGTCGACGTTAATGGCTACCATGAACCAAATGATGCAGCAGCAGAGTGCAATGCACCAATGAGATAAATAGGTGATATCAAATTGTCTAGCGAACAAAAGTTTGAAACGATCTTTGAGGTGAAGTAAAGAAATTACAAAAATAATTCAAAACAGAGAAGTTTTACTGGATTTTTTTTATGGAGGTACTAGTGGCAGCTATATAGGAATCAATAAATCGCTAGCCAAAAGACGAGTGAGGCTTTTCTGGTAGGGATGTTGGTAGTCAGTAGCAGAATGGTGTAAAAGTGTGGCCAATGTGATACGGTTTAAGGGCCCGCTTGAATTCGAGGTAAAATGCAGCAGCTCAACATTAGGGCACCATTCAGTGATAGTGGTAAAAAAAAATATGTACTGGTAGTAATGGATTACATCAACAAGTGGCCGGAGGGAGGTATATCCAATAAATCAGAAGACAATGAGTATCACGAATGCTGTGGTGAATAATTGGATGAGTTGATATGGGGTACCGATGGGATTTTTGGAGAAAAACTAGCGCAATTGGTAGCAAAAGATCGCCATGTTCTTAATTGCCTATCAATCGGCGGTGCACTATACAACAGAAGTTACACCAGCAAAGATCTATTTTGGGAACAATTGGCTTGAAGTTTTGGAATGGTTCCAACTGCGGCTGTATAACAAACTACCAATAAATGATTTATTTTTATAGTTAAAACCACCTGTTGGCGAAAATCGCAACAAATACCCATCCGATGTATTTAGTCAACATTGATAGCCAAAACTTATAGGCTTAACCCGTTTTAAATATTTCATCCAACATCTTCCGTAATATGGTTCCATAGCCTCATCTAAGGAGTAATATTTCCCAAGTGCGGTTGTGTAAACTCCGTTAATTTACTATTTGCGTGGTCAATTATTGGTTGCATCGTAAAACGATCATTTGAATCGATATTGTGATTGTCGTTAAAATGTAAGTATTTTTTGAACTTTTATAATTTATTTTCAGATATAGCTCCTGCAACTAGTATGATGTAGCTATCCTCTTCTTGTTGGCAGTATACATTATAACTAGGAAGCTTCACATATAATTAGATATACAGTTAGTATATTCCGAAAAAAATATATAATCCATCTATGTGGTTTGCCTTATTTTCAATTTATCTAACTCATCCATATATAGTTTAAAATATACTCTAAATTGTTTTCAACATGCCTAAAGTGCTTTACCCACAGGAAAACAAAAAACGAAAACTGATTTTTGATTATTCACTAAAACTTCAATACATTTCGTATGGTAAAGCTGAAATCCTTTGAAACCGGTTTGTAACCACTATGCAAAACTTATGTAATTCGAAAAACTATTTAAAAATATTAGATCTCCTTAAAAATTGAGTTTTTAGTTTTTTCGTTCTGCTTTTCTGTTATACTTATTTTTTCTGTTATAATTTTGTAAAACCAGTGTTAAAAATGTTAGTTGTCATGGTTTCCAAATCAAAATCAATTTACTTTAGCCGCGTTATGAAAATATATAAAACAAATTTTGACATTTCAGACGAAAATAATTTTTCGTTTTTGTGTATAGGTAACGCGAAACGAAAAATTACCAGAAATGTCAAATTTTTCTTATTTTACGTTTTTCGTGTTTCAGTAGGTAAAGGCGACTTCACGGTTGAATTTCTTCGTTCATTCATTCATTCAAACAATTTTTTCAACCAATTGTATAGCACAACACAGTCATGTGACTTTCTTAAGAAAATTTTCACAAGAGTTAATTTAATTTTATATTTTTATTTGAACGAACATCGAGTAAACGAAAAAGAATAATAAAAATAAAAAGAGAAAGATACAAAGCCAAACCATTTGTTTTGAAAAATATTGTTTGACGCGGAAATAATATATATATATTAATAAATACATAATATATTGAATATTTTATTGCAACTAATTGTATATTAATTAGCAAATTACACTATATATTTATTGAATTCCCATATATTTATAACCTCACAATATGTTTATCAAATCACTATATGTTTAACCACAAATAATAAGAATGATGTTAAAAGATTTCAATTTTAAACAAAATGGAAACCAAATCGTTCCGATATTCGTTCTGAAATTTCCCAAGAAGTGTGAATCGTCAAATTAAAATTACTGAATGAACGAAAAAAATGAACTGTGAAGTTGCCTTTAAGCGCTTAATTAATAAATAAAAATTTAGCATAACTATAGGTTAGGTTTTTATTTCAAAGAACAAATAATCTTTAGATGGAAAACTTATATGCTCATATAACAATTATGATACATTTAATAATGACACTGGGATAAAACAAAGTCAACGAAATTATAATTTTGCATTTGGTTCTTCCTACCGTCATACATAACTTACAACTTAATTAAAATTATAATTATTTCATGAATCGTTGATGAAAAATTCCAATTTACGTTTTGTAAATTAAAAATAAAGTTTTCACGTTGGTTTAGTGCAAGCTTTTGTGCTACACAAAGCATCTTGTATTCCAAGGATTTTCATACTATAGATCGGCTCTATCCCGGATTCATCTGATTTAATGCTGCTTAAATATTATCTCCTTCATAAACTTGTACTTTTCAAATCACTTTGTCTTTTCAAATTTCTGACTTTACAAAATTTTACTATTTACATAAATTCAAACTGTCCGGATTTATTTACCCACTACTGTATAAATGTACGCAAGTTAGTCGATTCGAATCACCCTATATACATATAATGGTAGCATAATATATAATATAACAATTTTATTTGTAAACATGTAAACGGATAATTTAGTGACACGATAACGTAATTGGTTTTACGTTTATTACAACTTCACATGCAACCAAATTAAAATCAAATGAATCAAATTCGCAGCTTAGCTGTGAACCGAACCATGTTTTGTACGTCATATTATATGTGACCTTGTTACATATCTAGATCTTGTATCGGTTCTTATATATGACCCAACGGTAAAATTTCCATTTTTCCATATTTTCTTTCTCGAAATTTTATAATTTTCTTCCTCATTCAAATCTCAAAATATTGATTATGGATTGAATACAAAAAGGTCATTCAATTGTTCAACTATATATGATAACAATAGAAACTATGTACTGATTGTAAATAACCCCCTTATGAATTATTATGTGTACTATACGAGTTTATATATATGTATGTAGGTAGGTAGGTTTTCTTGATTTTTTCGATATTGATTAAAAAACTATCATAATAGTAACAACAATAATGACATTATGTATTCTATAAACATATAATGAATTAGTAATAGATATATGCATAATTTATTAGTTTAATGTTAAGTTGATATGTCATACGTTTGAACAAAACATATGCTCTATAATTAAATTATCAACCAAGTGATGGCCAGAACGATTTTTTTGTTTACAACTTTTGATGTTTGACAGCATTTCTTAATATAGATTCAATATTTGACGTTTTGAAACGGTCGGAAGTGATTAAACTACATTATTGTTATTATAAAAATTAGATTGACAATATAAACAGTCTGCCTCTATTGGTTTTGATCTAGAACCATCTGTTTGTATATATTGTTCGAGAGACAACCACAGAAGAAAGCAAGACGTTAGCCAATATTTTATACAACTTCAGGATACAATTTTTTCAAAGTAAGATTTGCATCTTTTCAAAAATCCATATGATCGATATGGCTATGAGAGATTCAAAGTATTTTTGGATTAATAAGACCAGCTTTTAATAATTGACATAGTGAGCTTTATTGAGCATCATTGCAAAAGCGAAATTTATCGAATTCTGAAAACGCATGAATTTAACCGAAATATTATTGAATGCTGTTAGGATTTTTGATAAACATACATATTTTTCCGGCACTCGTCGCTGTAGACTTATTTTTGCCTACATCCACTTGACCACTTGGAAATCGTGAATGAAGTTTGAAAAATACTTAACAAGATATTACATGCACTTCGGTCGAAGTGTACAACTAGGCAAGGAAAACATTCTTGCAACAAATTACAACTCTAACCTTAAAAGTTTTGTAATTATTTAAATTAAAAAAAAAAAAAAAAAAAAAAAAAAAAAATAGGATTTGTCTATGTCCTGTTTTTCGAAAATGTTTCGACGTATTTTTGTCTATGGTTCTGAATCCTTGCATTGTAGGTTTTAAGTTATTTTCTTCACAATGAATTTTAATTTGAAAAAAATATCGATCAATGTTGGCCCAATGTGATTTGACAAATAACAATTGTTTCTCACCAATCTAGTGAACGATTTACCACTGAATACAGCAACGTTGGTAGTTTCATTTGATCTTTTTATAAACACCATCTATTGAGCGAATGTTTACTACAATGTACCCTTAAGGCCCGTTGCACACTTAAGCTAATCTATACGAGATATATTTTTTGTTTCGAGTGATCGCATTTCCTCTACTAATGTCAGCGATATCGTTCACACGTACATTGAAATTTTATATATTAAATCAAAGCCTCCTATATTAAAATACAATCTATTCTTGTTTTTAATATTGAATGTACGTCAATTGAATCCGTGTATGTGTGAGCGATGTTATAGTTGAAATGTGCAACGTAATGAACTAAGCGAGCTATGCTAAGCTATGCTGAAATATTTTCATCTGGTCGCGGCTTAACGAAATTGTAGAGTTTTACTTTACACTTTTTATACACACCGATAAAATTGATGTTCGGCTGAAGGAATAGAAATATCCATGCCTTTAATATATCTTTGCTTCAACTGGCTGAGCCAAAGGCGCTACTAACGGTCAAACACTGGTGATTCTCAAGTTTGGTGATGTTTTAATGGAAATCCAGCTATAAAGCTATTTCCGATTTTTTTTTGTAGAATCCTTTGTTTGATAATCTAAGTAATATGACTTAGCTGCATTTGTATACTTCGATTTATTTTTTGTTTACTGACTAAACTCTACAGTTCAATGAATTCCTCCACAAGGCCAATCGGTGAGTAAGCACATTATAATATTTAAAATGCCATTCAATAACGCACTGTGCTGCATCTATGTCCTGTATGTTACTGTGTTCAGCTTTCGAAAATTTCTGTTCAATGAATTGCAAGGTGGTATATGAATTTTTACAAAAAGTGTTGCAGAGTAAACGTTATAATGCAGTTCTTATTTTGTGGCACATTCTATGGAAAAAGTTCTTTTTACCATCACAATATTGATTTTAGCAATTTACCTGATTTAGTATACTTTTGTATGCCCCTGTTCTAATTTTTGTGCTCAGCTGGTTTAATATTAAATGTGCATAATATTTGTATTCCATTTGCTTTAAATAGAACCTTTGTGATAGAGCATAAAGATTATCTATTCGTCCTTTTCTTTATTGTATGATTAACATAACTATTATGATAATTTTATAATATAATAAAAACATAATTATTATAAATAATAATAATAAATAATAAAAAAATATAATTATATAAAGATGCTCAACAACAGTTTAAAAACTTTCAGTACACGTATTTATACTGGAGATAGACAATTTGATTTTTTTTCTGGACTTCGACGAAGCATAATATAAATACGCATAGTACAATAATGGTATTTAGTCCATTGACGTGCTAGATGTCGCTACTGGTATCGTTTTAAAATAATCAAAATATTTGTATACGCATAATCGCCTAAATGTCATATATTTATTCTAAATTTTTAAACCCGACATTTGGAACATCAATGGGTAAACTGTTTTTTCTTATGATGGTAGTACTATATGTATTTATACTATGGATGCAGTCAAGTGAAAACGATCAGAAAATATGCTGTCTTAGACAAAATCATCACTCAATATCTCCAAAACTAGCAGAGATAAACAATTTTAACCAACAAATCCAAATTCCCAATTTTCTCATAGGCGAATTAGTGGATTGGCATATATAACTCAATTTGATCAAAAATGGCACTTAGACAAAAATAATTCTACAGCGACGAATTGTGCCATTAGTCCTTTCACACACAGTTCTGGTAATGATTTAGATAAAAACTTAGATTTTTGTGTAGTTTGTCCTCTACTGGTCTATTTAACATTTCGTGAAAGACTCGATCTAGCTATCTGTTTAAAACTTGAACTGTTGCATTGTTAGATTGAAAAACTTAGCTAAATTTTAGGCATAACATAAGATTAATAGAGAGCTTTGAAGTTAATAGGACTCATTCGTTGAAGTGAGGTTTAATCACATCTAAATTTAGGATGTAGCCTTTTTTTCCACCCGCGACCAGCTTTGTTTTAATACAGGGCACATATTACGTTTGGATCTTTTAAGAAACTATCAAAATCATATAAAGAACTATGTTAAAATACCATTTTTAGTTGGATTGTAGGTGGCAACATTAATTCTATACACAACCCTCCGATGCTAAATCTCTATGCAGCCAATCAAATTATTCAAATAGTGGCATTGATCGAACCCCTAAACGTTTCTGCGAGATAGAGTGTTGGCTAAGTAAGGATTTATTTATCCAAGGAAGAAAAAATACGCGTGAAACCATTGACGGTCGCTTCATAGTCAGTTTACTTGAACGACGATTTACCCACGATTAGATATTCCATCAAACATAAAAAAGTTTTATTTCTGGGTAATCATTGAATCAAGCATTTACATATAGACGATGTTATGACCGGCGCCGATACAGAAACGGAAGCAGAAATAATAAAAACCTCCATCACAAGCATTCTTGAAAATGTTGGATTCAACTTATCCTGAATTTAGAGTGGGGTGAAATGAAACAAGAAAATAAAATAAGCACTAGTATAATCACGGACAAAATAAAGGTGGCTCCAATAAAGCAGTTAGCCTTGCCATACGTTTGAATATCGGTAGGTTGTGTAGAATTAATGTTGCCACCTACAATTCAATCAAAAATGGTATTTTGAACAGTGGGCTTATTTCGGTCACCTTGGATTTTGCCTTCCTTCATAGCTGATCCTAGATCAGCTATAGTTTGGCATGATTCCAAGACATAATTCAAATATTAAATCTATAGCTTATGGCTGAATATAAATGGTGTCAAGCCCTCTCGGTCTTCCCGCTTCTAAGTACGCAATCCTGTTAGTAATATTCTTCCATCCCTTTGGTCTTCACAGTGAATAAACTTGACTGAGTCCCGAAACTAACAGGGCACGGAACAATGTTAATTGACCGCGGGCAATTTTTACTTTTTTTAATAGAATTTTTCAGCCTTAGCACTGCTTGGTGTGCGGTATGAAAACTGAACTATTTCTCTGGAATATATAGGGTTCTAATAGGAGCTTGAGCCTATTAAGAATCATTATTTCCATGATACGCTTTATACTATTAGAGGACCTGCCTGGTTTATTAATAGGAATGACTTTGCCAGTTTTCCTAGAGTCCGGAAAGTATTTTACTTTAAGGACTTAACAGTGATAATCATAAGCCATATGAGAAGGTAAGTTAAGACAATTGTTGACTCAAGTATTGTCACTAGCTGATCAAAATGAGGGACTTTCAGGTACTCGTTCTGAGTATCTACCTTTTCATAGTGAGAAGAGATTTCCTCTGCTATTTAGTTAGGATCTATAATAGAGCTAGCACCTTTGGCAATTGAGGTGATGAAATGATGATTTTTATGGTTAAGCTTCCGAATATCTTTGCTCTAAGAGAGCGGTATACTATCTTTAACGGAGCGTTGGATGGTTTTCGATAAGATGATAGCATACAGCCAGTCAACTTGAGAGTAGTTGCAAAGTAACTTTGTAGGTGTAGCTTAGATCTTAAACGTGATTGTGAATATCACTAATACATGATCAAAGACTCGCAGAGGATTGATGAACGAGATATTTTTTGATAGCATACCAAATCAAGAATTAAGTGTCATCTAGGGAATGTAGACTCGTTATTGCATTGACAATTCCACGAGGAGTGGTGTATATTTCAGTTTTCTGCTACAATAATTCCTTTGTTGAGGTCTATATCGAACTTGTTGATTTTACGCATTTAAATCGAACAAATCGTAGTGGATTTGTTCTGGGTTCCTGCATTTATAAGAGTTGCTTCAGTTTCTAGAAAATGAGACGCGATATGCTGAATGAGTTCAGCGACGTGAACTAAGTGAAGATTATGGTGGAGAAGTAAACCAAGGCGTATAGACGTAGGGATGCGTTTGTAACATGTCAAAAATGTGTCGCATCGGTTTAAGTTGTTTGAAGATTTTGGAGTCAGCAGAGTACCGTTGCATATGATATGCTCTCTCTCACAACTAGGTGCAGTGTGGCCAAATCTCTTAAAATTCCGGCATTGAGTCACCTGAGCCTTACCTAGTTTCATCTCCCATATGCTTCTGTAGTAGCTCACTTCTTTTATAATTAGTGGATTCTCGAGATGAGTGCCTTTGCCAATTACCTCTTGAATGAGCGGCATAATTAAGTTTATGTCTGTTCTTTCAAAAGATCTTTGTTCGAAAAACATTGCCGTCACCTTGGTAGCTATTTAAATTTTTCTCGCAGAGTTATCCCTATCTCTTCTGGCTTGAGAGAGGAGTGTGCCACTCGCAAAACATATCTTTTCTTATTTGATGCCAGTCTTCTTTTCTTGTGGTGATAACCATTACTGATTTACCACCACATTTTAATTTCGGTGGTTCACACAATATCAGTGGTGGTGATTTTGACACACTTGCTGTTGCTTTGCTGAATGAACCAGCATAAGGTTGGACTTGCTCTTCGATTTTTTTTGGTTTTTTATAATTATCCTCTTTGTTCTCAGTTTCAGCTGTGGTGTTCAGGTTTTCTTCGCCAAATTTATGCCTTCTTTTTGCGATCAAGCCGAATCTCGGATTAATAAGAAGTTACATACAACTGATTTTTACACTTTAAACACTACACGTCACTTCACATTTTTTAAAATCATAGCTTACAGAGATAATTAACATATTCTTATTAATTTCACAAGGTATGAACAAAAACTTTCAGTACTTGGTAAAAAAACATTGAATAAAAAATGATATGACGTTTATTTTATATACCTACTAAGTTAACGAGAAAAACTATTGTGTTTTTTTATAAAAAACTAAAAAAATGCATGGCATGTTTGATATTGCGGTAACGCTAATTTATGTGAAGTTGCAGCGATTTCAATTAATTGAAAGATGTTGTGACTTATCAGTATAGTGTTTTCTTAGTAGTGCAATCACAATGTTTTTAATAACTCCTCGTTAGTTTTTCCAATTAAATCTGGTATGTGATACGATAAAAAACTCTTTGTAAATCTTCAGAATGCATCACTTCATCAATCCCATTATTATTTCTAAATTGAGCATATAAAAAGAAAATTATATTTTCCCGACGGCAATATTTTTCCATTAAAAGGTCGAATATAAAATTTTCACAATTTATACAATAAACAAATTTCGATTTCTTGCTCAACTCCTCATATTTATATAAACTATTTGCATTGTTTTTCACAAACAACAACCATTCAGTAAAGTGAAAAGCTTTATCAATCTAAAAAAAAAAAAATGAAAATTATAAAAATAAAAACTTTAACTAATTTCCATAAAACAAAATCGATAAATGTTAAATGAAAAACTGGGTACAACCGACATAGTGAAAAAATCACTCACACATAAAATATTACAGTAGCCACCCTGTACCTATTTTATATAATTTTAGTTTTTGTTGTACGCTGCTCATCCATTTGAAGTGATAAACTTATTCATGTATAAATAGACATATACACACAACTGTGTACTCAAATCTATCGTACTTTAATAAAAAATAAAATTAAAATTTGGAAAAATTGGCCGAACAATAATTCCAATTTCGTACAACATTAAAATTGGCAACACTGCGCGTAGACGAGAGACGTACATACATATACTCGTCTCTTTATATACAATTTTAACATTTTTCCTCGGAAAATTTCGATACATTCGATTTATACATTTTCCCACATTTTTATTTTTTTATGTTTTTGATTCTCTTCTTTCAGCCATTACAGTAATGCGATAGGCTAATTTTTGCGCAAACTCTTTGGAGAGATAACAAATTGTAGTTTTTATTTTTAGTTTTCTAAGATGAACGAAACAATCACATAACATTATGGGCTATAAAGTAAGATAAAAGATAAAAAAAAAATAATTAAAAAAAAAACTTGGCAAGCTCTCCCCCACTTAAGAAGAATGTGATGCTGATAAAAAAAAATTTTCGTGGTGTTTTTACTTTTGCGATTCTCCAATGCTACAGCAACCGTATATAAATAAATTATTGAATTTTTTTTTGCTTCTAAATCTTAAGAGACGGTTTGTGTTTATGTATGTGTGTGTGTGTTTATTGTTGATCACGCGTCATCGTTGCTTTTTGAATTTAAATTTAACTTTAACTTTAAAACTGCTCTGTATCGAAATCGATATGTCGAGATGAATTAAAAAATGTTCGATCCCTTGTAATTTACCTAAATCGACACTGATGCAATACGTAATTTATTGATTGTCAACATTTTCATTCATCATCGTCGCACAAAAGGGTTTCGAAATTGAAAACGAAATCGTACAAAGAAAACCAGGACTATTATTTATATAAATAGAAGTTAAGGGAATATAATAAAGGATTTTTCTAAGTATTTTTCATTTTCGATTGTAATCATTTACAAACACCATTGTGTGTTTCTTTGAGTCGTAGTATATATAGGTACTTTATATAGTAAATATATGACATCATAAATATTAACCTTGAAAACACTATTTGCAAACATTAGACGAAGAGTTCAGACATTTTGTATTGATTTTTGGTAAATTTGAATACGATAAGAATTTCATTGTAGTAATATCGTCAGTTAGTGTGTTTTAACAAGTTGAAGATCACATATGGGGTAGGTCTGCTGTTTAACTGTGATAAAACTATGAAAAAACAACACATTTTTTGATATCTTGTCTGTAATGCTAATTTCGATATGTCCAGAACTGGTTAGGGAGATTTGAGCATTTTCAGCGGCCTTCAATTATGTTTTGAAAGAATTTTTTTTTAAGTAGGAGCCGGGATATTATGTGGGAATTGAACTAGCAGCCACTAACACTGATTTTTATTGTAAACCAGAGAGATTTGCAAGTTTATTGTTCTTTTTCACAAAAACATAGCTGTTTAAGTTTAAGTGTTAGAATACAGAGTTCTATTCCAGATTTCGGAAAAATTAGGATCGACATGGGTGTTTTCTGAAATTTTCGAAATTTTGAGATTTCGAAAAAATTCTAAATTTTATTCAGCTAAACGTAAAATGTTTTCAAAATTTTTGGATTTTGGATGTACTTTTCGATATTTTAGAGAAAATTTTTGAAAATTTCACAATTCATGTATTTTTTCAAAATTTTGAAGTTTTTGGATTTTGGAAAATTTTTTCCATTTGCTTGGACTAACTATCAAGTTAAAATCTCAATTTTATTGGGCTAAACGTAAAATGTTTTCAGAATTTCTCGATTTTAGAAAAATTTCATAGTTTTCATGGGTATAGATAGCATCATGTGTTCTCTGGATTCGAAAATTTTAAATTTCTCTGTTTTCATTACCTAACCATTCGTTTTCTGAATTTTTTTGAATAATTTTAAATTTTTTGGAAATTTTTTGAAAATTTTCATATATTAATGAGACATCATGTGCTCCCCGAAATATTATTGACATTTCTGAAAATTTTACAATTTCCATGTGCTTACTGTCGCACAATTTTCAAAATTTGAGGCTTTTGAGTTTTGAAAAAAAAAAAATCTTATTTTCATGGGCTAACCATAACATATTTTTTGGAATTTTGGAATTCTTAAATTTTTTTTAAAAAACTTTACGATTTTCATGTTAAAATTCGCATTTTTCATGTTCTAACCATAATATGTTTTTTGTAATCTTAAAATTCTTAGATTTTGGAGAAATTTTATAATTTTCATGGACTAACCATCAGATATTTTCAGAATTTCGTAATTTTTAAAGTAATGGCTCAATTTAATTGGACTAAATGTAAGATGTTTTCAAAATTTTTCGAGATTATGAAAAAATTTCATAGTTTTTATAGATTTACCATCATGAGTTCTCTAGATTCAAAAATTTTAAATTCCTCTGTTTTCATTGGCTAACAGCTATGTGTTTCTATTATGTGTAATATAATGGAACTATCATGTGCTTTCTAAAAGTTTTGAGCAATTTTTTGAAAATTTTACAATTTTCTTGTGATTACCGTGATACAAGTTTAATTTTCAAATTTAAAAAGCTAGACTTTTCATGGGCTAACATACGTGTTAGAAATGTGTTTTTAGAGGAAAATTTTTAAGTTCTTAGATTTTTTGGAAAATTTTAAAATTTTCATGGACCATCAGGTGTTTTCAGAAGTTTAGAATTTTGTAAAAAATTTGCTCAGAAACGCGATTCTTTTATTTAATGCCCAAAATTTGAAACTCATTACTAAGTAAGCATCTGTTAAATTGATTAATTAGTTACAAAGTTCATACTTAGAGTTGTTAACATAACCGTTTGATGTTCCATTTACGCAGAATGATGAATTGATACAGGTTTTCATGTGGTGGGGTTTTGATCATGGGGCTATTGGGTTTGAATCCTGAAACAGAGAATGAAAAAAGTATTTTTATGTTTACGATCGATGAGGGTTATAAACACTGTAATGGATGATATTTCATGATCCTGTTCCAAGAATATTCCGGAAAAATAAGAAGTTTTTGCTACTATTTTTGTAAACTTTTGCAAAAGGAAATTAGCTGAGTTCAGTGTACTTATTAATGGAGCAGCACCACAGTAAAAGCAGTAATGATATTTTGAAAAAAAAAAATAATAATAGCACTGCAGATGGGTAATTTTAATTAAAGTGTTGAAATATTGGTACGTCTAAAACTACCAGTGAAAATATATCAACCTCTATGATGGGCAAGGCTAGTCATGGGCAATGACTAGCGGTGAAGTAACCAATTTCGATGATATTTCTGTTTCCAAAGTACGAACGCAAATGGATCCAAAGAGGCATCATGACTGTGGCTCTCAAAATAAAAATTACACCTTTATGAAGAATCTTTCGTTTTGGCTTAGATATAATGCACCGGTACAAATAAATGAAGTTCCAATTGTGTTTCCTACTCTCGGTCTCTTGTGTATTCTTTTGGATAGAGTGTTTGATCAATTGGAGCAAATGAATACTTGGACAAAGGCGAAAATAGAGTAATTACAGATTGAAAAACTGTAGTTGTTGCATTTATTTGTAGGTGGTCATTACTAACTAAAATGGTTGGAAAACCAGTGCCTGGAAAAATATTTAAAAAAATAGAAATTGAAGCCCTTGTAGAAAAGGTCAAATTTTCTCTCTTTTGCAAGGAGAATTATCCTTTTAGGTTCCTCACCGATCGTGTTTGTTTTTAAGCATAATTTTTTGAAATATTAGCATAGCATGGTCCTTTTAATTAAAAGGGTCTACGACGAAAAATGGTTAAATTACTTGTGAATTTTATATTCAGCAACGATCAAATCAAAAGTTAAGTTGGAATTTAATCAAAAATATGATAGAAAAGCTAAGAAACGTATAGCATAAACCCTAAATCATAAAAATAAAATCCTGCCATAAATATTAAGATATGCAAGTTAGATGTGTTAAGATATTAAAATGTTACAGTAGAATTTTGGATCTTCTAATCTATGCATGCACATGTATCGGTATAGAAAGAAATGAATTAAATTTTTGACGAGCGATGGATCCATCTATTATTGGGGTACGAGTATTATCCTTAAAAAAAACCAAACATCCTCCAATAAATCAATGTGAAACTTTTCCACTTCCAATTGACACTTTGAAAGTTTTTTTTAAAGTTTTCGTTAGTTTGATCGATTATCGAAACCCAATTCCATAAACTCGTACACAACTATGCACATACATACATACACATACGCGCACACAAAGAAAATCAATTGAAAAGTTTTATTTGCAAATAAAATTCTTGTGACGAAATGTTCAGATGTATATGTTTGTACGAGTGTATGTATATGTTATCTTTAAATATCAATTTGAAGAAAATTTAAAAGTTTTTCTTTTTAAACCAAACATTTTCTTTTTGAATTTGTTTTTATTTTTCTTGTCGAATTTTTTAAGTGACAAATTTGTATTTTCATTGTTAGTGCGGTGTTTAATTTATTCTCGTATTTTATGTCGGTGTGTGTGTATGTATGTATGTTTGAATAAAGTAAAAGTTTTTCAAGAAAATGTTTTGGAAGAAAAAGTTTTGCGACAAAATTTTTGGATAAGTTCACAATTTTATTAATGATTTTGTGTATGTCTTAAATATTTAGGAATTTTATTGTCCAGTTAGTGTGAAATTGTAGTGTTTCAATTATTTTTAACGGTAATTGTTTTAAATCCGATTGCGGTGAACAGTGGCAAAGTCTAATCAATCCGCTAGTGTAATACGCTAAGTCGAAACAGTTAATGAAAACACAAAAAGCCTCATAAACCACCAGGTTATGATTTAAACCAATGAATTGGTTTTGCTGTTATATTTCCACTATAAGTCTCGTCTCTCGATTGTATAGAAATACATTAAATTGGGGGCAAAATCCAGTGTACAAAAATTGAAGTCAATCAAATCTTCCTTGAGATATATAAAAATAAACGAAAACATATATCAAAAGAGGGGAGTGGTCACAATTCAGCTTCACATTTTACATTACACATTTTACTTTACATATCTCTTTTAGGGCTGAAAAAACTGATGTTCTGCCAGATATAAAATGTCTGCATACTTTCAAAGGCTTTATAATGGAACGGAGAGAAGAATTTGAATCCAATCTCTAGAGATCGCTAAAACGATGAAGGCCAATACTGATTCGTATCAACAGCTTCTTTAAGATACGAATTCAAAAACGATGAACTGCACCAACTTCAAGAGTTAGGGTCGATTTTTCCGAATGGGTAGCTCCTATTGACATCGTCAAGGAAGGTAACGTAGGTGTAATTATATGCATAGATTATTAGACGTCAAATTAGGCAGTAAATTGGATTTATCCGACGCATTTTTACAAGTCTAAGTAGCTTCAGACTCTCGAGAAATCCTCAATCAATACATCAATACATATTTAGGACTATTTCGTTACTACCGATTATCACCTGGCGTTAAATCAGCTCCGGATGGCTTTCAGGAGATTATGAGTACTTTGGTCGATGCCATTCATGGGACAGCAGCATATCAGGACGATATTATCGTTTCGGGAAAAACTGTTGTCGAACATAACCAAAACTTGTATAATTTTTGGCATGTTTCGTTTTTAAAAAAGGAATACCGGCATACGCAGCAAACCGATTACAGAGATGGGTATGGTATTGACCTTGTTACGGCACGATTTCGATATCGAATATATCCCTATACAACTAAATTTGGACATGCGGATATACTATCACGATTGATCAATTCACCCAATGAGTCCAATGAGAACGCACCATTGACATTTTCGATGATCCAACGTGAAACTGTAAAATGTTGAAGTCTACAGTCATTAAATTTGTTCAGCACGGATGGGCTAATAATTTGAAAGGAATCAACAACGACAAGGTTAGAGCATTTTATGCAAAGCAACAGAGTCTGTCGATTGTGAACAATTGTCTCATGTTCGGTGAAAGAATCAACAGCGACAAGGTTATAGAGCACAAAAAAAATTTTACGTTAGCTTCTTCAGAGTCATCAAGGAATGGAGAGAATACATTTCCAATGCTATTCATGTATCCCATGTATGAGTGTGGCGAAATCATCAATCAAGTCAGAACTTGAGTCATGGCCGATTCCAGGTGGTCATTGGTAACGCCTGCATTTATATTACCCTGAACCATATGAACATCAGTACTTCCTGGTTATTTTCGACGCAAACTCTAAATTGCCAGAAGTCTACGGAACAAAGTCAACAACCGCTTCCAGTATAGTCAACTTGATCAACAAATCATGCGCTTAATTTGGATTGTCAACAATCATTGTATCTGATAATGGCAAAAGCCGATAATACAATGTCTGAACCATAATTGCAATGTCAGAGGAACCACCAACAAACAGCATAAGCAGCAGTTTGTGAGTCTAATAACAATGAAATCAAGAAATCAGATAGTTCCTTATCCGAGGAATGAAAACACATTCTTGCATGCCATGTGTTGTTGTTTATCCTTTGAAATATAGTGGTAATAAAAATATTCGTTTAGCGTAAAAGCCACCTTACCGGACATAAAATTTTATTAAAGAAAGCCAAGTCGACAAAACAATCGCAGTGTACGGTTAAACTAAAGTTATTTCCATCAGGTAATTCTACAATTGACGTAAATATATTTTAAAATTCACACAGTAATCTGGATTTTTTCTTTCAATTGTGACATTTTGTGTCATTTATCGTGACACATTATTTTTGTTTAAATTTTGTTGCTCTTAACAACTTTACTTTTTCAAATAACATCCAAGCTAAGATGTAAATTATAATTTATATTCTTGGAATTTATAAAATCCGTTCCTACGTGTGGCATGTTGACTTCCCGCGTGCCGGAACTGGAGCAAAGCGACCTCCCGTGTGCCCGCGAGGGTTGTTTGGCTCACCAATTCTATATTGTTTGAGCCACGATTTCGTTACTATCTTATCCAGAGGAGTCAAATGCTAAAATTCTTTGAGGAGTTCTCAATTTTAGTATGAGTTTAACGAATAATAATTAAAAAAAAACTTAATTGAAAAACATTTTCAGGAGTTATTTATATTCCCAATAGATGGAATTATTTAAGCAAAGACTAACCTTAGTTACACATTTTGCCGTTTTTGACAAAGTGGCGCTGTAGTCGCAATATGTCTAATTTTAGCAAAAAAATATTCTATGCTGGGCTAAATCTGTTCCAAAAAATGACCTGAGGATGTGCAAAAACTGATGAGGTCCATCTATACACAACATTAAAAATAATCGCAATGATCATCGTTGACAGATCAGGAAGAATGGTTTCAGATCAGAACCAAGTTGTACAGATCACATTATCTTAATCCGGATCATCATTAATAACAATCTAATGAGTATAACTCTTCAATGTATCTGCTTTTTGTGGATTTCGAAGGCGTATTAGACACGATAAATTAAAATGCAATATGGCAGTCACTAGCTCATATAAAAAATATATCGGAATGCTAGAACCCAACTAGAATACAAAGGCAAACAATGAGAAACTTACTGCGCAATTCGAAGAGTAACACAAATGGTGTTCCTGATTGTTTTGGATAGGGTAATGCGGAAACTATAAATAACTCGTTCCCTTGTCGTTCAATGGGGACTAACAGGCAAACTCGCAATGATCTGGATTATGCAGATATACCTGGTTAAACACAAACGCTCTGACATGGAGGGAAAAGTTTTACAGTTATCAGATTTACCTATAACGAATTTGTTCTCAAGTTAAATATCCGGAAAACCATGATGATGAGACTCAACACGAATGTAACCACAGCGATACCAACTCAGGTTGTCTTAGTTGCCCAATAGAAAAAACAACTGAACAGGTTGGACAGAGAATGACAAATAAACGAATCAAAATGTCAGATATTCATTTAACATGTTACATAGAATCTAAAAAAACTCTGTTCTGTCTCACAGGGCCAAAATACGAATGTTCAACTAGTGTTTATTATCAGTACTATTATATGGTTAAGGGGCATGAACCTTTCTGCTCCTTTCTTTCCAACTCTGTACATAAGCCTAAAATCGGCCTTACATATCACTTTTATATTTTGGCAACATGTGACACTCGTCTTCGATGTCGGACTTTAAAAAAAAAAAAACAAAATAAAAACTGTCAGCTTACATAAACGAATTAATGTATCCTTTTTTACCACCGAAATTCACCGCCAATCAATACAAAATTAAAATCCATAAAAAATTTAAAATCGAACAAATGTCCCCGAAGTCGGTTCGTTTCATACAAACACATAATACATATATCTCGCATAAAGTCCAGGTGTAAATTGATCATTTTCAAATTAGAAAACACACAGTTGCTAAGTAAATAAATCGTTTATCTAATAAACTTTTTTAAGATATGTATGACAACAACAACAAAATATTTTTTTTAAATATATTATTGATATCCTTGATGGGGGGTGTTTTTTTTTGTTTGTTTGTTGTTTTTGTGTCACGTGTACCAATTTATTAGAAAAAAAATTAAAAAATCTTTTCAGTACTTTAGACTCAAAATCGAATTTTTATACGATATTCACGGTAAGCGATATGGGTCGATTGGTTACGATAATCTTTTGTTTAAGGATTTATGAAAAAAAAAAAAAAAAAAAAATGTATGTTAAAGGTGCAAAAACAAATGTTATTTATGGAGACAACAGCATACCTATTATTAGATATGTAATATTTATGAAATAATTTATGGATTTTGGAAATGACATTTCGAAGAATATTTTATTTTGCGGATGTTCCATTTTGATGATTTAAAGATGATAGATCGTTTTCTATACACATCTGATTAAATGATTTTCAGTGTAAGCTGCATGAAGTGGGTGGTATATGGTAACAAATTGTCAACACCGAAAAGTGGTTTGTCCACACATATTCGATTATGTCAGTATGAACTTGTTGAGTTTGATTTAGTTACATTGCAAAACTTTTTACTCCAATCTAATCAATAAATCTATATTCATATACATATTATGTATAGATAAATACATAAACATACACACACATAAACATATAGCTATTATTTAAATGAAAATACATAATGGAAAACAATGGGAAAAACTTTATGTTATGTGTCATGAATGTATTTATATGAATTTTTCACTTTTTCCCGGAAGTAATAACAGTTAATATAATTTTAGTTCAAAAATTCATTTTATAATTAATTTTATTTAGAAACATTATTTAAATATATGTACACATATTATATGTATTCATATAAATGGTAATTAAATATTAATGGAGTGTAATTAGGAAATTAAATTAGAAAAATTAGCACACATATTTTGTGCATGAATTACGGCACGATAATTAAAAAGTTGGTACCATAAAATTCATATATTCCTCAAAGTCGTAATACACTTGTCTTTTGCTCATCTTATTTCTACAAATATATTGACCACCGAGAAATCGGGCTTTCATCGTCAACTTGGAGAAGTAGACAAATTAATAACTTTTGCTTCGGAAATTTTGTTACTGTCATCTTGTCGCATTTTTTAAACATTAACTCTACCCAACTTGAAATTTATCCATAAAGCTGTTTCAGGAAACCTTTTTTGTCGACCTACCCTGGACCATTATCGAATGTTAATAAATTTTTTTATATTTTTCTTCGCATTTGGCGTTGATAGTTTTTACTTAATCACAAAAAAGTAGTAAAAAAGTTCTAAAACCATTAACCCATATGGTTTTAACCCCGACGTGAAGATCGGTTTGCCTGTTGACCTAAGAAATAAAAGGCTGATTGATAATGAAACTCTATTGGAAGTTATTGATGCCACAGTAGCTGATAATAGTGTAACAACCATTAAAATAACAAAAATAAATGGTATGTTTGGTGGTATGTTGGGTTTGGTTAGACAATCTAAATCATCAGCATGTTCACCACTACATTTTTTTCCTAAAAAAGATAGTGACGATTGGCGTCCCTGTGGTGACTATATAGACGTTTGAATGTGGTTCCAGATCGGTATCCGTTGCCACATGTACACGATTTTGCGAACAATTTGAATGGTTGCACAATTTTTTCACGTATCAATTTGGTGAGGGCATTTCATCATATACCAGTAGCTGCAGAAGGCATACATAAAACAGCTATTACCACACCTTTTGGTATGTTCGAGTTCATCAGAATGCCGTATGGCTTACGTAACGCAGCCCAGACATTCCAAAGATTTATGGATGAAGTATGTCGTGGGTTAGAATTTGTCTACGTATATATTGATGATATCCTAATTGCACGAAATTAGTAAATATGGTGTGAAACCATCAAATAGTCGCATTAATGCAATTAAGGATTTTCCCTAACCAACGTCAATCAGATCAACACATCGATTTATCGGTATGGTAAATTATTACCATAGATTTATACAATGGTTAGCTGAATATTTAGCTCCAATCTACGATCATTTATGCAATCAAGAAAAATTATCAAAGAAAGCAGAATTTACATGGCCAAAAGTATGTGCAGAATCATTTGAAAAAGTCAAATATGCACTATGTGATGCAACGCTAACCACTGACGCATCCAAAATTGTGATCGGTGGCGTACTAGAACAAATAGTAAATGATAAACATAAGCCCTTCGCATATTACTCAAAAAAATTGCCGCCATGTCAAAAGAATTATTCTACTTTCGGTTAGCTATTTATGAAAGCATAAAAAATGTTAAGCATTTTTTGGAAGGACGTGAATTTACTACGTATACCGACCACAAACCATTAACAAACGCAATGGGCTTAGCAACCGATAAAAATCCTCGCGAAATACGCCATTTAGATTATATTTCGCAATATTGTACAGTAATAAAACATGTAACTGGTGTTAGCAACGTAGTTGCAGATGCCGTACTGTCTCGGTTCTGTGACATATCAATGATCGTGAAGTCAGTAATGGACTTAAAAGGATTTAAAAAAGAACAAGAAGATGATGTGGAACTCAAGCAATTGATCCAATCATCTGATTTAAATAAATCAAAAGTGAGGTTAGAAAAGATAACCGATAAAAATACAAAAATTCAAATTTATTGTAAAACAACAGGTAATATAACAATACCGTATATACCATTTACACTACGCTTTATGGACTAAACAATGTATGGGATGTCAGAAATCAAAAGTAAATAGACATACCCGATCAGAAATTGGAGGATTTCCATTAGTATCAGAAAGTTTCCATCATATACACATGGATTTGGTAGGACCACTTCCACCGTCCAATTGTAACTTTTACATATTAACAATCATTGACCGATTCACAAGATGGCCTGAAGCCATTCCCATTAAAGATATGAATACCATCACAATTTAAAAAAATGTTTTATTGAACATTACGTTTCGCGTTTTGGTGTACCTGTTGAAATTACTACAATAGAGGATCACAACTTGGAAGCAGCATGTTTGTGAATTAAATAATTTATTTAGAATCCATTTAATTAAGACAATTAAAGTGGAGCGATTTCATCGCGTATTAAAAGCAGCAATATTAGCTCGTGGAAATGCCATTAATTGGGCAGAGGAATTACCATTTATACTACTAGGTATTCGTACATCAATTAAACCAGATTTAGGGTGTACACCTTCGAATATGGTGTATGGTCAGACACCACTAGTGCCACACAAAATGTTAATCCAATCAGATACAGGAGCATCTAGTGAGCCAATAACGTTTTTGGATAAGATTAAAAAGGCAATGTCCAATATACAACCGAAACCAACAAGAGTATCGATTTGGACGATTGTGAGTATGTACTAGAGCGTCGTGATTCAGTTAGAGTAGGCCTTACGCCTCCGTATGAAGGACCATACCGAGTAATTAAAAGGTTGTGGAAATACTTCATAATAGACATGAAAGGTAAAGATCAGTCCGTATCAATAAACCGTTTAAAACCAGCGTATGTCTCGAATTAATATAAATCAATCACCATGATTTCGTTGTTTGCCATCCTGTCTATATATAAATGTATATTTACCTGATATACGTTATATCTACATTAAAGCCTGTTAAATTAACGATGGAAGTTTTGAATTTAGTTGACAGTTAAAAGTCGAAGCTGAATTTATGACTTGAAAAACACACCAATTGTTATGATCGGAGAGACTATTACTAATTTAACTGTTTCCATTATCGATCGTAAAAAGTAAAATTCGGATTAGTTGGGTATCCTGTTCCATAAAAAAGAAAAAAGACTCCACTGACATAAAGTCACATGTCTCTTAAAGTATCTTATAAACAAGGATGCTATCTTATAGGAGTGACATCACGGTTTCATTTGGACGCATTCGTTAACGATCCTTTTTAAATTGTTTAGACATTTCCATTAGACTGAACTTCTCATTTTTTTAATAAATCGTTGCTATTTATTCACCTATTTAAGATGTAAACTTTTTAGCTCACCAAATTGGATCTGCCATTTTGCAGTTATTCAAAACCTTGTTAGCCATACCTGCAAGTGAGGTTATTATAGCAATTTTATACTGCTTTATCCTTTACCTTATGACTAAACGAATTTGTAAAAGTGATTCCATTTTTATTTAAACTAGAAACCCTGGGCCCAATCCCGGAGCTGTTTCTTAGCCTTTTCTTCGCTACTTCGCATTTTTTAGTCGTAAGCCAAATACTGGAGTAATAAATTATTTTAATCTACCACGAACCTTGAAAGATTTCTCGGTATACGATATTATGTGTGAATCATTTATTTAATTTATAGGTAAACACGGGGTACATAGTCCATTGTTTAAGTTAAGCAATTTGATGATTGTGATCTGCTTAAGTACCAAGATGTGAGGTGGTATTCCATCCAAATTTTGTAAAACTGAACTTGATACATAATACTCTTGATTGCAGTTGGCAGGCAAAGTACTGTAGTTAAGTGACATTGACTACGCTATTTGGGTTCAATACAGAGCATTCACTGCACAGGAGCTTTATGCATTGCTTCAGCTTTTACTTCACGAATAATGCAGTAAGTATTGGCGAGTTCGTGCAAAGATGTTGCATTTAAATTTACGTAGCCTGCATTCTGAAGACAATGTAAAGTTGAGCGTATTACCGAGACTAACCGTTACTTCTCCTAACCCATTCAACCCACGAATGACTTTGTCCGAAGTGTCCATTATAGCCTCTTGATTTGGTTTGCGTTGGAAGTGTGTATAGGAGATTGCTCTATGAAGGTACGAATAAACGAGTTGATAATATGCTTTTTTCGATCATATCTCTCCTTTAACATGCTTAGAGTCCCAATATAGTTATTCTCAGTTATGTTGATATGTAGTAGTAATACCAAGCCTCTCCTCGTAAAATAACCTTGAGGTATTGAAACTTTTGTATACCGTTTAATGACGGACATTCATGTATGGTGGTGGTTTACAGATCAAAAACGACTGCTACTCTGAATATTTGCCTGAAAAGGGCGTAATCTGAATTTTGGATAATTTCACTTTCGCACGGCTGCTAAATTGAGTTGCATTTTAGGATGTGTCTAACACAAAACCCCCGTTTCCAGCACTGACTTGTTTTTCACGAATGAGAGCGTTAAGTGCTGTGACTGCTTTGTAATAGTTTTCTTCATATACTGTATCGCACGATTCTTTTTCGTCAATCAGAAGCATTAATGCGGCTCTCTAATTCAGTGAACCCATAGCATAACTTCTTTACACGACTTAAACGCACATTTAATTGTTCCAATGGAAAATCGTCGGCGGCTTCTTTTGTGAATTGAATGATGTTGGCCAGCTTAGCTTTGCTAGTCATCCAGCCAAGTATAGAGGTTGCAGCGTTTACCAAAAGGTACAAAAACGCAGATTTCCCCCTCTAAGAGAAAAAAGAGTGGAGAGGTCGCAGCCTTCTAATCCGAAACCATCTTATGTAAATCAAAATCTATCTTATCAGCTTGTTAGTGGAACAACATATGCGCAGAAACTCAACGATTCAATTAAAAATCAAACTTCGGATGGAAATTATACCAAAGAAAATCAGCCAACGGAAAATTAAAAAACTGGAAGCAGTCTTCCATACAATGGTTGGAAAATATGATGGAAAATTAATGGTCAAAATGGATACCATCATGTCAGGAACCCATAAATTAGCAATCTGGAATGCCAATGGCTTGTCACAACATGGACAAGAACTAAAAAGTTTTTTGATAGATGAAGAAATTGATGTCATGCTAATATCCGAAACGCATAACACCAGCAGAAGTTTTCTCAAAATACAAAGATACACCATTTATGACCCAAGCCATCCTGATGGAACAGGTGGCACATGGTAGCACTGCAGTTATAATCAAAAACATAACTAAACACCATGAAATAAAAAAGTATGAGAAGGAGCATTTACAAGCAACTACTGTGGTAATAGAAGATTGGCTAGGTCCTATAACAATTTCGGCCATCTATTGCCCACCAAAACATGCAACAAAAATGAAACAATTTGATCATTTTTATACATCTTTGGGTCATTGCTTTATAACGCACAACACCAAGAGTGGGGATCAAGATTGGCTACAACAAGCGGCCGAGCGTCACTTAAATCAATTAAAAAAAATAAGATTAATCATGTGTCAACCTGTGAACCTACACGGTTGAAAAAAAAGGTATAAATTTGATCATTTTTTGGTATTCATATAAATCCATCAACAAAATTTTATTAAATTAATATTTTTGCGATTTATTAAACTATGTATTTCTAAGGTTATTAAATAAATATGTACTATCTTATTAAATAGTTTATAATATGAAAGTATTAGATCAATAATAAACTACGGATAATTTTTAATAAGCTGTATTTATAAATTCAATCATTTGACATATTAAAAAATAAACACCAACGAGATATTAGTTTAATAATTAAGTTTTATTAAATGTTTTAATACACGTTAGTTATTAATTTAATTACTTGTTGTATTAATTTTTTATTTTTTAAGGTTATTAAAACAATAAATAATATTATCCATTTAATAGATAAATGTCTATAAATTGTATATTGAATACTTATTAAAATGTGGGTATAGCACAACATTTAAAGAAAAATCGGTTAAATTCTTTTAACACTATATATTTTTCATTTTAATAAAATTATAATATGTACATTTAACATTATTCAGTATTTTTATAAACTATGTGAAATTTTTAAATTTATTTAAAATATAATACTTATTCGTCCGCCTTGAAGTTACCATTCCGTAAGAATTTACATTTTCATTAAACTTTAAAATATCAAAAACATGTAAACTGTTTGTGCCGAGTTTTTCTTCTACCTCAAATGAATTATGAAATTTATCAAACACATTTGAAATAAATTGTTTACATAAGAGTAGATACCGATTCCTAAATTTAATTATATATTTAATTTGAAAAAAAATGGGGTACTGAATTATGGATCAATGAAATGAATAATAATAGACGGTAATGAACAGCATTTTCAAAATACGATACTAAAAATAATGTTTCGTTCTCTAAATAATTAAAAGAACTTAATTCAGAGACTATTTCTTGAAGAATATCTTTAGAAGGCATACACAGTTTACCTATTTTTAACTCATGTTCCATATTAAAATGCTCCCAAATTGTAACAAATTTTCTTTGATGTCTTTGAGCAAGAGTTTTAGGTAAATTTAACAAGATTAATGTAATTCTTCAATCTTCAAAATATTGATATTTGGATTCATATCGCATTGTGGAATATTGGGTTAGCGGGCCTAATTTTGCCATTCTATTTGGATAGTGTGTAAGTAAAACTAAATAGATCTTAAATAAAACTATAAAATTGTTTTAAAATTATTTACCACTATCTGGCACCAATTTTTTAAATTTTTCGTATAGATCTTGGACAGTAACTGGTGTATTTACAAGATCAATTTTATACAAATATTTTTGTAAAAAACACCAAAATAACCTTAAATTATAATCGTATTTAATATCAAACAAGAAGTGTAATTTAAACACCAAAACAAGTGCGTCTAAAAATTGTGATTTTCCGTAAGGGTATTAAATTGCCATCTATTGCAACCATATATTGTTCAATATTAGCCTTGGTATTCCCTATTGCTACAATGTAAGGAGCACTTCTAACGGGATGGCAAATATATTCTTTGTTTGTTAATCCAACCTGTAATTAGTAAAAATAATTAATAAACTATTTTATATTGTAAGACTTATGAAAATTTGAATAAAAGTATTAAAATTTCTGGCAACATAAAATTAGACAAGATAAAATATCTTATCGGTTTATGTATAATAAGATTTCTCACAGCCTGTTCATCTGTCATCCTATTAAATTTTAACCGTCCAGCTGGAGATGGTGGTAACAGCCTCAATTAATTTAAAAATGATAGGGCTTGAGTGTCCCAATCTGCAAATAAAATAAATAAGATATCAATACTTTTTTATATTAAGTTGCATTATAATTACCAATATTTCTATCAATTTCTGTATATAGTATATTTTTTCCTGAATTTTTTACGATTTGAAAAATATTATGCTGATAACAATTCCATTTAATTGATAAATTAATTGAAGCACCATGCCTTAATGCGAAATCATATACAATCTATTTAAATAAAAAAAAATATAAAAATTAATTAGTTTTAAATATAGTGATTTTAAATAACTAACTATAACGGTTAAAACACACTCAGATTATGGTTAGGTAAATGACAACCATATTATATACACAAGGTTTTAACTTACCTGAATAGACGTAATCCATATATTCTAGATAAGCCGAAGAACCATATTTCACAATTTCTACAATCTTATGAATATTTCCATATTGAATTGTTTAAAAAAATCCACTCATAATAAATAGTTATTGTGACACACTTTAAAATAAAAAGTAAATGAAAATATAATTGTATAGAAATATTAGAAATGATTATTTACAAAATTTTTAAATTATTTTTCACATTGCAAAATATCTAGTTGCTTGTAAAATTATGTTTCCTTAATCAATATGTTAAGGGTATAAATTTAAACTATTTGAGTATAAACAGTATTCATTCAAACTCCAAAGGTTTAAAACTAATACCCACAATATATTAATACAATTGTTTTTACCGTAATTTTCTATGTTCTCGAACAATTATTGCATGATCGTTTTTGTTTTAATGCACCGTCGATTTTGATGACGTTGATCAATGGTTGAAAGTACTTATTTTTATAACACACACAATATTTGTTCTTTTGTAGCTTTTTCACTAATATTATTTTTATAATTAAATTTGACTATCAATCTAATTCCTTTTTTATTTGAAACTATTTAATGACTTACTCGATTGAATGAACGTTCAATAATAAATTATTTACTGTAACTCCTGAACAGTTGTAGACTTGTAGGATATTTAATAATTTTTTATGTATAAAATTAATAAAATTATCATATGTATTCTTTACATTAACTGTAAAATCAAACATTTAATATGAATAGTTATATTAAATGGATATTGACTATTTATAAATATATATTATATATTTGACTTATTAAATTAATACGATGTTTAATTAAGAATGATCAAAATGTCTATTTGATTTAATAACCATTTTCATATTAAACAACATTGAATATTTTTTTTGTTATTATATTAATAACAAGATTAATATAAATATCATCAATAAATTTATAAAATATAAAATTAATAGGAAAAAATTATATATATACGTTTAACACGAATAGACTTATTAAAAAATATACCTAAATTTTCAACCGTGTACCTACTGGTCTAGTGATAGAAGAAAGATTCCAGACGTCATAGATTTCTGCGTCGCCACAGGAATCGCAAGTAATTACATTAAAGCGACGCCATGTTTAGACTTATCATAGGACCGCACTCGCCTGTTTTAAACACTTTGGCTACAAAGTTAAGGAACATGCAGGTACAACCGATGTTAAGCAACAAAATAACAGACTGGAACCAATTCAGATGTAAGGTAACAGAGAATCAAAACACAAAAATCAAATTAAAGACGTAGTGTGATATAGATCAAGCAGTGGAACATATCAATGAATGTATTCAGTCGGCAGCTTGGAAGTCCACACCAGTCAAAAATGAGAAAGAAAAGAATGGAGAATGTTCAAATCTTGTCAAGAAAATGATTAAGGACAAAAGAAACTTAAGACAGCAATGGCAACGATATAGACTAACAGAAGATAAACGCAAGTTAAACAAGGCGGTCAAACAGTTAAAGAAACTGCTGCTCAATGAAGAAAATCAGTCAATTCAAGAATATTTGTCGCGACTCCCACCAACAGAAAACACGGATTATTCACTGTGGAAAGCGACTAAGAAGCTGAAACAACCACAACATTATATTCCGCCAATACGTAAAAGTAACGGTTAGTGGTCGAGAAAAAATGAAGAAAAGGTTGATGACCATTTCGAAAAAGTATTTCAACCATACCCATCAGAAACTCTATGGAATAAGAGAACAACAACATTCAAATGCATTTAGAATTGCCATTGCAAATGAATCATATAATTTCGAAGTTTTCTATCTTAGAAGTAAAAACTGTAATACAGAGGGAGTTAAATTCTAAGAAGGCACCATATGAAATGATCTTATCACAGGAAAGGTTTTGCAAGAGCTACCAGATAAGAGTATTTGATTTCTTACCTTTATATTTAACGCAGTACTTAGAACTGGATACTTACTTCCCAATACAATGGAAGGTTTCACAAATAATACTGATACCAAAACCAGGCAAGCCGTCAGAAGAACTAACGTCGTACAGACCTATAAGCTTGCTACCAATAATGTCTAAGCTATTTGAAAACTTACTACTACTTAAGCGCCTATAAAGCCTATATTACTGGAAAAAAGCTGATTCCGGACCATCAGTTTGGATTTAGGCCAGAGCACTCAATAATTGAACAAGTACATAGAATAGATCAAGTAATTCAAGAAGCTCTGCGGAAGAAAAAGACATTGTTCTTCTGTATTCATGGACATAACGCAAGCATTTGATAAAGCAATCATGACTTCTATATAGAATATTAACATCGTATTTAAAGGACAGATATTTTATTATAAAACATTTATACAAATATCCGTCCAATTAAATCTGGTATACCACAGGGTGGTGTGCTTGGCCCGATATTATATCTGCTATATACTGCAGATTTACGATATTCAAGATATTGAAAGATTTGTGCATTTAGGTAAAAATCAACATCATTTTCAGGAACCTTGGTATAATAAGTCACTGATTCTTCTAGAGAGATTTGTAAGCCGCAACAAACTTCATGTGTATACATCAAAAAGTGTCGTTGATTGGAGTGCAGATGAGCATTGAAAGCAGTGATATTCTTACATCATTTTTCGTCTAATTTTCGCTTGGAAGTCTAATGGGTGAACACTAGTTTGCTGGCCTTTTAAAATGTTTAGTTGCTTTCCACAAAGAGTATTCTGTTCTCTCTATAGTGTCAAAAGTTCAAATACATAAATTTGGACACTCTATTTGGACATTTTACTTCCCTTAAAGGTAAAGGAGTGTCCTGTTTCCACTGCCTTCAAATTTTTTACTTTTATTAAATTAATCTTTGCATATATATTAAGAAAACCTATCCACTTTTTCAAAAACTGATGTCAGATGTTGCTTTTTCTGATGCTCTTACCAGAATATCTCTAAGGTTTGCTTCCGCTGCAACAAGATTTGCTAGTGTGGTAAGTAATATCCAGTTCTCTTAATTTTTTTGTATGTATATTGATCCCATTAAATTTTTTTTATTTGTGTAATGCGTCAGTTCTTCTTTAGTCAGTGCTTCGCTTGGGATAGAAAGGGACAATATACATTTTTGGAACTAAAATCGTTATTTCCGGATATTTTGCCGTTTTTAATTTTTTTTTTGCATAAAATCGAACACACAAAGCCACTCTACGTCTCGCGCCCACATTACATTTTTTTAATTCAATTTAAATAAATATTTCTGTTAGAATCCCAAAAAAAAAAAAAAAACTGTGTACTCTATAATTATGTATGGTCTAGAGAAACTAAACTGTCAGCTTGAAGATATACATTAAATTACATGTCAAAATAGAAAACACCTTTCTATAAATGTATATAAATAAATTTAAGATTAAACGTTAGACGAACACATCATCATCATCATCATCCTCGACATAATCACCGTATGGTTAAGCATAAAGAACTTAATTATATTCTTAAATTGGTTTCTTTAAAAAAGAAATTAAAATTAAAATTGTTGATTACTATAATCATTGTGATGATAATGATCATCACCGTGTTATGTAACGAGATCGTTGAAACCCTTTTTTATTTTTTTGTGGATATAATGAGACATGAAATTAAAAGTAAAGTATTTGGTACATGTTAGATATTGATACTTGATAAAATCAACAATTTAATAATTCGATTTCTTTCGAACGATTCTCATCGCATCATCATCAATTATTTTCCGATCATTATGTTCACTTCATGGTCAATTTTGATGGACACATTTATTGGAATGTTGTTTGGAATATACACATCAAAATAATTGCTGAACTTAAGATCGATCAACTTGATCGCTGCAGACAGAATTTTTTTTCTTTTGTTAATTGGCGCAGTAGCAACTTAGTAGTTTTATTAAAGTACACGCGTACTTATGATTGGTTCGTAATTATAATTCTACGTATTATAGCATAGAGGCCTGCCTAATACTAATTTTTTTACAAAACAAATATAATCTGTATATACAGCACTAAAAAAAAAAAAAAAATTCTTGAGATTATCTCAAACCTTCTTAAGTTATTTTTTATTTCGTTCTTTTATGTTTTTTTTTTAATTTAAAAAATAAAATATTTATTTCATAATTTAATTATAATTTTTAATGCTTCTGTTTTTTTTTTTTTCATTTTTTCTTATTTATTTTTCTAAAGATTGAATCCCTAACAAAACAATAAAAATAATAAACTGAAGAAAAAGAATTCAAGATTTCAAGATAAAAAAAATTGTTTTTCTTCGTTTCCATCTTCATCTTTCTCTCGTTATGATTATTATTATTATTTTGACCAAATTAAAAAAAGAAAATTAAATTCTTCATTAAAAATAGTGATTTGGTAGAAATTTCAGTTAGATTTTTACCTTATTTATATTATAATATATATATATATATATATATATATATATATATATATATATATATATATATATATATATATATATACATAGTACGATCTGTAAAATACTTTACAGAAGCTATCTCAGGCTGCGGTTGACATATTGTTTTAAAACTGTACAAAAAGGTGTAAACCCCAAGTATAACAAAACTGAAAAATTCGCTCTAGTACAAATTTTTTCCGCTTTTTGGTAAAAGATTCGGACATATGCGGAAAATAATTAAAATTTCTAACTTTCTACGCTTCATTGTTATGGCGTAAGTGTATAGTTAGATGATATGTACATGTTGAAGACGCCATTGTTTGTTGTGAAATTGCGTGTACGTAAAACCTCGATTTAAGGGACTAATTGGGGATTGGCCTGTGTCTTATTACCGATCGTCTAAATCCGAATTTTTCAAATTTGTTTAGTTAAGCGTGTGGTTTTGGAAGATTTAATAATTCAAAATAGCAATTTTATAAAGTAACTTACATATACATACATATTTTATGTTAAAATTCATATAATCATAATCATATAATCAAATTGTTTTTTGATGATTATTTCTCTAAACGCTCTAAAATTCGAACAATACGGCTGCACTTCAGGATCCGAGGAAGAATCGATAAAAGAAATGCACTCATCGAAGTCCTATCAAAGAACTGATAGTTTGATTTTTGGCTCTAAATTATCCCCCTCTAAATCCTGTTCCTCTTTGTTTTCCGTTTCCGTTTGATCCGTAACTTCGTTAGCGATTTGAGCTTCTGTTAAAATTTGGTATCCCAGATCTTCTTCATTCTCTTCCAACTATTAGATGACGTCTTCTGTGGTTTTTCCGTCTCCGTAACTCATTAAAACCTGTCGATAGTCCCCTATTTCTATTTCATCAAGTGAGAAATCATCTTTCGGTACGTTAAAAAGCTTATTCCAGCCATTTTTAAAAGTTTCAGGTTTTACCCATTTCCATGCAGTTGAAAATTGTATATTGTCGATTTTAAATTATATTTTTTTAAATTTTCCAGTGTCCGAAGCCCCTTCCTTTCTTCCTCAATGATTGCCAATATTTCACCCAAAACATTTTTTTGTCGGCATTGGCACAAAGTAAAGCCAATATTCGATCTTTACTAAATTTTCTCCCTGGTGTCGATGATTTTCGTCGATAGGCTTGGGTGTTTTGCGGGAGCAAACGCCAAAATAAGCAAGTTTTGTCACCATTATAAAATTGAAAACGGCTCAGATTTTCATCTTCAATTAATTTTAGAATTTGTTGCCGGAACGGCTCAATTTCCTTGGTAGCAGCATTTAAAGATTCTCCATACGTCCGTTTGTTTAAAATTCCTTGACGATTGCGAAAGCGCCAAAGCCAACCATCACTAGCTTTAAAATTTATTTTCATATGAGTCGCTAATTTATTGGCTGCAGATCTTAATTCTACACCACGTACATTAACGCCACATGAACGCTGTTGAATGTACCATTTTAATACAGCTTCTTCTAAGGAACTATCTTGGCTTACATTTCATGGAAATTTTTTTAATTTTTCTTTCGACTTTTTTATGTTTGACACAGTTTGTTTTATTATTCCGTACTCTTGACAAATTCGAGTTACTGATATTCCGGACTCTAACTTAGACAACAAATCTATTTTTTGCTTAACTGTTAAATTTACACGTGTTCTTTTGTCAGACATTTTAAATTCAAAAAAATTAAGCGAAACGTATACAAAAACCAAAACACGCAAAAACCAAAACACGTCAATTAGACGAACTAAAATTACTCCTACTAATCAAAAAATTTACCGATACATGTATGATATGTAATTGCATCCCATTTACTCATTCACAGCAAAATATTTTTGTTTCATCATTCATTGCAGTTTTTTTTATTGTATTTAAAAGATAAAAACCAAAAATGTATGTTAGTTTTGTTTTAGTTTTTTTACATACGAAATAGAAACAAAGGAAAAAAAAGTGATTTGAAAAGTGTCCCTTTAATCCGAAGTCCATTAAATCGGGATCCCTTAAATCGAGGTTTTACTGAATTTTAATTTGTAGACATTTTTGTGTTTTTAAATTTTATTTTATTTTTTATAATTTTTTTTAAATTACGGTCGGGGCGGCCTTATCTTCGAAGAAATTCGGCCCAATAATACAGCCACGCCACAAGCTGCACCAAACAGTAACACTCAATGGATGTATTGGTTTCTCCACATATTATTGTGTATTTTTTGATCCACAAATTGTCCAAATGCGACAATTTTGTTTGTATGAAAATGCGCCTCGTCAAAAAAGTTGATTTTTTAAGAAAAGATAATTTTTTGATTGTCTTTGTTGTGGAAGTAAATTTCCAACATTTTCGACTTTTGTTGAAGCGTTAAGCGACTCATTTCGTCAACTAATAATATACTGAGTTTCTGCATAATATAAATACACATAGTACTACCATGGTATGTTAGCCCATTGACGTGCTAGATGTCGCTTCTGGTATCGTTTTAATATAATCAAAATATTTTTATATGTATAGTCGCCTAAATGTTGTATATTTATACTTAATGTTGATAATATTCTATCGACCCGACAGCTGGAACATCAATGGGTAAACTGTTTTTTTCTTATGATGGTAGTACTATATGTATTTACACTATGGTTTCTGTCAAAGAAAGAATGACATTAGTGTTGCCAGAGCCAAAATAACCGATATGTCAAATCCAAACCGTTTATTGGGACACCCTATATATATATATATATATATATATATATATATATATATATATATATATATATATATATATATATATATATATATATATATATATATATATATATATATATATATATATATATATATACCAATACCTCGGTTTGTGCGACTTTTTGAGACTTGACAAACGTAACGCCTACAAAAACACTGTAAAACTAATCATAATTTGCCATATACTTAGAAGGAACTGTACATTATAAGTGCATATATAAGTACATATCAAATATAATTCTCTTAAAACCTCAGCTCATTATATTCTTATTTGTCATACCTACGTTAGCATAACGAAACTCTTCCATGCCTTTAAATTCAACATCAATAGCAGTTAGTGTAACATCACTTTGAATATGGGAAATTTCAGACTCAATAGGTAAATTGTTTGAAAGTGTTACGCACCCATTAAACATTAAACACCTCTGCAAATGGTACAATACCAATTCATTATAATAACGGGATGACCTGGTGCATTGCCAACTAAAACTAGCACCTTAAACATCAAGATTTTTTCTGGAACATTAAGCCTTAATTTCCGGTATACAACAGTTACTTGCCCACACTTCGATAACCGTTATCGTCATCCAACCCTTCTTATTCATTTCTCTTGCATTTGCAGCTTACTGTTATCTATGTTTTTCTTACGATTTTGTGATTGATAATCAGTAGCGGTTTGACCATAAAATATCCTTCTAAATTTCCTCAGGGAATAAAGTGAGCATTGCTTTTGATATTTTCTACCGGAATACAAACTTCCGTTCACGAGAAATAAAAGTTGGAATTCCTTTCCAAAATAACCCTGCTTCAACAAGACATTGAAAATTTATTTGGCTGTTCATAACCAAATTTGTTGATTGTAGATTTTAGCTCTTCGATTAACATTTCAGCGGCAAGAAATAATGCTGATACTCAGCGAGTATCAGCACTTTCGCTTTTCGCTTTCAAAGCAACATTGCTGCAGGTTACAACGTGAAGTTTGGCATACTTACTGGGTTGTGGTTCTGGTAGAGTTTTCTTGAGGTCTTGCGAAATGGTTTGGGCCTTTTCTTGTAAGATGAGTTTACCCAAAAATAATAAACATCGCGCAAAGTAGAAAAACGTAAATCAAGACTCACACAAATCGAGGTATTGGTGTATATATATGATCCAAAATTTTGAGGTGCACCTTCCTGTGCTTCTTATTTATCAAAATGTTAATACTATAGAACTGGTTCGATCAGTTAAGGCATAATTTCACTAGCACAGTAAATTTCCCGAAATCAAAAATTAGTATGCGTATTCTAAATATGAAAATATAACGGATAACCATTCGAAATTGAGGACCAACCTAAGCAAATATGTAACCAAAATGCATTATAAAACGTTAACACATAACACAACAAAAACAATCTACCTGGTTTAACTGCATAAGCTATAAACTCATTTAGATAAGGGAGTAGCTTAACTTTTTAACTAAAGAGAGTAGTGCGTAAAAGAATTCGTGTCAATCGAGAGTGCAATATATTATGTTAAAATATACATAGTACCCACTGTTTGTGCTGGTTGCACAGCAATTCTCAGTTTTAATTATCTTTATCTTATCCCGATTATTCATTGTGTTATAGGAACACAAATGCCAATAATTTATCAACACATTTAACTTCAAATTAAAAACAGTAACCTTCAATTGAATCACCCTTTCGTTGTGTGGGCCAATTGAAACGAATAAAATAATAATTAATTATATAAATAAATAAAATAATCATTTCTGTCATCATATAATCATCATTGTGCAAACACTCAATTCCCCGACCATTAACGCAACAACCCTTTTACAACAATCGTGTATATAACTATAACATTGTCGTTCACATCCCTTAAAAAAAAAAAATGTAATCGAATTGTAACACCCATCGAGTTATAAATGTGCAGATTTTTATTTTGATTTGGTTTCTGTTAAAATAATATTTTGGATAAAGTTCACCAACTCAATACATAACCTTAATGATTGTCTCATGAATTTATAATCAAAATTGTAGGGGTGGATATTCCGTTGACAATTAGATCACTATTCAACCCCTTAATGAATTTATAAAAATTCTATATATATTTTGGGTTATATAAGACCAATAATTTAATTTCATATAAAGTTATATGTATTTATGTTGATTGATAATGTAATTTCGAATGTTCGCAACCAAACTGTGTTCTCGTGCTATAGGGTCTGCGATTCATATACGAGTATAAATAATTTCGATTTTGCCCAAGGGATTTTTTATTTTTATTTTTTTGCGTTACGATTCGTAATATTATGCTGCTGCCGACGATGTGTCTAACCTGTATTCTTGGTATTTTATTGGTATATATACGAAATAAATTGTTGTCGATAGACTTTTGGTCGCCTTGACATTAGTCCAACATATATACCATACGTTCGGAATGACATGAAAATTTATTTTATTTAAACAAAAAAAATGAAATCTATTTGACTCCCTGCAGTGATCTTTATGGCAAAAAAAAAAACACATAAACCATCGCGTATCACTGTGTACTGTATGGATTTTCATTCAACTATATACGATCCAAAGTGAAATTTCATCCAACGCCACAAGACATCATTTCAATAGTATCGACATATCCGTCCAGGTGCAAAATTTTAAAATTTTGTGTCTTGGAATTTGTGTTCTCTTTTATGTTCACACAACAAGACTGAATAAATGATGAAATATGTCAAGATTTTTATTTTTTTACCTACACACACAAAACAAAATGTCTAAAATTTCTTGTACCTCTAAAAAGGATTTCTGTGGTGGTATAATACGAAGATGAATGTGTAGTTTCTCATTATGTGCTTTAATTCAATTTAGGTGATTGATCCTTTCCTTTTCGGGGTTTGTTAATTAAATTACCTAAAAATGATATGATAATGAAATTCTACCACACTGTTAATGTTTATGATAAAGATAGAATAATTTATGTATTTGTGCAATGATAAAATATTTTCCTAATTAATTTTCTTAATATAACATTTAGAAATATTTATGAATTTAATGATGATTGATTGTGACAGTAATGCATATATTTTCTACTAATTTTAGCCCCTATAGTTGGTGGGTGGCAGTAACACCTCGTCTGACTTTGTATGAAAAGGCAACGTACTGCTATTGAAAAAATTGCTAGGTTTCAAAATTTTACAAAACTTGTGCTAATACCGTGATGGGAAAGAATTAAAGGTTTGGTTTGCAGATAATTTGGCTTTGGCTTATAGTAGCATGATTTGTAAGATTTTTACGTGGAACTTGCAGTCGCCAAGAAACTCAGGCTCAATCAGTTTAGCGTGTCATTCCTAAATGGATGTTGCTGCGTATTTATCACCATTAGGTTAGGTTAGGTTAGGTTAGAGTGGCTGCTAACGCACACTTAGACCGGTGACGATCCATTGTGATACCAAAGGATCCTACTCCCCTTTTACCTTCATTAGAACCATTCAGATGTTTGTACCTCCTTTAAGCTAGCGCCGGGCATGAGCAGAGGAAGTGGCTCACAGCCTCTTCTCATCCATACAGCTTCAACAGAAGTCATCATTTGCCATTGACACAAGCCTCCTTGTATGCCCCCAATGAGGCAGTGTCCTGTGAGCACCCCCACGACTGTAATTAAGTCAGGTCTACGCAGGGATAGTAGTGTTTTGGAACGCTTCAAGTTCATTGCATGTTATGGTGTTATTCCACCTGTTCTGTGCCGAGGCTATCGCCTCCTTTTTAAGCGCCATAAAAAACGCTGTTATAGGCCTCCCCAGATTTGCCTTTTCCGGTTTCAATTGGAGAGTTGTACCTTTCCTTGCCAGTTCGTTAGCCCTACAGTTCCCCAGAACATCTGAGTGACCGGGGACCCAGACTATCTGAATATTGAGATGCTCACTCATCTCGTTAAGAGATGTGCGTTTTTTCAATGCCACCACGGATGTCAGAGAAACTGATTCCAGCGACTTGGTTTCCCGCCTGACTGTTCACATATATTGTTATATCCCTTGCGGATATGAAATTATGCATAAACCAAGTCAGCGCTTCCTTAATCGCTACCACCTCTGCCTGGTACACACAGCAGTGATCGGGAAGACGAACGGATATATTCACATTTAATTTGTCACAATAGACTCCAGCTCCGACTTTGCCGTCTAGTTTGGAGCTGTCAGTGTAGAATTGTATACTTCCAGTTTCTGATGATGACCTGTTCCCCTAGGATTCCTTTGAGCGTTTAATGGTCCGGAAGCCTTTTTAAAAGCATACAATCGGTATTGTGTAGTCACATTTCGCTAAGTCCTCCTTAAGCAAACTGCCAATCGTCGAGTGGCCCGTCTGTAGACATTTCCACTTAACCACGACAGAGAGTCATGCAGCCGTAGTTGCCGCTCTCTGCTTACCAAAGATGTCGACAGGAAGAAGGTAGAGCATAGCCTCCAGAGCACGTGTAGGGGTTGTTCTCAGTACCCCGCATATAAGCAAGAAGGCCGTTCTTTATACCTTCTCTATCATATTTTTATAAGTTTTCTTGTCTAGTGTAGTACTGGCCACCACACACTCACCCCATACATCAGAATCGGTCTGACTACAGCGGTGAAGAGCCAGTGTACCATTTCTGGTTTTAGACCCCATCTCCTACCGACGGCGCTCCTACATGAGTATAGAGCCATGGTAGACTTCTTTACTCTCTCTTCAAAAATATTGAGCTTCCAATTTAGCCTACTGTCTAAAATTATGCCCAGAAATCTTGCCTTATCAGTAAAGGCCAGTGCCGTGCCTTTTAAGGTAGGAGGGGCGACTACCGGAGTTTTCTATTTCTTGGTGAAGAGTACTGTTTTGGATGGATTTATACCCAGCCCACATTTGCTAGCCCACTTTGTAAAGATTAAGAGCGCGTGTTGCATGACTTCCCTAATCGTGCTTAGGTACCTACCCGAGATTATGATCTCTACGTCATCTGTATACGCTATCATACTTATTCCCTCCCTCTCCAGTTTCAAAAGTAGTCCATTGATTACTATGTTCCAGAAAAGAGGTGATACGACACCACTTTGCGGAGTTCCTCTAGCTACTCGCTCTTAATGGTGGATTCCCCTATCTCCGCGTTAACAATCCTGCATTCTAGCATCTGATTTATCAACCTCCTTAAGGGGTAGTTGATATCTAAGAAAGACTGTCTCCATCCTGACATTATTAAAGGCGCCCTCAATATCGAGGAAGGCTACCATACAGTACTTTTTCGATTGGATTGATTTCTCAATTGTTCGCACCAGAGAATGTAGAGCTGCGTCCTCAGATCTCCCTTTCCAGTACGCATGCTAAGAAGTCGCCCAATTACTGGGTTTTATTTTTGCACTTATGTACACGAAATAATAATTGAGTTATAGATCACCTCCAGCCATGGGAGGATACTCGACGAGTGTTTTTGCAATTCCACTGGAATGAAACCGTCCGGGCCTGCCAATTTATAGGGTCTAAAGCCGTTTAGGATCCGGTTTTTACACACGATTTCCTCTGGGCATCCCGACGATAATTATTCTCTATTCCTACCAAGCTCCGTTGACACATCCACACTACCTGGGAAATGGGTTTCCAACAGGAGCGCCAATGATTCCCCACTAGACGTTGTCCACAGCCCATCTGGTTTAATTAAGTAACTACGACTCGCTGGGCTCGTAGATAAGATTTTCCTGAGGCGCGAGGTCTCCGAAACACCTTCCATTTTATCACAGAATTGTCTCCAAGACCTCCTCTGCACCTTCCTTAATTCTTTTTATACTATTTAAGGTGCTCCTTATAAGAGTCCCAATCTTGAGCTTCCCTAGAGCCTTTTGCTTCGTTTAATGCTTTCCTACACCCTATACGAAGGATCCCCAAATCCCTGGACCACCTTACCGGTTTCTGCTTCCCCTTAGGTATTCTCTTGGGGCAAGCAGTATCCAAGGACAAGTTACAGGCGCTTGTGATTTCCTCCACCAGGAAATCCAGCTCCTTCTCTGTGGCTGGGGGTTCAGAGCATCGGTTGGTAAGTGTGGTACTAACACTTTCCCGTATTTGCTCCAGTTAGTCCTATTAGGATTCCTGAAGGCTTTCCGGGTAACAAGGTGAATGCCAATATTAAATGTCACCAATATTAAATGTCACCGATGGTCTGAAAAGGAGAGTTCCTTCGCCATCCTCCATTTTTTGACCATATGTATAATGGAATCTGATGCAAAGGTAACATCCAGTACCTCCTGCCTGTTACTGATAATAAAAGTGGTCTTCTGCCCCACATTACACACTACAAGGTTATCCTCCAATAAGTAATCAAATAAGTACTCACCCCTATCATTGATGTCGGTGCTTCCTCAGATTGTATGATGCGCACTTGCATTACAACCCAGTATTACTCCGATATTTACCCGTTCCGCTTCGAGTATCAGTTCCCCCAGGTTATCCGGCCGAACTTCCTTCTCTAGGTCCATGTAGGCTGAAACCAGCCAAAGTACGCAGCCTTCCGTCTCCAGGCCGATACCGTTACGTCACCACTACTATATTGTAGAAGAAGAAAAATATTCAAGTTATTTTTAGCAAGAATGCAAGATCTGATCTTATCGGACCTAGAAGGGTAGGGTTCTTGGAATAGAATTATATCCTCATCTGATTTGGTCAGTCTGAGGATCACGGCTGCCGAAACAGCCTTAGAATAGTGAGGATTAATCTGAACCGTGCTAACCATAAACAGATTAACTTACTTTCCTTCATATATCCTCCGCTGTCGTGACAGGGTTTTCTCTTTCGGTCCTTGGTGGGACGTCAACTGTATCGACGCTCCCTTCAGGTCCTCCTTGTTGTCTCTTTTTGTTACTCCTCTCCCTCATCGACTCGACACAATCTTCCCCGTCCAAGTCCAGGGATAGGCGACTACTCATAGTCGTTAATCGTTTGATCGCTGATCTCCTAACGTCCCGCATGTTAGAACCTTCGTCTCTTAGTTCCTCTTCCATTGGTAGGTCTTCCACAATCACTTCGACCTTTTCCTTTTTAAATACCTTTAGGGTAATCGACCCGAAGCCAAAGCCGATTATCCCCTTTGCCTTAGCTAGAGGGGCTAGGGACTCTTTGTTCACCACTAAAATAGACAACATAGGTCTTCCCTTCGCCTCCTCTTGTTTAATGATCTTCGAATTATTTCATCCGGACAGGATGGCTCAATTGGCAGCCAAACGCGTGCCCTTGGTCTGCTAGGGATCTCGTTCCTGTCAACCACTGCTAGCTTCGCATCTCATGTAAGTATGACGCCCATGTATAAGTATGACGCCATCAGTTTTCAAGTCATAATATGTTGATCCCGGGGATAGTTGGGCAAAGTTGTTTTTTCATGGACTGTACCTCTTCCCATTTTTTTCATTTCACTTTAGTTTCTATATTGCCAATATAGCTTCATGTATACTATAAAAGTATTTCCAGATTAAGCTCATTGCAACCTGCAATTGGATTACCCTATAAATACATAAATAAAAGGGTGGGACACGCAAGAGATGTCTTTGTTCAAAATATAAATCAAAATAACCATTGAAATCACCTACCGCAAGTTTTTCTTAGTAAAAAATTATTTCCACGATACACTTGGGAAAACTTTACTTTTTCTTGTGCTTTTCATTATTTTTGGTGTTCGATATTTTCATTTTTTTTTTTTTTGTTATAAGAGTTTCCTATTTTTGTCGAAAACTTTTCGATTTTTAATTTTAATTTTCCATCATAAATAATTAAATACAAGTAGATGAAAATTAAAATAGGAAACCTCATACTATACATAAAATAAAACAAGATGAAGTTCGTTTCGTTTTATACCTTTATACGAGTGTACGTAAGAAGGATGACGGAGGAAATTTTTATTTTTATTTTTAAAATTCACCATAATTTTACTTTTTTTCTCGATAAAATTTAATAAAATTTTATTCAATTTTCTTTTCTGCAGCTTTTCAATTTCAAAAGAATAAAGCTGTAAATTGGGAAAAACAAAAGACTATGGTGGAAAAATAGAAGGAAAAAAGTATAAAAAAAAAAGTTTATCGTTTAAAAATTTAATCACATTGTGTTGTATATGTGGCATGATTTTTTTTTTATTTTTATATTATTAAGGCACAGGTGTAAGGATGCTGTGTTTTGTATTTTTGCAGGAAATGTTTAAAATTTATGGTTAGTTGGTATGGTAAACTCATTAATTAAACAACAAACTATATATAGAGAATATATATATGTATTTGGGAGAATGTTTTCTAAATTAACTAAAGCCACTTAACTTTTGTGTTCCTATATATATGAAAGTAACAATGTGGTTACAGAGCCGTTTTATGAATTTTGGGATAGATTCATATCGTGTAAAGTTTTTGAAATTTTTTTATCTGTATTAATATTTTTGTTAGTTTATTTGTTATCTAGGTTATCTGCTCAGGAAGCTTACCCAATTATTTTACAGTGCTATTTTAACTTCCTCCTATAGATCGTGGCCACTTAAATTGAGAACCTTAAATTGAGATTTGAATGCGGTACTGAAATTATAGAAATTCTGTTTGACAGAATATTACACTTCCAAATAGTATTAGCAGTAATAAAAAGAACTTTTGGGCTCATACTATCTAAAACTATATACTTTATCCTTTTCCAGTGAAACTCGATTGGCTTGCAGAATAAATCTTTACACGTTTCCTCGAGTTGATTGGTCACCATCAGCGAGTGAAAATATTTCAGATATCTCCCAAAATCAAAAGTATATCGGTTACAAACAATCGCATAGGATAGTTTACGCCTCATTTAAATTGACGGAAAGTTAGCTCAGTGACATGGTCAATAAACATTTATGGGTTAGATAGCTCCCACAGAGTTACACACACCGTAATTCAAATTATTATAGTAGCCTTCGGGAATAAAACCTGAGTTGTAACTTCAATGTTGAATGTACTCTGTCATCGGTAACTTAAAACTTTTGAATGGCCAGAAAACCTACGATTAAATAGATTTCAAAAACAACATTTATAATTTACTTGATATCCATTCCATGGAGCAGCAAAAGGAGCAGCTTAAACTGAGCCTATATAGTGAATATAGTTTAGTGCTAAAGTACCGCGGGTATAGTAATACATCAGTAATTTGGTATAAATAAACATAAAGAGGAGCATGTAATAAACCTGGTCAAAGCACAGTGCAATTACTGGAATTTATTTCGATTTTCATTTGTCCAAAAAATGTTTTGAACGAAAATCACTTTCCTGGATGTCAATTTTTTGAAAAAATCATCTCTCTTGTCAACATTTCTTCACATTTCATACTGCCTTCATTCACTTAATTTTTTTGTTTTGAATAAATTTGACTCCAATAAGGTTGAGCATTTTTAGGACGCATGACCGAAATTCAATTTTCCACCCACCTTCTATCCGTTTTGTGTAAACCTTTACCATCTAAAGTGCAAGAAAAAATATTTTGCATAATGCATGTAAAGATCGCCATCTTGTTTGGGGAAAGTCCAAGATTTTGTGCTGTTTCAGTGCAAATATTCTTTTTATTGCAACATTTGGGAGTAAATTGTGTTTTTTAGAGGCGAAGAACGTAAAATTGGCAACACTGTTTTCTGTGACAGCCAATTTGACGGTTCTCGGTTCTTTTGAGGTTGGTGTATGATTTGAAAATTCATCATGAATAAACCCACGACGGTGCAACATTTATAAATTATTCAAATTTATGTTTAAAAACATGGTTCAAATCGAGAAACTCATCGGGCATTACTTTCATTTTATGGTGCTCATATTCGCCCATCCGAGCCCCAATAAAAAAAACCATTACACCTAGAAAATGTCACCATTTCGTCCAAATTTTTTTTAAAAATGATGATTTTTAAACTTTTTTGGAGCCTTTCCTTTCAATTCGTTGTTTTGATCTATGGTTATGAATCGTCGCAATAACTCGACTTTATTGCTATCAAATTTCGAAAAACAATCGAAAGAAACATTCTCACGACATTATTTTTGATTAATTGTGAGTAATTACGACAACCATATTCCGCATAGTTTTTTCATGTCCAAATGATTAATCAATATGGAATGTACAGAACTTTTTGAATACCTTTCATGTCTGTTAGCTCGTGCACTTTATGTCGACTATCATTCAATATCATTTTGTGAATTTTCTTTAAACTTTCTGGCCTAATTTATTACCACTGTGATGTTCGTTTTCGCAGCTGGTACGGCCATCAAAACTATGCCATCCAATATAAGGAACAGTTGCTCCCAGAGTAGAATCCAGCTCTGTTTTGATATTGGTTTATTCGTTGGACTAAGGTTTTTCAAATGAAAGTTTTGTAAACATAGAATTATCAAACTTCAAACTTAAACTTAATAAATTTGCTGTACTTTGTATCCGCCATCTATACGTCGAAGCGGCAATTTTTTGTGCTCATATCTGTGCTTCTATCGAAACTTTACTAACTCACTGTATAACCAATTAATAATAACACTAAACACTATGGATGTAGATAAGTATAAGGATTTGTGACGTCATTTTTGCGCTTCCAATTTTAAACAAAACCAAAATGATTTTTTCACTAAAACGTCAGTTAAAATCATTAAAATATTATTATTATTACTATTACTATTTTAACAATAATACCTGCATTATTTTCATTTTCATTCGAATTAATTTTTTTTTACATTTTGCCATATATGAACAACATTTTCAGTAACACCAACAGCTAGAAAAAAAAATGGTTTTAACAATAAAAATTCATGTATTGTATGTAATATAGTAACAATGATCATAATAATAATAAAAATGATAATTATTTTAATTTTAATTTTAATTGTTATGTTTTTAATTTTAAGCACATGTTTTTTAATCATTAGCGTTTGTATAACAATATTAGGTGGATGCATATTTTCTGAGGGATACTTTTACTGAAAGAATTTGTTAAAAAATGTCCGGGTTTGAACTTTCTTTAGTTTGATATTTTTATTTTCTGTCCTGCAGATAATAATTGCAACATAAAAGAACATTTATAGAATATTCGGTATTTTATAATGACTGCCAACAACCTTTAGCAATTGTTTGACCTATTCACTTTTTTCCAAAAATCTGTAAAAGCTTACCTTTTTCCGAATTTTTATGCTTAAAAGTCATGAAAATTTTATAGCCGTATTAATACTGATGTCGAGAGCTGTTTAGAAGAGAGAGAAGTGTTTTCATAACTTTTGCGAGTTGAGCATGATCTCACTGTCGTTTTTTTTCATGAAAAAAGAATTTTTGACAGTGGCGGAAAGATTTTCTGTTTGGTGGTTGGAATATAAAAGTAATGTTTGTCTGATTTTTACGTGTTGTTCTCACGTGAAGAAAATCTAAAGAAGTTTAAGCTTTTTCTTGGTCCTGAAAGCAGTGCTCCTTAACAATATGGTCGACCTGGTCGGGAGGTAGCCGTAGAATTGCAAATAACAGAAACTACTTCTGGACACTCTCAGTTTTCTCTGAGTGACTCCTGTAAAACGGGCACCTTACAGAGGAAGAATATTATATAGATAAGGTTAAACTCAGAGCTGCTGTAGTAATTGATTAACGAGACATTGGACCACATAAACTAATGCAAACAAGTCTCCAAACAGTTAACATATTTCAGAGGGTGAATTAGCAGTTGTGTCTTAGTAACTCATGGGTAAACGAAATCCAAATAATTTCCATTTCATGTATATGAACTTCCAAAATTCTTTCGACTTGGAACCAGTTCTCATTTTTAAACTCTCTGTATTCTATATAAGGTATGAAGTTTACCTACGATTCTCGAGGATGATCAGATCTCTGTTGTACCATGATTTAAGTATGATTTAAGTTTTCGAGGCCGTGGATGAAACACCAGTTGGAGTTTGACAAAAATTCAACTTCTGAATATAGAAGTTCATTGGAGAACAACAGATCCAATTTTCCACGGCTGTTACTTACACGATTTAATTGCGATGTTGAGATATTGGCAAAATACAATTCAACGTAGAAATAGCGGTTTCATCAGCCAACGAAAACTCAGGTCCCAGGAATTATTATGAAGTCGTAGTTATATTGCCAGAATTATATTGCCAAGAATATATAATATATCGATGTTTACACAATCTTTCTCTCTTTTCTTTTTTTTTGCTCTTCCATATGCATTATTGAACGCAAATTCAGCTTGCTCATCCCACTGAATCTGTCTATCTTTATCCACTAACTTTCCCAGTATACTCTTTAATGATCTATGAACGCGCTCTACTTGACCGTTCGCACGTGGCGTAGCGATTGCATTTAGTATATGTTGTACAAAATTTTCTTCTAGAAACTGTTTAAAAACAGCCGAGGTAAGAGCAGTTCCTCGATCAGTAATTATCCGTTTAGGACGACTATAAATTTTAAAATAATTTTTAAGACAGCTAAATGCATCAATTATTGTTAAAATAAACTTAAATTTCGATCGAGCCTTTATTATTTTAAATAAAATAATAGTACATTATTTGATGAGCGAGTAATGAATGTTATTACTCCTGAGGGATGATGTTGCGAAACGAGAGTAGCGAGTTGAGTATTTCATTCTGAGGGAGTATTAACTATTACTCGCAAGTTATCCTTTAAATTACTTACAGAAGCATACAAATTCGGAAAGGGGTAAGCCTTTACAGATTTTCGAAAAATTAATGATCAGTCAATAATGCACGTAATAGTAGTCTGATTTTAATGGCTGATATTCATAAAAGTAAAATTCACGCACATGCGACCATTAATAAAAAAATCATATAAAATTACATGTGCTTTTCATGACATAATTTTCTTATTTTTCATCATTTCCGTTACATTTTGTCGTCATTTCTGTTACATTTTTCTATGTAACTTTTTTAGTTACTCCTGCCACTAAAGATGTTTTCACATCAAAAAAGGGTCGATTTATGGTCATGAATTACTTCTCCTCCAATATTTTACTGAGCTCGAGTTTTTTGAACAATGAATGAAATACCGTACCAAGAAACCAGCTGGCCAAACGCTTGGTTGAAGAATTTCGGTGTACAAATTCAAATCCACCCCAATTTTAAATAAATTTCTTTAAAGGAACCGAGGTTAATGAATCCAAGACGGGGATACTAAACCATAAAAAATTAAACTTCGACATAGTCAATTACCGCTTAGGAAAACTTGACTTTGGGCTAGAACAGGCGTCAATTATGAAATTTAAGAAGAATAGCAAAAACCTATAAAAATCACTGTCAATTATGCATCCACCAAAAGCAATATCTTAAGAATAACGAGAATGGGAGACAGAGCGAGAGTGATAGCCATAGAAATAATTCAGAAGGTGTTAAACCGACGAATAATTTTATTTAAGTAGAATTTTAAACGATTTTGAGTTGTTAGATAATTATATTAAAACTATATCAAACTAACAATGTTTCTATATATGCAGGTAGCACCCATAATACTATAATATTATACCCGAGTCAAGCGCATTCAAACATAAAAAAAAATCGTTTCTACTTCATTTTAACGCTTATTTTCACATCATGTGATTTGAATGGAAACGTAAAAACTTTGTCGCAAGAACAACAATTAAAAATGCATTTCCCCATTGCAACAAAACAATGCATTTTGTGTATATATATATTTTGTCTGTGCACATAATTGACGTCATCCGTGGTAAAAAAAAACAACTTCTGGCTCCCTTAATTAAGGACTTTTATGTTTCAGAATTACAGTGACAAAAACACCTGCAAAATCTATCCGATGCTTTATCAAAATTTAATTTTCTCATTTTTCACTCATTTGTATGCAACAGCTCGTAAATTTTTTTTCACAATTTTATCATTCACTGAATCTTAAATATATGTTTGCATTTCGAGTAACAAAAAAAAATTCGTAACATAACATTTTCATAATCATTCCACTATGCTATCTTATCTTGTCGCATTCAATGTCGCTATTGTTCTTCGCCTCGGAATTTTCAACAACATGTTTCTGTTTTTACTTCTTCCAGTTCACATTATGTTAATTAGGATTATTTTGTTTGGTTTAACAAAAACCACTCAGTATTATTAGCATTTTAATTTCTATACATGCAGATGCGATGTATCAGATGATAGAATAGGATGAATATGGCTTATGTGAAAACGACTTTTTTCGCTATAAATAATTTTCCCAAATGATCATTCAAAGAATTATTGTTGTGTTGAATGATATGATATTTTTACTGGCTACCCCCTCTTCCCGAACCACCGCATTGTGTGTTGCATGAAAATGGCTTTGCACAAAAAATATCTTTTCATATTTATGTGATGCACACACATACATACCAAAACCATTTACTTTGAAGATTTAAGTTTTGTTCTTTGGTCACACTTTAAAAAAAAAAAAAAACTTTTTCGAAAAACTTTGTGAAAACTTTACAAATTTGCAGCATTTTAATTCTTTTTAATTTTCATTAGGTTGGTTTTCCGCTTAAGATTTGCAATAACAAAATGTATACATATATAGAGAAAATTAACTTTCTACTGGAAAATTTTTTTTTGTGTTTGAGACTCACTTGAATGTTTAATTGGTTTTGGTATTACACCTAAAAGTAAAAGAAAATTGAAGATTTTTATAAAAAACCGCAAGAAAAATAGAAAATAATCTCGTTTGACAAAGCCGAACACTTAACAGCAAAAAAAATTGCTAATTGGGATTTTATCACAATTCTGTGTGGAAAATACAATGCAATTAAAAGTAAAACACATGCACATAGGTGATGATCTCTTCAAAGTTACACATGCATGTATATATGTCTGTCGTCTGTCTTTCGACGAGCTCAGATAATTAAGTACAAAAATCTTAGCAATCTTTTACTCTTTTTGTATAATTACATAACATTTGTTGAGTGCTTTTTATTGCACGCATGACATCTATTAACAGTTAGGAACTGTTAATTTGTATTTTCTTCCCTCCTGTGTAACGGTTTATCTTAGTTTTATTTTAATGACATGATGTGTATGTTGTATCACCGTTCAATTAAAGAAGTGCAATGATCAAATTTTAATGAAGAGAATCCTAAATGGATGTTCTATCATTTGATTAAGATCAACAACATTATGAACTTTAAACTTTAAACTTTAAACTTTAAACTTTAAACTTTAAACTTTAAACTTTAAACTTTAAACTTTAAACTTTAAACTTTAAACTTTAAACTTTAAACTTTAAACTTTAAACTTTAAACTTTAAACTTTAAACTTTAAATTTTAAATTTTAAACTTTTACCTTTAGAATTCTTTAAAATTTTGGCGAGAATAATTGCAGGTTTGTATTTAGATCTCCTTTTTCGGAAATTGGTTTTGCTGTAATAATAAGAAAACATTTCAGATCGCAACGTGTTTAACTTTTCGTTCCAAACCAGTCCCAGTGTTATTCCGATCATTTGTTTTCGCAATTGACAGCATTTACGGGGAAATCTCCAGGAAAATGAATAGCAGTGAAGAAACTACTTAAGGAGCATTTTTTAGGCGACTTGCAGTTGTAAAAAGATAAGAGTTATGATTTTAGGCCGCACGCATAGCTATGCTCATATCATAACACCCATAAAACTCTTTCGATAAACATTTTAGAAAATTCCACCGATAACCATAAAAATGGCAATAACAAAATCAAAATCCTTTCACATTAAGGAAATCATAACATTTTTGTTCCGTTACATGTATGTACATAATACAAGAAACCCTTCTATATATAATACACATTTTCATTGCACCATAATATAGAAAACCGGATGATAATGATATGGTGACTGTGCAAAATCAAACGATGGAAGTAAAATAGAAGAAAAAATTTTACGCGATTTTTCCTATTGAAATCTGTACATACATATATAGAGAGTACACACATATGAGATTTCCCGTTAAATAGCATCATCATGTTACCGCATAAAACATATATTATCTGCATATGATTTTTATGGAAGAAAATCGTTTTACCATAAAAATTATTATATCCAAACATATAAAAAAAAAAAAAACGGCAAAGTGTTTTTCTGTAACTTCTGAACATAATGGATTGATGATTTGTGTTTATGCTATACATTTATATACATGTAGGATAAACAGCACCAAGTAAATCAGTAGTGTAAATTATGATAACATAAAAAAAAAATTATGTTTTTATCATATCACGCGAGGTTATCTAAATTTTATGTGATTTTTTACAATACGAACAAAATTATGTCGTGTAATATGTGTTGAACGCGTTCTAGCAACGTGATTAGCCTAAATAAATAATCTTCAGATTATTTACAAACAAATTCCATATTTGGTTTTAATTAAAAACGTTTACGATCCTCGAAATTTTAGGACGAAATTTGCACCTGTACTTTCTGTATTATGAATTTGTCAAATCCTTTCAATCTATAGCAAATTTGCACCAGATAATGAAAAAATAATATTATAACTGAGCTAAAATCCTACTTAAGAAAAATATTTATCTGTAAATTGAAAGATTAGTTATAATCCTTAATCTGTTTGAGGAGGACAGGACAATACAACGAAAAAAGGATTTAACAATGAAATTAATGAAAATATGTTTGTATTGTATCGTGCTGGAGGTGTATCTCATACAATAAATACTGTGGGATTGTGCTGATTTTGAAATTTATTACTCAAGTCGATTTTCGAAAGTGTAACGGTTTAATTGATGAATACCAACTCAACTCAACGGAGTAAAATACTATGCGACAGCATGGTAAATATTTACGCGCGAAAGCGACAAATACTTAAGCAAAGTTAATTTCTGCTAGTGTTAATTTTTATTCATAGATGTCAATAGGTATACTCTGAAAAAACCGTAATACTATCTTACACTATATCTTAACACTATCTTAACTGGTTGCCCAATTTTGAATCGGTATATGATATCATTCAATCTCGTTATAATCTTGTAGAGTCCTTGCCTTTCTGGCTGCAACAAAGGAAATGTAACTTTCACCTGCCAATATCTGCTCTCCAACTCAAGTGTCTATAAAATATTCATGCTCCCGCTAGAGTATCCAATGTGTCGTCAATCCTTGGTATGGGATACATATCCTTCTTCGTTATGATATTGAGCTTTCTATAATCAAAGCAGAATCTTAGACTGCCATCTATGTTTTCACCAGTAAAACTGGTGATCTCCTAAGACTGCTCCATTGCGCAATAACTCCCCAAAGTTTTCGTTTCAGTTACCATTCTATCTACCGCCGTCCGCTTTACCAATGGCAACCTTCTCGGTGTCTGACGTATTGGCATATCCAAATCTGTGTCGATTCGATGTAAAACCATTTTTGTTCTGCCATTATCCTCAGCACTACGGAAAATGAACATATATTTTTCGAGTAACGCTTTCCCCACACAACAGTCTATGTGTGAAGTGGCAACTTGTCTCTATGGTCTAATATAACTCATTTTCGTTTTATCATTAGATCTTTATTGATCATTTGCAGAGGCAATTCCACGTTAGTAGTAACTTAGTAGAAGTAGCTTCAAACACCACGACCAACATACAAAATAAATCCGTTCGCCTTCAATAAATCCATGCTCAAGATTACTTTATCTACTGGTGCTTCCGTCAATGTCTCCTATAGTGGTTAAGCTATTTCATCTCAATAACTTTTTCATTTAGCCTGCGATACATTGGCTGGGTGCGTTATCTATTTTCATCGCTGGTTCATCTTTCTCAATTTTCTGTATTGATTTTTGACTTGATGATGCTATATGCCGTCTCGTTGGTTACTACAACACTAACAACACTACTAATCACGACATCCAGCAATGAATGCTTCGTAACGGACGTGTCTTTGGAATTAATTTTTCTTGTCGTTTGCCTTGTTCTCTATAGACGTTTGCTTTGTTCTTTTTAAGAATTTTCCTGTCGTTTGCTTTTCTCTATCAACATCTGACGCTTGACTGTCATCAACTGCATCATATTAAAATTGTTCATTGGCTTGACTATCTTTTTCGCTAATGTATTCTGCTCAAAAGCATCAAGCTCCTCTATCTTATTCGTGTCTAATTTGATACCATTGAATTCGTGCTTTAATTTATCATGACTTTGTGGAGTCTTATTTGTAATCCAAATTTACCACCACTGGTTGGCAAATCACGAAGAGCCAACTCCTCCTTCAACCGTTTATTCGTTAACTTATAGCTCATAATCATTTTAAATATTTACAATCCCACCGCTATCATCAATTGTTACGTTTTTGCCTATTCTCGGTAATACGTGATTGTTAATAAATCCTACTGATATTTGCAGTCGACAAATCACCTTTTCACAAACAAAGACACAATACACAACAGTTTCCACTTCAAACACTGTTTACTCTCAAGCACACTAATTTACGCAATACATAACACAATTATTACAACAATAAAGAATTCTTTATTTTAATCACAATGATTCACTTCTTGTCACTCACCTTTTTTCTTATCACTTCTTGTTCACTTCTTGTCACTATGTGGCCTATGATACTAATCTTTCTTAACTATTTCGCAGTCTTAATACGGCTCAACTCAAACGCACAATTATACGCCGTTCATATACCAGAATTACATGTACATATCTCGAATATTAAATTTTGCTTTTTTTCGACAAGTCACTTCGCTATTCTTTTGTTTTTCAATAAAATCATAGAAAATAAATAACATTTTCTTTAATAAAACCTTATTTGCTCAATTTATGCTAGTTCTAATTCTACTTCATAGATGTCTCTAGATATATCACTACTTATAATAATTGCACTAATTATAATATCATGAATTAAACTATATTATATATGAAGTGCGTAGTTTATACAGAAGGGATGACCTCGACGTGTTGATGGATATTGGAAATACCAATATATTTAAGCTTCCAATGACTAAAATCTGTCACCAGTTTAGATACTTAACCAATTTATGACTTCTTTAACACTTTCGCATCTTGCAGAAATTCTTAGCTGTTCAGGGCAATTAAGCCTGTTTCCTGAAGTCAACCAGATAAAATGAAGGAGTCTAAGCATACCAAAAACTCTACCAAGAATTCCTCAGTTCTAATATCTAACAAACACCGTTAACATATTATTCTAACTCGAAATAGCCAACCTATCAGTCAGTATGGACAAAACAGTATTCGGAAAACGGTTAAATCATTACTAACCAAATTTCTTGCTATTCACAAGTATTCAAATTTTACAAGAGGCAAAATGACCAAATCCAACTAAACCAGTCACAAAAGTAAAAGTCAACAACGGTCAAAAAAAGATTGAAGCCTTTCAACAAATTGAGATCGAAATAAAGTTTCTGAAATAATTAGGGTTGCTAATTTCAAAAACCATTCAACTTAATAATCTCGAATGTGACAATAGGGCCATATTATTACAGGCAAAAATATACCAATGACATCTATTTCCAGGTTTTTAAAAAGGCAGATTTGAATTATGCAATCAACTATAGAAGGAAATGTTGGGATATGGATAACCTAAGGAATTATTTATATGGTGTGAAGAAAATAAAATCTGTTGGGACTATTATCCTCTACATTTACTCTTAGCAACATGAATAATAACGCCCAACTGAACAGATACCAAAGGCGCTCTTAGAGATAAACAAAATTAATAAAGTATAGCTGACGTCCTATAGAAAAACATTAAAGGATTAAACTCAAAACATTAAAGAACTAGACCTAAAACTCACCAACCTGGTGAAATGGCCTGTTCCGAGACTATGCTTAAATTCAAAGTTCATCGTTGCTTTAGGATGACTTCTTATATCCTACTTCCTATTTTCCTATTTCCTTCTGATTTTGTGGTTGTTTTTTGGGTAGTAGAACAGTATGTTGGTCTAGGTGTTTTTTCTTAGTGGCTCTGGGATAACTAAATAAGTAATATTTGCACAATCCTACATACTTTTCTTAACAATCCTACATACTTTGCTACCGAAATCGTGAGAATTCGATGAAAAAAAAATCTGGATAGCTTATAACTCGTTACGCACTACTAAAATTGTATCGCACCATAATACAATCTGCAAAGTTTGCTTATTTCTGGGCCGAAATTCTGGAATTTGTAGCCGTTCTAAACACCTCTCCATCATATTACTTAAATTTATTGTTTTGTTGAATTTTGGTTCGATTTTCGTGTAAAGCCTGAATGACAATTTTCATACTATTCAAAAAATGCCCGCACTTCGATTATTTGCACCTCTATTGAAAATACCGGATATTTCCTTTAAACAACTTTCAAGTTTTATTTTTAATTTTAAATGACGTCCATAGCTGTTAGGTAATCTTTGATGAAAAACCAACAAAAAAGTTAAATTTTCAAGCAAAAAAAAAAAAAAAATTTAAATATAAAACATCGTAATTTTCACTATTTTCACCGTGCTCCGCTACTCGTAAAATATTTTACTTTAGTTTTCTTTTATAATTTTTTAATTAAAATAAAATAAAAACAAAAACCAATCGACAAAATTTTTCTATTTTCCTAGAACTAAATTTAATAACTAACAAAAAAACTTTGATTATGAAACGAATTTTCATTTTTTATGATGCTGTTGTTGTTGTTGTGTGTTACAACACACAAAATAAACAAAAAATGGTTTTCCCTTCATCGCTCACGAAAAATCGTAGAACGAAAATATCTTTTCCAAACTTTTAAAAGTTTAAATTTATTATAAAGAATTTTCTTCTCATTTACTTTTGTTGTTGTTGTAAGTTTTCATGAACATTAATAAATAACACATAAAATGTTAAGACTGTAATAATATATAGGAGTAAGATCAAAACGAAGAAGAAACAAAAACAAACAAGAAAATAATTTCCCGCGAAAGAATCAACGAAATAAAAGAAAAATAGAAATTAAGAGTTTAAGCTTTTGTTAGTTTTCATTTTTGTTACCACACAAAAACATTTTCCAAAGAAAAACCCATTTTTTATTGTTTTTTTTTTTAGTGAAGCTGAACGGTGACTTGCATGTTGCGTAATCTTCAGCAACAAGCATCATTTTGTATATAACTCGTTATGTATTTATAAATCGGGATTTCGTAATCTTGAATTTTTTAACTATGTCAAAAATTAAATTCAAATTTATATTGTTAACGCAGACGTATGTATGGCAAGAAAATGGAAAATGTAACACGTGAATACGTTGATATTTTATACATCATTCGTCATTTATGTGCCGCTCTTTGTTATATTTCCCAAAAATAAAATATTTTTAAATTTCGTTTTTCCTGTTTACTGTAACACGTAGCACAATTCGTTTGAATTCAACAGAAGTAACTTTTATTTTTTATTGTACAGTATGTACGGTAGAACACTTTACAACCGATACCTCGGCATAACTAGTTTTTCGCAGTTACCTTTTTATGCAAACACAACGAAACACAGTTGTAGCCCAATTCCTCACCAATTAGGAGTCAATCCATGCATCTCCCGGTTCAAACGCTATATAGCTCATGCAATGTGCTAATAATTTAGTGGCTAGGACTGCGTCCGAAATTTATGTCGGGCAATACTGTACATCCGTGTACATATAACAAACTCGCAGGACTAGATAGGAATGTTAGTTATGACTGACTCGACACGATTCCTAACACTGAAGCGATCGATAGTTAGATTTTTTTGGTGAGTGGAGGACAGGCAAGATAGGTCAATAATGAAAGATTTGGTCCGTTTTTACGTTAGTCATATTATTCAAACTACTATTATGAGATGTCACAGGGCATAAGGTAGAAATGACTTGATAATTGACAAGGAAAATGGAAATCAATTTTTACGAATGATAGTGCAAATATGCGAAATAATTTATGTGACTTTAATGAATGTATAATACCCGATAATGTTAGAGAAAATTCGAATGACATGTGTGTTGAATTGAATGGGATGAATTCCTGCTGGCTTTGGACATTCCAAAGTCTACGGCCCCAGAAAATAATCTGGAGAGTTACAGAATGATGGCCAATTTGGATTTTGCAGCAAAAGTAACTTTGCTTAAAATTCTCAATAAGGTGTGAACACCTGGAAATTAGAAAAAATGCGGAGTACCCATACCGAAAAGACATCGAGATAGAAATCTAGCAACAAATTACAGGGGATTATACATGTTGAATGTGTTTATAAAACCACTTTTGGGTTCCATCGTAATAACTCTGCCAACGAATGTGTGGTATGGTATGTGTGGAAAAATGCGAAACGAAAATAAGAAAATTGTGACAGTATTTATGGACATTGAAAGGGCGTATAATTTGTGGTACCAAGAAAACCGAAAAATTTGCGAATGGGTGTATGATTTTATAAATGCACGTAAACTAATTGAGAGTGTAAGGGATTACAGATTGGAGGCAGGGGTAAAAGACGTAAAAGACGCGTAAGTGTTAATTGATAGCCAGATTAAAGGCAGGAACAGTTTTCAGGAAAACCCAAAGAACCTGCAGCGCTTCGGAGAATATAAATACATTCAACAAAATTCAAAAAGTGATTTCAGCTGTTTCCTTGTAAATCTGGTAGTATGCATACATTTTTGAGACACGAATTTCGATTCCAGTACTAAAAAGAGAGAAAATGTTGAGAGTAAATAATAGAATCTGTATAATAAATGCTGTGTTGTTTGGAATTACGGAAGGAGAATTGGCAATAAATGAAGGAAAAAAAAGCAGTGATTTATTCTGCCACTCCCAAAATGGCTTAAATTTGATTAGCAGGGGAGAGGACACTTAAGACAATGTGTATAAGTTGTTTGAATACCTTCGATATTATGAGAGTGAAGTGGTTATTCAATGAATACCTTCACAACTACAGATAAAATGTAATAAAAGAGCCGATATGTTTGTAAAGGCCAGTTGCTTGATTGAGTGGTGCATGAATACGGTTTTTTGACTGCTTGAGATGTACTTCAAATGTTTCAGGTGAATCTGTGGAGACAATTTGAGAGTGAATTTGTTAAAAAGTATTAAATAAAAGGTAAGAAGTACTTTGAATGGTGTAACGTCCCTTTGAAAGATCCTTTCTATATAAAGAAATCAAGGAAGGCACTTCAATGATTCGAAGAATAGAACGATTGAGACTGAATCATGGAAACTGGAAGAAATGTCTGCATAAACGTACTTGATGATTGCAGAACACATTTAACCTTGGCTTCTACAATGCACCAAATTTGATCACAGTAGTGCCGGTTTCAATGTCTATGAATTATGCAAAGAGTTTGACTGAAATTTTACAAATGGGTATAAGTAAATATTCAACTATTTCCGGTTATAAGAATAAATTGGTATTACAATAGGAAAGCGGATCGATGCGTGAATGATAAGTAGATGAAATAATAAAAAAAAGTTGTAGTACAAAAGAAAATTGAGCTAAATGGCACCTTGGTCTAGATTACATTTATATTTTTTAAGGTGCCCAACATTTAATTTTCTTTTGATCTTTCATCAAGTTATACTCTCTTTGGTTCGTTAGATTGCGTCTCATTGTTACAATCGAATAACTGAATATCCTAAAGCTGTAGGGTTGTGAATGGGAACTTCATTGTTTGTTAAGCGATATGAATATTTTGCTAACTACCAAATATGTTTATTTTAATCGTTAGTTCTTCTCTTTACTTTTAGACACATAGTTTTTCAGACACATAGTGACTAATGTCATGTTGAGCTATACGGCAGGATTAGTGTGTGACATTTATTTATTATTAATTAACACAGGTCCATCTACTTATTTCTTTTTTTACGGAGAAACTCTAATACAAATTGTTACTGTTGAGTCAAATTGTCAATTTTGAAATATTATGCTGTACTGTTAAGATTTTATTAGTTAAGTTTAAAGTTAAGTTTTTAGTTAAGTTATAGTTAAGTTTTTCTTGTATTAAATATTGACATATTGGCGATATGGTGGTTGTAAGTTCGGTTGCGTGCCGAAACTTGTTCAAGTGAACTACGTTTTTTCATCTTCACCGTTCCTTTTCCTTTCCACGCGGTGTATTCGAGATTCGCACACGTTTCTAGAAAACCTTACGCCTCACACATAGTCCTAGCAAGTCTGCTCGATAGTCAATACCGCTCCAGAAACCTTTGAGTCAATATTCTGTTAACGTTATGAGGTTCACTAGCCTCATTTCTTTTTAATGGCACCCAACGTGGGGCTACATAACTTAAAAAAAACTTTTGGTCATGATTATGCTAGTCTTTGCTATATCTAACTTTCATCTCCCTTAATTTAAAGTAAGTTTTTTGTTTGTTTGACTGAAAAAAAACTTTAAAATAAAATGAATGGTTTTGTTTGAAGTGGTCGATGGATCATACTGTTTATATATATATATATATATATATATATATATATATATATATATATATATATATATATATATATATATATATATATATATATATATATATATATATATCTTACTGTATTCCCATTTTCTTTCATTAATTTCATCTTGATCGAAATAAGTGTGTGCAAATAAAAAGACGACGACAGTTTTTCGTCAATTTTATAACCGTCATAATATTCTGTTTGTCACAAATCGAAATAGGTAAGATTTCAAATTTTTTTATAAATCTTTAATCGTAAACAGGATGATATTTTTTTGTACGGTATATACGAAGAAACATATGAAAATTGTGGAAAAGCGGTTGTAGATGTGTACAGGAAACGAAATTATTATTCGCACTTTATTTCATTCGAGTCAAATAAATCAATGTCAGCGACAACGTTTCATCGTCGTTACGTTGTTGGTGTAAAATGGTTTGATTGTGAAAGCTTTTTATTATATCTGTTTGCCGCACACAAAGCTTTATTACTGTTAAAATGAAAATTATCTAATTGTACTAAAGTATAAGGGATCCAGTATATCGAACGAATAAAAATACTCCATCTTATAATGTTGCACCCCATAATATCGTAATATACAATTTATATAATTTGTCTCATTTGGAAATTTTATGTATAATAAAAATAGGAAAAAGGGTTAAAAAAATTTCCAATTACGATGAAATGTTCTGGAGCATAATGAAAATAACATTAAAACCATTTACACCAACCACAAGATCTATAATATATGTTTGTTGGGTGTGTGTGTGTGTGTGTACCTTAAAAGGCAAGACAAAATGTATTTAACTTTGTTTTTGACAATTTTCTATATTTTCCGCTTTTTTCCTCAAATAAAAAGGAAAAATTCGTCGGTTATTTCTTTTTTTTTTTTTAATGAAAATGTCAAAAAGTATAATAAAAATTCATTTTCGTCGTAATATAATATTGAGGGCGGATAAATTACTATTTTTATATTCCAGAAAATAAATGAAAATTATGAAAAACAAATTTTCCATTTCCAGCATTTTACTTTTATTTTATTTATACAGTGAAGAAAAAGTACCGGGACGATGGAAGCACTAATAGATTTTACTAATATCTTAATATTAATTTTAGGCAAAGCTTAGAGGTCATTTCAAAGTCTTTTCAAATTGTGGTATTTTATACATTTGAACCTTTTGATCGACCTTCTGCTAAAGATCCTTTTTCTGAGAGATATAGTAGTTTAAGCAAAAGACAATATAGGTGCATAACCGCGACACATATCATGGTTACATCCAAATTTTTAAGATACTTTGGAAATGCTTGTAATTTTAATTACTTGTTTTGTAAGTTTAACGGTTGTTTCATTTGATTTTAGTGTTAAATACATTGTTTAGAATCTGTATTTTATATACATTGTGGAATATTAGAATTTTCTATGTTTTATTATTATATTACTATATTTTTATATTATTTGGAGAAATCAGCCCATTAAACGATTTTTTCCAGAGAAATATTGTAGATTACAGATGACTATTTGCAGATTGAAGATGCGGATAAGAGATTGGAGAATTCTTGTACTAACAGTAGTTTGAAAATTGGTTACCAGGAAACCAGACTAATTGTGTCATTAATGATATATCTTTCCTTCCCCAACCAAAAAAACTAACTATCGATCTGTCATAAATTCCTCCTTAATCCTTGCCGAATACTATAATCAATCGATCAAAAGGGCAAATCACAAGTTAAGTTATTCCCACTATACTTTTAAAACGTAATCCATTAAAAATATTCTAGTGCCGCAGTACTTTTTGTGCACTCTGTATAAATTGTTTCTGCGCTTTTTCATGGAGCAACTGGAACAACGTTATAACCAATTTTCTATTAAAAAAATAAATATTAAATGGTTATGACATTCATTCAGCCATATACACGTGTCAGCTAGTAAATTATATATATTATATAGAACGAGTTGAATTTTTTGTTGTTGTTCGAAATTCGAACCGTGCCATGAAATATGGATATCGATAAGGAAAATTTATTTTTTTGTCTAATTGTTTACGGAAAGGTAATTACCCATGTAAATGACTGCCAAAGGTACCTATATGTATTTATATAATAAATTCGTTCGTTCTATAAAGCAAACACACACTTGTTGTGGTTAAAAAATTTACTGTGCGTAAACAATCATTAGTGGCCTAATATAGAGGAAGTTAATTTGTTGTTGTTATACGGCACCAGCACAAAACAAATAAATAAATTGAAAATCAGAATTTTCCCCAAGATAAACGTACCATTTTCATTAGACAAATAAAATAATTAATAGCCGTACTTTTCCTTCCATCATAAATCCTGCACATTTTCATACTATATAAAAAGGGATTTTACTTATCTCGTGTATAGGGTTTTCCTTTATCCCATAAATCAATTTTTTGTTTTCTTTCTACTGCTGTACTAATTTTTCCGAAAATTTATCTAAGAAAAATAATGTTAATGTTATTTAATGACAAAGAAAAATTTTCATCAGTAGATTTTCTCGATACAGACAATTAATTGAAAATTAATGTCTATTATTTTTGGAAATTTTAATGTTATCGTATTTCGATTAGATCTGGAACGTAATTAGGATGTGCTCTATGTATAATGTACAGCAGGAGCGATGATTTACTTTCTTTAAATAAGTAAATAAACATTCGTTCTTTTTTGTTCGGCGAGAATTTTGATATTATTAGAATTTAACTGCAGTTGGTAGTTGCACGCTATAATGACAATAAAACAATAAAAAATGCAGAAGCGGTAAAATGGAACAGAAATTGGAACAGGTAAGACGACACCTTTATCCAAACTTTGATAAACGAATCAAAAGGAAATTTTTTTTTAATTTTTTTAGTTTTTTGTTCGTCCTCCCATTTAAATATAGTGCCCAGGATGTTTGCATCAGAAAAATTTCAACTGAGTACGAGATTTTCTCTGTATAAAGTAATACTTAAACAAAAAATTATGAATGATAGCTTAATCATTTCGTCTAAAAACAGGATACACATAATCGAAACTTTGCATTCAAAAGTTTGTATTGTGAAGGTGTTCTCTTCTATAAATTTGAAAATTTAACAATTTCACGTTCATGAAAATGTGATTTGTTTTTAGATGTTAAGGAAAACTTAAAAAAAACAGTTAATCCATTTAAAATATTTAAGTTTTTTTGTTTTTTTTGTTTTATTCTAAATCGTGAAAAGTTCTTCTCGCCAGAAGTTCCTTGACTTTCTAGTCAAGGAACTTCTGGCGAGAAGAACTTCTGGCGAGAAGTTGGTTTCGTAGTACTTGTAATCTTCCGACCGATTAAAAAATGTGTCCTGATGTTTGAGCCGTTAGAACATTTGGATCAGAGGAAAGACGTGTAAAAGATCTGGAATTTATAGGATGGTTTCTACTTAGGTTAAAAGAGTTGCAATTTCTTTGAAATATTTACAAGGTGATATATAGCTGCTTCTCACAACCCGTAAAAATTTGGAGGATGAAGTGGAATAAAAGACCATTCAGTACCCTCCGAAGCACAAAATTCTGCTATTGGATTTAATGTGAACGTTTTTCCTGTTATATTTTAACATATTAGGGGCTACGTAATCTATAATTGCATGAGAAAATGTATTTGAAAAGTTTATTCGACATTCTGGTAAATCACCATTTTTATGATAATTTACTTGCCTTTTATTGGCCAATAATTTTAATAAAATCTATAATTTCGATATAGCTAAAAGTGAGTTTTCACTCACTAGTAGGCTGATGATTTCCTGGAATGAAGTTTATATTGTAAATAAAGTCGTATTTAAGCCAAGCATTTCAATTAGTTAGTTAACACTGTTGGGGTCAATGGTACTTCTTGTTAATACTACACGTAACTCATTGAATCGAAACTACAGGTCGATTTTGTTTTGCCAGAGCATGACGTCTAGATAGTGAGAAGTGCAGTATCATAAAGAAAGAATTCCGAGAAATGATCGAATTGGGGATATGTCGTCCAAGCAACAGGAATTGGGTGAATCCATTAAATGTAGTCTTAAAAAGGTTAGGTGAATGGGGGACTTGCGGAGATTATCGAGCATTGAATGCTCAAACAAAACTTGACATGTATAATATTCCACACTTGTCAGAAATAATACATCAATTTCGAGTATGGCATCGAGTTCACGTGGATGACTTTTGGACTTCACAATACTGCACTATCAGTTCAATATTTAGAGGACTAGAGTCTTGATTTGTTTTCACCGATGATATGCTTGTCACATCGAAAATAGAGCAACAGTTCTTTATATTTTTTCGGTGTCACTTCAAATCAGAGTAAGAAGGACAGTTTTTCCCGGAGGAGTACTGTATAGCGACCATAATGTAGCTACAAAATAATTATTCAAATATTTCGAGTACATTAGCTTTATTCGCTAACTATGTATACAGTACAATCATATAAGTGCACTCGGTTGCCCTGGCCTGATGAGATGGCAATTTACTTTTACCAAAATTGCAAATCGTAATTCTTCATCATCGACCATCATCGTTATAATAATTCTTTCCTATTTTCATTATTTTACTTCCCAGACAATTCCTTTTTAATTTACGCTTGATTCGGACTAAACAGTTTGCTAGCTACGGAACGCCTCCTATTTAAATGCTATGTTTAGCTGCCTTGGAAACGATTTCCCAATTTCATTTTACCAATTTTTTTTAGCTAAGAGTCCTTCGACCCAGATAGAATATAGTTCAGTGAAAAAACAGCTCAGTAATAAACAGATCAGTAATATGACAATTTACTAGTGTAAAAGTAAAGTTTAAACAAATTGCAAAGAATTAAGGTACTGCCACATAGCAACGACACGAAAAATTATCTGGGGACGATTTCTTCATTTATGATTTAATGAATAAAATTTATAAAATAAATTTACACGCAAACATATTAACTAAATTTAATTAAAAAAACTCGAAAATTTTAATAATTTTACAAATTTCATACAAAATTATCAATTATTTATTTCCATCGTCCGACATCTCGATATCGTGACTAGATCGTATAATTTTTTTTTTGTTGTCAAGCGCATTTTCCTTTTAACCATTTTTAAACGATTTCCGCAGTCACTCTCAAATTCTTGACGATATAATGGGTCTATTTTTTAATTCAATCCGAGTAAGCAGTGCGCTGTCAAAAATTTTCGCTGTGTAATTTTACCCTATACACTGTGTTGTTTATTGAAAACTGAGCATACTCTGTGCGTACTCGGTTTACAAATTTTTACTCTGAAATTAATGTGAGTGTAATGTCAGAGTTGAAAAAAAAAGAAAAACAAAAGAAAATTTTTTGGTTATGAATCTCGTTGAAAAAAATAAAATAAAAGGAAATAGTTTTTAATTAAAAAGTAAATTTAGTATTTTTTAAATATAAATATGTTTTAAAAAAAATTTAAATATGGAACGTGCAGGATCCTGAAGTATTTCATTAATAATAATATTTATTTTGCACCGGCTATGATTTATTTTGCCCGGTGTGAATAAAAAAATAGACCCAAGTTTTCGTTCGATTTTTTATTTTTGTTGTTGTATAGTTGTCGTGTGCGTATTTCATTTGGTAGTTTTCGTTTATTTCAAATAGCTGCCATTTTGATCAAGTTTTCAAATGACATACGACGTAATTGCGCGAAAATATAAAGTCAACGTTGTTGTTGTGAAATCGTTCGTAATTTTTAGCCAAATTCGAAAATAGTAAACAGTTTATCTCAAAAAGTTTGCTAGACCTAGAACCAACTATTAAGTGTGAAAGAGAGCCACATCATCCAGCGTTAAAACTTCCAGCGATACAACTACCAGAGTTTAATGAAGCCTATGATAGCAAGCGGCCATAGCACAAAAACATGTCGTTTTAGATTCCATTAATAAATGAGCTTTAAAATAAATGAAGCTTCCTAAAAAATTGATATTGAAGTTGAAGAACATCGAATAATTTTATCTCAAGAAGAGCATGCGTTTTTTAAAAACCCTTATTCGAGCGATAAGTCAGGTCGTTTTATTGTTTGGTTGCCAATCAAACCCAATATTAGTCAGTAAGGCAATTTGAAATTTCGATAATAATGATATCCATATTAAGATGTATTGGATTTCATAACAGAATATCTTACTTTAAGCCTCATGAAACAAGTAGAAAAAAAACTATTAAATTTCAAAGAACCATATTGTATACCACATCTCTACGTCCTAAACCCGAAAATTCGACTGTGTTTTGTTTGATGTGTCCGCCAAGACAACATCCAATGTATCAATTAGTAAACGATGAAATGGTCAATTTTCCTGAGACAAACAACGTTTTAAAATCAGATATCGTTCGGTCTGAGTCAAAAAGTTAAATAAAGCGATACGATTACAAAGGAAATCAAAGAGCTTCGCAAATGTCTGTTACCCGAATCATTTAGAGAATCACCCATATTTCTTTCTTGTAATTTTTAGAAATTCTTCGATTAGGCGTACGTGGTGAACATTTGCTAGACGATATTATAGTGATTTCTGAGACGAGGTTGAGACTTCTGAAATATTATATTATTTGATGACAATATAAATTAAAATATCTATATCAAAATATGATTTTTAATATCTACTAATTTACCATAATGTTTATAGAAATCTGCACCAATTGTTGATTGGATTGTTGTCTGCTAATATGAAGTTCCATAAGAAACTTCTGCGCAAAGTGCAGACCTATAGTATTACTCGAATTATTTTTTTACCATAAGTTTTGATTTCTGTTTGATTCGCTGCATATAAGAAAAAATCACTATGCTTAAACGGGATTTACAACTCTGATGAAGTTGATATAGCGACGTTGCAATCGTAGAATGTGGTTGCGGATCCGATTGATTTTGAATGTTATTTTTTTTGTATCGTTGGACTAGATTCAATGAAACATGGGTTTGGGCGATTGATTTAAGCTGTTCGGTCGGAAGGTACCGGGTTTTAACCCCAACGGAGGAGGGTTGAAAAAGGGATTGTCACTTTACGTGGTAGATGAAAATCCAATTTCGGTAACTTTTAGGAACGTCGTATATATATATATATATATATATATATATATATATATATATATATATATATATATATATATATATATATATATATATATATACATATATCATATTATAATTAATATAACAGTTAGCATGTAGAAAATTTAATAGTCCTCTGGGATCAAAATCATGACATTTCAATCAACCTTACCCCTCTTATAGACCATAACATTTCATTTTAAGAAAAATCGAATGAATATTTATATGAAATTCGATATGCATTTTCAGTAAATGTCAATTTTGTTATTTTGCCCAAATCACCCCGACTAAAAGCAACAACAACAAAGCAAATCACTGTACACGATTTGATATGGATTTTCTTTCGTTCGATATATGTATATAATACATGTATATGTACATAAATATGTTGTATATGTGTGTCCAGTCTGCTATCGACTAGATGATAATTATAACGTATATATAGACGATGTATGTATGTCGAAATGTCAAAATCTATTTTTATTTTTATGATGATTCGAAAAAAAAAATCGAATTTCCCAACAAATAACATCATACAGCACCATATAGTGCTGAACCACCACCACCACCAATTACAACAACATGGCTGCAAAAATATAAAAATGTACTGTGCAAAACGAATTTTTAGTACGGAAATTGAAATGGGAATGTAAATTTTTAATGGGCTTTCGGAACTATTATTTTTTTGGTTGTTGTTATATTTGCAAAAAAAAAAAAAAAAAAAAAATTAAATCTGACATTGATTGAAATTTTAGGAAATTTTTTTTTTGGTATGTTGTATACTTGTGTACGTACGTACGAGTCATGAATTTCCTGAATTATTATTATTCCGAGTTGATTTTTTTTTTGCAATATTACCGGAAAGGTTATTATGGTCACGTTTTTAAAGATGTTTCCGAAAATAATTTTGACTGTAGTTAAATTAAATTTGATCACAATTTTTTAGGACTATATAAAATTTAAGTCTCTATGGTGTATGTAAATATGTTTTAATTTTAAACATAATCACACCGGGCGGTTTAATTTTTTATTTTAATACATTCGAAAGTCTTTTCAAGATTTTGGTTTTTGCAAAGGAAACTGAGCGGAAGCAAATGCATGTAGGTGCAATGAACTATACTCATATTAAACTTTATAACCAGAGTATTTGGCACACAACTAGGCTCGTAGGAAGTATAACATCTATCTGTGGTATCGGAAGTTCAACAGTAGTAGAACCTGTCATCGTGGAAAATTCATCGTGGCTTAACAATAATGCTAACTTGAAGCAAACCTTTATTCAATTCATGGATATCGTAAAAGATATCGATGAGGAGAATATTGCTAACTATCATGTTTACACATCACATCACTGTGTTTTGAAGCCTGAAAGCACATCAAAAAACATCATCAGGAGTATCATTGAACGTTATATTAATGGTTGGACTTATTGAAGTCATACTTAGGGAAGTATACGTTGCATTAAAACACAAATCATCGACATGCTCCTCCAACCACCTAGTTTTACGGTGAGGTATTACAACTGAAAGTTGTGAACCCGTATAAGTATGACAGTAATGCTTCCATTTGGTTTTATGGTCCAGGGTATTTATTGATGCCTAAATATTCCTGGAGTCTCAATCAATCCTAATACGACGTTAAAAGGCGACATCGAATTCATACTACAACGCAGGGAATTTATAAATCATTTGGTTTCTCTTCGAAATATTTAGGGATATGTTCTTCGTTGAAAAGGACTACTGAGTAGAAAAGCTGATCAGTGCCTTCCAAACAGATTAATTTCCAGCATAACTTGAGTTTAAGAAACAACTGTATAAAGAAAGTCAAATCTAAGAAACAACTGTATAAAGGAAGTCGCCTAAATAGCCTTTCCCTTTTCTTAGATGATAAATTCGAAATTAAATTGGTGGGCGTCTCCAACACTTAGCGATCCCCTACAATCAAAACATCCCATTACCATGGGATCCTGTTACTATTCCAAAACTTTTTCGAAATTTCGACTTTGAAACGATAGAGATTCGTTCAGCAAATTCAGCAACATTTTTGGGCAAGGTGTTCTATTGAATATTTAACAGAACTTTAGTATCGCCGGCAATGAATGTCACGGATTAAAATGTTGCAGTCGGAAAGTTTGTAGTCATGAAGGATGGAAATCTTCCTCCACTGAATTATAAGACAATGGAACGAATCGTTGCTATCCACTGTGGTTAATATCGTAATGTAAGAGGAGTCACCATCGACACTATAGACAAGGATAATTTAGGGGAGCCATATCAAAGGTATGGAATTATTATTAACGATACTAACTACAAATTCATTGTACTAATCCTGAAAAGCTACGTAAATATTGCTATCAACTGAAGGGTATCAATTGTAGACACGTAAAGGACACGGATAAAATTAAGCTTAAAAGTTTTACTAAAATTTCGAAGCCTACTTTAAAATACAAGGACTGCATTAAGGGAAAAATTAAAACAGACCCTAAAAACATTTAGAGTTTTTTCCAAACCAAAACATGAAATTAGTCGTTACCCATCTAACATGTTTGCTAAGTTTATCAGCCATATGATTTCTCAGATGTTGTTGATTTCACTGGACATTTGTCATCCGCAGGAGACACAATTTCGGAGAACAAGGGCACACTGGTCCTTCAGCTTAGTAATGCAGACTTATACTCTTTTGATTAGCCGCATTACCATTCTGCAAGCAAAATGACTCTCCTCATATTTTGCTCTTATGATATCATGTTGAATTGTTTTTGGTACGCATAATACCCTTCTGTCAACAGACTTTTAGTTGTACAGGACCATACAATAGTTATTATAATTTGGTCCTATATCGTTCGATCCTTTCTCTTGTGCACTTCTTATTTTGTGTACAGTCTCCTGAATTACCGATGCCAATGGATTTCTGCTAGGAGCATCCACATGCTTCATCTTTGAATCACCCTGATTTCCAATTTGGCATTCGAACCATTCTATAAGGTCAGTGTCCACCTGGCAATTTTTGGTGTAATCACATTTTTTGACTTGGTCATTCTAAATACAGCATAATCTGTAATTATTCTAAAATCTTCTTCTTGTAACTAAAAATTTCCTTACATGGTCTTCAGTCTTTTTGCGTAATGGTTTAATTTTTCCTTTGGATATAATAAAGCCTACCTCTTAAAGACTACGATAAAGAAAACCAAGTTTTTGTCGATTTTCTTGTTAAGCGGTAAGTCATTGCATATACGTTGTTTTCCATTTTTCATATAAATCCATTTATAAATCCATTTGCCGGTCATATAAATCCATTTGCCGGATAAACATTTCAGTTGCTTTTTAGGTTTGTCGATTTAAACAAAACTTGAAGGTCATCAAACTGTCTTTTCTTCTTTCAAGAAGAATTTTCATTGAACCGGAAAGTTTCTCATTTCATTGGGTGCATATTCTGGTATACTGACTGTTTCATATTTTCATTCGTTCTGCATTTTTAAACCAATCATATTACTAGAAAATACCGTATTTTCCTTAGTATGTTTTTCACAAGAGTTGGTTCATTCCATATTTTTGGCCAAACGACCATAGAATAATAGAAACAAAGCAATTTAAAACAAAAGAGGTAACATAATTACAACAAACGTCAACTGATTCAAATCGTTCAACGATTTTTTTGTTAACCATAAAATCATTAAAATAATTTTAATTGAAAAGATCAAAAAGCCATTAGAAATTTCCCAGAATCGAAAACGTGCAAACAAGTTCAAAGTTTTCTCGGTTTAGCGGGATATTTCAGAAAGTTTATAGGGAACTTTTCTATGATAGCGAAGCCCTTAAGTGATTTAACACGAAAGAATGTTAAAACTGAATTCTATCAAAAAAATGCATTTTAAACTCTAAAGATGAAGTTATGTAATGCACCAATTTTACAGATGTTCAACCCAAAGGTCGAAACTGAAAAGCATATCATCCGTATATAAGTAAAGAATGATACGGTTTAAACGACAGAAGTAGAAGCCAAGCGGTGTAGTCACGAACTAGAAATCCTAGCTATTATAAAATGTCTGGGAAAGCTAAGAGTTTATTTGTTAGGACTTAAATTTAAAATAGATATGAATTGTAAAGCTTTTCAACTAACGATGAAAAAAAGGAGTTGAGTGGCTAAATAGCCAGATAGGCAATATACTTAGGATAGGCAATATACTTAGAAGAGTCTGTGAGGTTCTGCATAGGTCTGGAAGTGCTATGCATCAAGTTAACGCGCTGAGTAGAAACCCAACCGTTTTAATAGTTAATGTTGGAACTTTACAAAGCGTAAGAAACGCCCAAAGAGCGAGAATACAAAATATATTTGTTGCGAAACCGAATCTTGTTTAAATTTATCGATGCAAGTCACGTAGTCGGTACCTAGAATTATGCAGAATGAAATATTAAAAAGCATTCATGAAAACGGACACATACTGATGTAAAGGAATGCTTATTTTACCTCGGGCAAATTTTATGGCGTAAAATCGAAAAGGAAGGGATGAAAAAACTATATGGAAATTCAGTATCATTCTCGTTGCGAATTCGGATGATAAAGAGTCTAGCATTTGTTCCGGAAGATAATTTATATTACGTAAAACTAAAAGCTAAGTTTAAACACTGAGAATCCGTTAAGTTTAGAAATTGGTTTGAAAAAAATTAATTTAAAGACAACAAATCAGTCTGTATATTCTCCAATATTTTGGACCAAACCCAGAATGGAGTATTGGAAATACTCCAGAACGCAAAACACTATTGAAGTGTGGCACCGACGTTTGAAAGTGGTAGTTGGGAAACACCATATGGGGCTTTAAAAATTGTTAGGTGATTTATCAAAGTAGATGATAATGTCAAAAATGCTGGTGGGAAAAATGAAATCGGGGAATTACATTAGAAAGAAAAAAATCGATCATACAAAAAAGTAAAATTTTAAAAAATTATAAGAAAACGTCCCAAGATTGGAAAACTTGATTTTCTTAAAAGGATCGCCATTAGTTTATCCTTCCAAAAATTTAATTTTTAAACCAATAATTTTGTTAAAAATGAACTAAATTAAAAATATTTCCAATATATTTTTTGGTTAATTATTTACGCAGTGTGTGTATGTGTCGATGGAGGGTTTTGTGAGTGTATGACTGTGTGTGGCTATGTTTTTTATTTATTTATTTTATGTCGAGGAAGGGAAATCTTCATAAAGACACGGTAAGCAACCTTACCGCCGTGTGCGATTTCTACCCACTAAAACCACCTCTTCTCACCATAACGGTGCTCTCTCGGAACCACCGCAAATTATTACTTCGGGGGTGGGCTTAGTATTTCTACTCACACGTGTTTACCTTAAATTTCTAGTCGTTTCTATTTGCCTTACCTCCTTCTGAATCTTAGTTATGGTGGCGCAGCAAGTGTCCCATGTCTGCTGAGATTTGAGCATTTTATCAACTATGTTGTCGGGACTTAAATTTGCGTTAGCGGCAATATAAAGGTCCAATCTCTTGGCTTCGAAGCGCGGACACTCAATCAATACGTATTCGCGGGGTCTTCGACTTTATTGTAAGATGGACATAGAGATGTGTTATCATGTCCAAACCGATACAGACAGCTACGAAAACCACCGTGTCCCGTTAGGAATTGGGTTAAATGGTAGCTCATCTCTCCGTGTTTACGCTTCAGCCACGGTTCAATAGTCGGGATCAACCTGTGTGTCCAACGTCCTTTCGTTGTAGTATCGCAACGGTCCTGCCAACTTTGCATTGTTTTGGCTCTTTCTATAGTTTGGATATTCTGTCCATCCAGAGCTTCGTCTCTTTGCTTCATATATTTTCCTCGCCTCATCCGCAAGGATATCAATCGGTATCATTCCAGCTAAAACGCATGCTGCTTCATCTGAGGTGGTTCTATATGCACTGATGACCCTAAGGGTGGGTAGCATATAGACTTGAGCCAGCCGCCTTTTGTTACTTTTTATCTCCAGTGCTCCTGACCAGATCGGAGCCCCATATAACAGTACCAGACTCTGGCTAACAGAATCCGTCTACTGCTTTTTAGACCCCTGACATTCGGTAACATATTGGATAGTGCCGAGTACAGTCTGAATGCTTTTCCGCACATATAGTCTATGTGGCTCTTGAAATTCAACCTGTCGTCAAGCATAATCACCAAATATTTAATAGCTTCTTTGGACTTTATGACATGATCCCCAACCTTAAGTGATGCTGTTTCCCTTTTTTTACGGTTGCTAATCAGCGCTGCCTTTGTCTTGTGTTCTGCTAGTTTCAGGCCAACGGATTCCAACTAGCCTTTTACTATTGCAATCGTCTCATTTGCGACCATCTCAATTTCATCCATATGCTTTGCAACCACCACTATTGCGATGTCATCGGCAAATCCTATAACTTCTGCTCCATCCGGGATTCATAGTTTGAGGATATTGTTATACATAACATCCTATAAGATTGGAACCAGGACTGAACCTTTGCGGAACTCCAGCAAATATGAAGTACTCCTTGAGACCATTCTCACAGTCGTACTCCAATATTCAATCTTCGAAGTAGCTATATAGAATTTTCAAAAGATATGTAGGGACCTTCATCTTCTGTAGTGCATTCATAATGTGGCCCCAGCTAGCCGTGTTAAAAGCGTTTCTTACGTTGAGTGTGACAGTAACTCAGTACTGTTTCGTTCCTCCTTTCCATCTTTTCCCCTGTAGTGCTTTTTAGGCCTTAAATATAACTGCATTAATAGCATCCAACGTAGAACATGCTTTACGGAAGCCGAATTGTTGGGGTGAAAGACCACTACCTCCTTCTGTAATCGAGACCAACCTATTCTGTATAGTACGCTCCAGTAACTTTCCCCACTTTCTGTGTCAAGGAGAAAAAGTGGACGATATGAGGATGGTACACCTGGTGGTTTCCCCGCTTTAGGCAAGAGGATCAATCTCTGCCTCTTCCATATTTTAGGAAACACTCCTTCTTATACGCAGGAGTTTGAAATACTAACGAAGAGGCTAGGATTACTTCGTATAGCTAGTTTGATCGCTTTGTTGGGGACCATGTCTGGGCCGGATGCCTTATTTACACCCACTTTTCCCCAAGCGTCCAAAATTTCTTCAATCGTTACTTTGGGTATTTCTTCCATATATTCCTCTATATGATCAGCATTTCGTTGATCTGGTTTTGGAGGATGCTACGGGAAAAGTTCAATGACGATCTTCTGTAGCATCTCTGAACATCTTTCTTGGAGGGTTCTTTAGTTTTATTCTAGCCATAAACATTCTAAACGCACTATCCCATGGACTTCTGTCTGCCTCATCACGAAGCTGTTTAAAACTCTCCCTTTTGCTTCTCCATATTTCATCTCGGAGCAGCTTCCTCAGCCTTAAGTATTCTCGATTTTGCTCCTCGTATTGTAACCGTCGTATAGTTTTTAGACTTCTTCTTCTGGTCCTATGACATTTAAATTTTAGTTCCTTGATCTCGTTGGTCCACCAGTAGGCTGGTTTCCTTCTATTGTTTGTCGTTTGTTTTGGCATAGACGCGTTGCATTCACTGCCGAGCTGGCTGACTACATAGTTAACTTTGTCATCGGCTGTACCTCCTAGTATATTAATATTACGAAGTATTTCCAGAAAAGTTCTTCATCAGTTCTGGACTCTGGTGACCATTCCTACGGCAGATGCTGGTGCTTCCTCTGTTAGCTAGAATGACGTCCAGCTGAGAAAAACACTCTTAAAGTGTTTTGCTTGTGATGATGGTATATTTGCTTCCCCACTCCTCAGTCCATGCATTTAAGTCTCCAGCAATAACGATGGGATGATGCCTTCCGGCTGGGGTGTGGGTATGTGTGTGCGTGTGTGGGTGTGTGTAAGTACGTTGTTCCTGTGGAAATGTGTGTGTTGATTTTATAAAATAGAATTATATATATATATATATATATATATATATATATATATATATATATATAAATATTTTGGTACCCCAATATTTGATCAAATTGTATTCATTACTGTATAGGCCTGCTAAAACACTATGCCTCCAATAAAAATACGTTTAATTGTTAATCGAATTATCTCCCTGACGAATAAATAAATAATCTAAATCTCATCAGATCCCTTTAAAAAAAAAATCATATAACAAATCTAGAATCATATGTTTTTAATGATATTCGAGAAGTTGATATGATTATATGTTGAGAAAACATCATCATCGTACAATCAACATCATGATTACTTATTCCACCCATTTCATGAAACTGTATATATGTTGAACTTGTACATAATACAATATGTAACATAACCAAATCTAACTTTAATTTAATTTAATTCATTTTCATGAATTTTTATGTGTACATATAATTAATTCACCACCCCTCACAATGTTTTTTCGACTGTATGTATGTATGTATAGCTAAGTTACGGAGTGTGAGAGATAAATTCCACTAATTTAACTTCCTTAAAACTATAAAATATTTTCAGCTTTTCGACACTCGTCGTTGAGAAATGAAAATTCATCCCTTTTACTGTTAAATGTGTGTACGCAGGTTTCCAGTGCAAAACCACCCCTACATATTGTTTTATATTTGCTATGTAGAAAAGTGAGACACACACACATAGGCACGGTACATGAAAACTTATAAATCGAGTTAAACTTGCAAAAAATAAATAGCATATTGCCTTGCAACCTAAACATATATAAATCTAAATGTATCTAAATGAACTGTGAGAGGGTGAATTTTATATGGTTTCGGGGATATACGAGATAGGCTGTTGAAAATCTCTGGAAATTGTCTATAAATTATTTCTTGATGAGTGGGAAAATGTTGAAATTGAAGCAAATAGGATTATTTGAGGGTAAGCCAAATTATAGTTATTATGAATTGAGGTTATGATTTTATTGGTTTTTTTTTCTTTTTGTATTCTAAGCACAAACGTAGATTAGTAATTTGTTAATTAGTTTTGTGAGTTATGGAACAAGTATAACGGTTTGAAAGATAATTAATATCATTTTATCGATTACATGTATAGTGTCGAGTTTGTAGAGTTTGCAATTAATCTTGCAAACACTTTTGAATCACTTTTTATGATTTGTATCAATATAGAATTTATAGATAACGCGCAGTATGACCCCAAGTTCCAAGGCCAGCAACAAATGCTTGATAGAGAAATTTGGCCATACAAAATAACATGGTATTTTGCTTTTGAATTTCTGGAGCTACAACTTTCGATATATGGATCCGCTGGATTTCTTTAGGACAATTTTCTAGACTGTCACTGATACAAATCACGATCTAAAAGAAATCAAAGGTGAAGTACTTGCGGATATGGCAACTCTTGGTTGTAATAGTATGGAGCGTGAATTGTGCGATTATGAAAATGTAACTCGAAGGCAAAAAACAAGTGATTAAACGATGCTAAAAATTTGGATCACAGAAGACTTTCGCAAATTATTTAGTTTGATTTCAAGTTATTCAAATATAGTTCGCCCGGACCACTCCAATTCAACTAAAACCTAAAAGCTCATAATGGTTAAAGTCCAGTACCAACTATAATTGATTTCAAAATTTTTTTTGTCTGTTATTTTATTTTTTACTTTATTCTCGATACAGATACAGAATTCATAAAATGTCCAAGGATGCTTTTACGAAATACAATATGTCCAGACAAATTTTTTTTTTCAACTTTAGTTTAGTTCTTATAGTCTTCACAATCTACTTGTTATTATCATTATTTTATATCCTTATAAGAACTAAAAGTATAGAGATAAAAATCGAACATAAAGTATGATCTATAAAACACTTTGCTTATATTATAGTATGTAAATCGTTTATTAACGACCGCTTCTCTTAGCGAACTTTATAGGTAGTCCATCCTACGAACGTTTGTTTACATATAATTCTGTCACCGAAGGCTGCTTCGAAGATCTTAGGTTAAAATTTGTAAAGTGTCGGTGAAATTATTTTATAATTAAAACCCCGGATAGGAGTAGGAGTTTTTGTTCTCCTAATGGTTGCGCTAACATTGAAACTTTATCGTTGGTAAAAATTTAATCCTATTACCATCATAGAGATAGTAAACATCATCATAGTACCTGTCTGTAAGAATAATACTTTAAACTCAATTTTGGGTGAAACTTTGACAGTTCCAGAGCAGTTTTTGGGATTCAAATTTTAACATATGTTATATGCTTCTAACAGTAACGTGACGCTTCTGACATTTAAAAGAACCCTTTCCACTATAGTTTTGAAATAATTTCAGATTAAATATCTTTTTGTTGAAATCAGCTACAACATGCTGTAAAAAAGGAAATAGCCTTTTAGATAATTTTCAGAACAAGTGTGATCACTCTTTTTAATTCTTCGGTACTTGCTCATTTAAACTTTATTTAGACCGTAAAGTTTTTTTCTATCGTATTAAAATTTATTACTTAAACTGAATGAAGTTAAGAAATGTTTAAGCAGTGAGAGATTCATATGAGATTTAGCTCATCGAAAAATCAAAACACATATTTTACTTTCAAACAAAAAACTATTTGGGTCGGGAGGTACCGGATACGAATATCAACGGGAAAGGAATGTAAAAGAAATGTTCGTCACTTAATTGCGATCAGTGGTGACGATGAGTACAACTATGATTCCGCCACCTATGTTGTACAGTACAGCTGGATGAAGCAATGCAATGTGTAGATGAATATTCAAAGCGAATCTGTATTCGCGTGTCCTTGATTTGGCAGGCACTAATTTACATAAACTAGTAATGTGCCTTTTTTTCTAATTCTTGTTCTATTTTTGCAATTACCCAATGAAATTTATTCCCGAATCCAAACTAGCAATCAGGCATAATAATCACTAGGTTTTCAAACAATTTGAATGTCAAGGTAGTAAATACCTGATTGCTTAGTAGCAGTTTCAGCAAAATAAATTCCTTTTCATAAATGTCCTTTTCAGTATTGAAACGTTTTGGGTGCCTCTTTTAAGTTTAAAGGAGTTAATTGAATTCCCCAATGGTTTTTAAATGCGTATCTTTGATTAATAGCTTTGTGAAGCTATGTTTGAGTGGCAATCATTTTGGATGTCTAAAGTTTGATAGTTTAGGTTACAATTATATAGTTATTATATATAACGGATTAACCGAAAGTATGTTGTCATCTTTGTTGATCTGCATGATATCCTTCTGAAACTCGGCATGTTGAAATATTCTAATAAGCTCGTTGCAGGATTCATTTAGTTCTTTGGCAGATAATACATCTGAAAATCGGTACTCATTTTTTTCAAACATTTATTTATAAATTGTCGACAGAGGCCAACGCAAAATATTTTGTTCACTTTTGAAAATCTTTCTATCATCTGCACAAACGGAATAACTATTGCTGATGTTGCAAGTGTCACAATTTGTTTAGTTTCCTAATTGGTGTCATTTGAAGCAGAGTTTTGCTGCAGATGAAAGTTTTAATAAATTTGCTCCTTAGTTCATTTGGGCCGGTTACTTTTGATGTGCAATCTGCTGGATTTTACCCCACGGTATGCTATTAGGCTTTTTCTGAGGCGTCCCAGAATCCATGAAACTCTATTTTTTCTACTTGTAACAGATTTGCCATTGCGATGTTTTTAAAGCATTCTAATGATTTGGCAGAATACAAATGTCAAAATATATTTTGATTACGTAACGATAATTTTTGACACGTCTGTGACTGGTTGCGGATATTTTTTTTCAATCTAGTTCTTCTTTGGTGAATGTTTGTTTATGAAGATCCTCTTCTATTTCTTAAAAGCTTTTCAATTGATTCATTGATTGTATTACTGTTGAATTTGTGACAATCGACTGAAGCATGGCCTAGAAATATCCAGCTCAATTTGATTTATTGCGATAGTTCAGATGAATCTTTTACTTTATTATTCATAAACAGTTTTAAATAATATTCTGCATCCAATAATAGGTCGATTGGGCCTGGAGTATAAAATTATGGGTCAGGTCATAAGAGATTTCTTGCCAGTTTCCTTTTCCAAGAATCTAACTATTTTAGAGCTATAGCTATTCTATCATATCCCGCGTTAAGTTTTTAAATGCCTTTATGTTATATTTGGAGGGAAATCTCGGCTTCTTGTTAAACTCAACGGTTAAGTTCGCTACTCCAGCTGCGGATATTACTATGCCCTTATTAAATTAAGTCTCTAGCAGATTTATTCTGTGATGAAGGTTGTTTGAGAATCAAATCTATCAGCACACGCATCAATTCATTGTATATAACTACTACCTGATGATGCTTTCACTAAAGCGGTTCCTCGTAAGATCACAGCCGATTTACATGCGATTGTGCCGCTTGTACGTTTGTAATAGTGGGTTTTAAGATTTCTGGTGTACTAGCTTGCGTTACTGTAGTCACTATGCAGCTGACTGCACGCTGACATGGGAATTTGTAATCCGGACGCTTGTTTGTAATTTTCGGCTCATAGTGGTTTATAATATACTTTCTTACTTCTTTTGAATTGTGCTAGATTTTGAAACTTCTTACTTTTAGGTAGATTGTGCTCTTCATAACAAAGACTGCATTTGTCAGGTTTTCAGTTTGAAAAGGCAGGTTGTTGGTTTGCCTCCTTTTTCTTAGATGTTGTATCTTGAGATAGTACTCCAGAGATGGGATTTTACTGGTAGAAACGCCAAAGAAAACATTTCATAGTTTCAATTTCCTTCGGGTTGTTCAAAGATGTCTCGTACAAGACCTTCACTGTCTAACTTTCTTGTTGTAATGTTCAATTGCATGCAGACATTTAAAAACATTTTAATGCAATATTTGCAAACCATGAGTGTATTTTGATGGTAAATTTGGTAGTTCTAAAATACTGTTTATGTACGTATTCATGAGAGGCCGTTTATCATTGTATCTGGATCGTAGGAAGAGCCATGTGAAATTTTTTTTTTAGATGTTTAGGTGGTTTACGAGCGTGGATGATTCTCATGCAACTACCGATAGTAGGTAATGCATCTTCTCTTAACCAGTTGAATGATTTTTGAAATTTTGTCCATTGTTTATAATCCCCGTTAAACGGATCTGTGTTTCGATCCTAGAAAGTTTGATATTTGATGGTTTTAATTCTTGTTTTGGAGAATCTTTCGCAAACAGTCGTTGAAAGATGATTTTGAAGGTTCTCGTACGTTTCTCGGCTAAAATTTTCGTTTTTTTTTTGGTTTCGTTTTCAATTATCTATTCGTGATTTTATGTAATTGAGATCCATAAATCGATGAATTTTATAATGGTTGTGTTGTTGGGCGTCATCGACTCGAATCACGTTAGCGTCAGGTTGAATTGGTTGATTCTCATTTGTTAGGACATATAATAAAGCATCAGCGACCTGTTTGTCTTAATTTGTATTTTCTTTGTCATCTTATGCTACTTTTAGCTTGACTATCCTATAGTAGCAGTCACTTTACATCCTCGAACGCGTGCTTTTTTGGTTGTAAAACTGTTGCTGATGATGAAAGTATTTGCGAGTTTGTCGTGACAGTTCTGTTTAGGTTTTCTTGCAGCGCTGTTTTTTTTTACATAACGCTTTTAAAGCGCTAATCTGTTGTAGCTCGAAGGTCCATTGTTCGATCGTGTTTCGTAATGGTGAAATTATATTGTGGCTTACCGCTGGTGGGGCTCACAAAATACAAACTTCTTAATTGCGTTACGGTTACACTAATTGTAAAAGTGATACGCGATTCAGATCAGCTGTAAAGTATTCTACAAATTATACTGTATCCGTGAGTTAAAAAAAGAAAAAACCAAGAAAGAAGCTTTCCAAATTGAAAACATACTAAAAGTTCCGTAAATTCTCATTCAAATTCTTTATGTGATGAACAGGGAAAACAGTGAAATAAAAAAGAAAATTCTTTTGGAATTTCAATTTGCTTTCGAAAAAGGATAAAAAAAACATAAAAATTAAAAGAAAATTTATTGAGCTTTTTATTAAGCTTTTTTTCTAAATTTTATTTTAAGCGAATGTATTTTTTGTTTATTACTGTGTTTTTCGTTCGTCTTTCTATTATTTCTAAGATGAACGGAATAAAAAAGGATTTTCCTTCTATAATTTACACACAGCAAAAAAAATTAACTTAAATTTAATAAAAAAAATAAAAAAATTGGAAGAAAATTAAATAAATGGAAGCTTTTATTTTTCGTACGGAATAAACATATCAAACGGAACGAATACTAAATAAGAAAATTCTATAGAAAGCTAATGGATTTTCTTTTCTTGTTTAAATTTTGTGTATGTGTTTGTGTAAGTATTCTTTCTACTATCCTACAAAGATGTACTATGTATATGGTTAACTGATTTAATTTGCACATTTTTTGCCTCGACAAAATTTAAGATAATTCCTATTCACGAAATTAAGATTTAGATTCGAATCACGAATTGTTTTAAATTATGTCATATGTGTGTGTGTAGATTTAGTTACGGTTCATTAGTTAGGTCTTCGCAAGCGATTTTAATGTTTTATATCGACAATAATGGGCCACCCTACATTACATATTACATCACATATTATATGTATATAGACGAAACATAAAACTAAAAACTCAAATTTACATTATTTTAAAATGTTAAACAAACTTTCTTTAAGTCAATAACATATTTCAAATTTCCTCGAGCATCATTTTTTTTTGCCATATACTCGTACACGCACAGCAACATAATTTAGTGTGAATAAAACATATGTCGTTCACAAATCAAAAATTTTCATTTTCCGTTTTCCATAAAAAAAAAAAAATTTAACTGTTATTCTTTTTTGTTTAACTTGGCTCATCGTATCCCCCTTTTGAATTATGTTTTAAGAAATTTTCCTTCTGAAAAACCTCTTTCCATATTTTATTGGTTATTGTTGTTGTTGTTGTTGTTGTTGAAAGCTCGGATAAATACTTAAAATTTCCGTGGCCACTTAAATTTCGAACCAACAACTTCAACAATATAATCGGTCAAGAATTTTTTTTTTTTTTATTTTAAAAAATTTTTAAGAAAAAAAAATGCGAAATCTTAAGAGGTTTGGTAAATAATTTGTACATAAATGAATCATTACTTCCAAGTGATTACATACCCTAGGTACATAACTTATTTCGATTCTATCATTATTTCGATTCTGTGAGCACGAATAAATTGAAAATTGCGATGATTTGATTTTGATCGCACGCCGTTACAAACAACCAGGTATCGATTGTTATAATAAATTACAGGTATTATCGTGATTATAGAAAGGCGCTAATCACGTTGAATTATCGTTGTGTTTGTGTCACATCAAGGCTATTAATTTTGGTTTTGTTTTTGTTTTTGTAACTATGTCAATATTTTAAAATGTTTGTGACGCGTGTACCCAATTTAAAATGAAAAGTCGTTCAAGTATCAAATTTTACGAGATTAGATAAATAGACTTCAATGTGTATGTAACATGAGCTAAAGTAGTCCAAGGAAAATTTGTATGGTAAAATCATTTATATATATATATATATATATACTCAATCAGTTTGTAAAGGGTGATCCAAGATGTAATGTAGGCAATATTTTAAATGCAAATTAAAATTATCGAATCAAAACTTTAATTTATGACAGTAAAACGTAGCCTTATCCGGGATATACCAATTTATATTTTATTGAGAGATAATTTAATTTTTTTTATTATTAACCTGTAACTAACCTGTTTTGCCATAGGAATTTGCCAACATATAGGTACACATTACAGCCGGAGATATAATGGGACTTGATTACGATATAATAATAATAATAAAAATTTTTTATTAAACGCTTAAGCTAAAGCTTTTGTACATTAACTATAGAAAAAAAATAAACAAAATTATGAATAGTTAACATATTAAATCATAGGAAATAGTTATATAATATTAATATGAAACAAATTTTAAACATAAAACTTTAAATTTTTCAATAGAACTAATTTTTTTTTAATTCATTCCAAATATAACCGCAAACCGTTCCAAATATTAATCGCCTTTATTAAACCAGAGTTATTGTAAATTTTAGTCCGATTAATCGGCACAGTACGCATAGATGATGAAAATTGTAACTTATTATGCAAGTATAATGGTACACCAGATTTAATAATACGAAAAATGAAAACTGCAGTACGATAAAAATAAAATTCAAACAAGTCGCAACCTAAAATTGAGTTCTTGAACTCAGAAATATGATCAAACTTTCTTAAGTCATGAACATATCTCACACAATTATTAAATGTAATTTCTAGCAACCGTTTAGATGAACTATCACAGTGAGAAAATAAAATATCACAGTACGTAAAAATTGGGATTACTAAACTATTAACAAGAAAAATCCGAAGATCAATAGGACAATATTTTTTTATTCGCCTAAGCAAAAATAAGGCATAATTAACACGACGGTAAAGGGCACCTACATGGTCATTCCAAGTAAGTTTTGAGTTTAGAAGTAAACCCAAATTATTAACAGTTGGTACAAACAAAATTATATCACTATCCAAAAAAAGCTTAGGAGAAATATTATCAAATTTTCCTCTAGTGAGCCACATAATGCTTTAATTTTGGTAGGATTAATTGATAGCAAATTGTTTTTGGCCATAGCGAAATATTTTTTAGATCTAAATTTAGTCGCCTGACGCAAACACCTAATTTAGAAATATCTCCACCGATATACAGTTGTAAATCATCAGCATAAAGATGAAATTTATAGTTTGCAATATGCCAAGAAAAATCATTAATGTAAATCGAAAAAAGTGAAGGGCCTAAAATTGACCCTTGAGACACTCCCGTAATTACATCAGTTATATTCGAAACATCGTCGCCATGCTTTACAAATTGTTTACGATTACTCAAATACAAATGAAGTAACAAAATTGCCGAATTAGAAAATTTGTAATACAATTAAACATAATCAAATGCTCTGGAAAAATCTAAAAGGACCAAAATAGCAAGGAATTTGGTTTATCTAAGATATTATCAACTATATGCATAATTGCAGTAGTAGTACTAAGGCCCTTGAACACGCATATAGATTCATTTAGTTTACTGACACCAACCAAAATTTCACCAGCAGAGGACTCAATGACATCTGATGCAGTGCTATAAATACCAAGCTTCTTTAAATTAATCCATGTAGTTTTAGAATTAAATGTATTCCTAAAATAAAATAATTTCTTAGTTTCATTGATGTATTTATTAGTAAGATTTCTAAAATATTTAATAGGATTTATCTGATAGGATTTATCGGATTCCAATTTAAACCTTTTATATTTTTAAAGGCTGAATCTCTGGATTTCATTAACTTAATACTAGTTTTAAACGGAACACAAGTAGCAGCCAAATACAACATGTTTGAATTAAATACGTCAATAATATCATTTACATCAGCTAGCAAAAATAGATTAGCCCAGTCCAGAGGAAAGTAACAATTAATAAAATCCTCACGATTGATTGAATTCAAATCAGGAATATCATAATATACAATTTTATCTCTGGGATGGATAAACTTGTTATGCATAGACTAATAGCCGATTTACATTCAACAAATTTTTCATCTTGAAAAAAACCGAGACACTAGATTGAAAAATTATGCAAGCTAAACCGAGAAAAAATTTCTTCTTGAAAAAATAAAAAGACGAAACCCAAGATCCAAACCCAAAAACTATTATAAAAAAGATAATCTTGTATTTTACAAGATAAACAGTTTTATCTTTTTGTAGTAAAACATATAAAAAGATGACAATACAAGTATAAAATTAGTTTAAGCATGAGATTCTATGTTTTGGTTACTCACACAAATAAAAACCAAATTTTATTGCATTTTTTGTTTATATTTCAATTTTACAAAATTGCTTTCAAGATCAACTTCTTCTTCAAAATTTGTTGGATGTAAATCGGCTATTAATCATGATCAGAAATAGCCGGAACAGTAAGCTGTCAAAAAAAAATAATGTTATGTTTATCAGGTTCATATAAAACTATTAACTATCCAACCTAGTAGGCTTAAAAGGCAAATAACTTAAGTAGATTTAACTTATTGTTGGTCAACATATTAAAATTTAAATCCCCAACACAAATAACTTTTTCATACTGTGACAAGAATTGTGAAAAAATTTGATGTAAATTATTAATATCATCAGTACAAGCAGGAGGAGGATTATAAATGATTAATATGAGAATTTTACCATAACAACCCCTAAGTTCAGATGCTAAAAGTTCAATTTTACCCAAGTTACCCGAAAATAATTTGCGGACTTCTAAGCAGTTTCGGTAATAGAGACCCACTCCACCCCACTCCATACCTGATTAATATTTGGAATAGCCTCAATAATTAAACTGTTGTTACTTGACTGTGTCGAGTTCCTAAAAAAAGAAAATAACTCGATTTTAGTTCAAATTCCTTAACCAAAGTCCCAGCAGATAATCGGAATAGTGCACATACATTTTAAAAGATGAATAGTCTTGTTGTGTATCTTTTAATTTAGGTTTGAAACGTTGGATCCTAGTTCCATATAATTTAAACTTATCGTTTAAATATTTATCGCCATCAGCAATGGTGATATCAGCATGCAATCTCGGAATAAATATGTGTTTTCTACGTTCCACAGTCCTTAAAGTAGATTCACTATCTGAACCAATTACAATTAAATTGGTTCTAAGTTACTGCATTGAGATATGGAACCAATATCACTAACAAAAGAAGGAGCAATATCTTTCAGTAGTTGTTGATTAGTTTTAGCAGAATCCGGTAACACCTGATCGATTTTTACACTTTTGGCCATATTTAAATTGTCAATATGATTAATTCCACTTTTTGATCACTGTCACTTAAATTTTGTACCACTATCCACATTTCCAGTTGCACACATTTTTAAATTATTAGTATAACTCTGAATGTTTTTACAAATTACTGTTAATTCAGACATTTTAGTCACTTGCTTTTTTAAATAATCATTACAATTTATGCAAAACCAATGTACATTACTATTAACACGAATTAAATCAAATAATGATTTTTTAATATTAGCACATTTATAGTGCGCTTGTTTGCCCAGTGACATCAGTGTCACAACAAACACACAAATTGGTCATCATTTTAATACCAAACAAACAAATAAAACGAAACAAACAAACAAATTGAAACAGCAAACAAAACGAAACAGACAAAACGAAATTAAACAAACTTAACACAACTTAACAATGGTTTACAAATAACAATGTTAAAATAACAATGTTTAAATTAAATTATTTGAAAATATTTTAAAAATATTTTTTAGCACAGAAAAATAAAATTTCGATGTTATTCGCTCGGCTTTCTATGAATATCCTTTTATAAGATATAAGGACAAGCAGGGCCATGCGATGGGAGATTATATTAAAATTTTTGAATAATGTGGTTGAGTTTGTTAAGTTGATATTGGTCATAAAACGGTAAATTGATTTTTAATGTATCATAAATTTTATTAAAATCTACTTTGTATTCATTTTAAAATATTGTGTCAATTAAAGTGTATATAAATTAGATTTTCGGTGATTATTCAAAATTGTTCATTTTGGATCCATCAATGCAGATCCTCACTTTTTCGATCTCAATGGCCTGTAGTACACCAATGCTTCTTTTTGTTTGCACTCAATTTGGTCACAAAGCGTTTTATATAAGCAGTAATTCTGAGTCCATTCTGCAGTTTTGATCTTCTCTCAAAAATTTCTTTAATATTGTCAGGGAAATCATATGGTAAGGCATTCCTTTTGTTTTAGAATCAAACAAATTGAATTAAAGACTGTTCACATAATGCTTCTGATTGTTCTATAGGCGAATATGTATCGGGTTGATCGGCATGCCTTGGATTGATGTGTAGCTGACAAGTAATTGAAGCGCAATTTCTTCTCTAAAGCTACTCTCATTAAGTATAAAGTTTTTATCGCATTTCTCTAAAAGTGATCACCGGAATATTTGGAACATACCGCAGGTTAATTTTTTGTAATATCAACGAGTTTACTCCTTTGAAAATATTTGATTTTGGCTTCTGAATCGATTTCAAACTTTCCAATGCATCCTTACGTTAATTAAGAACACTTTCATGAGCTAAGATCAATCTAATTTATTGACTAAAATATAGATTAGCCACGGTTCTCGACTTTCATGCATCAGATACATCATATAATTTCTAAAGTGTTTTTGAGCACCTCTGGTTTTTGAATGTAGCTTCTCCGTGAATTTCAACCATAGCGGCACCACTGTACAGCTAAAACATAATTTAATTTGTAATATGTATATGTTTACGTGTAAATGGTAAATAAAACCACAATCTTAATCGAAATTTCATGTTTCTCATCAAGGTCCCTTGTCTGTAGTGCGCAACTTTACGTCTTTATATTCATCCACATTTAAAGCTGATAAATCACTTCTCGCGGCCGCAATTATTCTAACCACAAATTTATTTTAAAATATAATATTATTAATTAAAAATCATCCGTCAATTCAACACCACTGCTTTATGTTGAGTACATATTTCTTATGATTGATATTCGAGCTACACATCTTGTACACAGGCAGATAAAAAAAATGAAAATCATGACGAATGGAATTCATCATAAGATGGATAGTACGATATATCTGTTGATATAGTGTTGAACACGTCATACAATGATGGTATAGACATTAAAATTTTCTACCATTTTTCATATTTATGATTTTTGGTGTAATGAGTTGGAAATTCACTGATAGTGCGAAGACAGAATACCGAAGAAAAAATCGTAACCGGAATATGGAGGGAGGCGACGGGATACTGTGATATTTATATAAATTACTTTTTTTTTTCTTAAATTTACCGGAAATTTATGGAGTTTCCTAAAGGTCAAAATTCTTTAAAAACCATAATGTTACAAAGCAGATTTAAAAAAGCTCTAAATACAAATTTGTTTTATGTGCAAAGCTACGAGTGAAACCTTTAAAGGACGTAATATTTTTTAATATTTTTATTTATTTAAAGCCTTAGAAAATTAGCAAAACTGCGCTGTACTATTTGGATAAATGTATTATTGTGTGTTTATGCAAAAGATGATCTAATATTAATTACTTAACAAAATAGTCAAAAATTATTACTAACAATTGAGCAACACGTAAAGTAATTAAAATCACAAAACCGGGTGACATTTGCTATCTCAATTTGTACTCGATTACTGTGGTGCATTATGAGTGAAATACAGTACGTCTATATAATTTTACAAATCTGTAATCGGCATCATTACTGTATCTTCTTCATTATTAAAATTTAAAAAACTTTAGCTGGCCAATTTATTCTCTACAACGGAGTTTGAAATTCAAGAGAAGAATTTAACATGCTGAATTAAACGATATTCCTTGACTGCGTTACAAAAAAATGCATCAACCAAACTTTTGGCTTAAAAAGCGGTGCAGACAAAATTCACAGTTCGAGTCTTATTTTTGCTGTAATAGTCTGGTAACTCTGAAAACACGTTCATTGTTAGCATGCTCCAATCCGAGTGCTGAACTGGTATATACCTTTAGTGATTGAAATTTAGTCAAAGTGTTTTTTAGGAAGTGTTAGTGAATTTTTTGGCATAGACTTTTAATACGAAAAATTCCAGCATTGCGGTCTGTAAACTCCGTTTATTATTATTTCGCTTAACTCAATTTGATTAACAATAGCAGCAAACATAAATATGCACATAAAAAGAAAAAAATTTAGTCTAAACACTGGCACATTGAGACAAAAAAAAAACAACATAAATACATAATAGAATTTTATATGTTTGCACAGACTGCATGTGACAGTAGAAAATAGCCCTCATGTATTTTAACAGAGGAAAACAGAGGATTCTCATTTTAATTTTTTAGTTTTTTTTTTCTAGTTTTGAAAGAGGAAAAATATAATTTTTCTAAAATAATTTTCATTTAATGTTTATTGAAAATTAAATTGAAAGAAAAATAATGAAAATGATAATAATTAAAATTAAATTGAAAACAAGTTGAACATAAAAATTATTTGTGTTTTAGTCGAGATAGTCTGGTTGTGAGTGAGATACGTGGCCGTTCATGTATCTCCTGCGGTTATATGTTCTATTGGGTATGTTCTAAACATCGCTTTCGAGTTAATATGTGGGTTCAAGAAGCCTTTGCAATTTCACACACATCGAATGTTAGAATGGAATTTAAGACAAATATTTTTCCACACCAAATTATTTCGAAAAATATAGTTTCCAATTGCCCACCACGGCCACCAGAGTGACATTATTTTTTATAAGTAGAAGTGTGATACATTTTTTTGTAAATCCGCATTACCGGTTCATTTACCTTATGAGGCTATGTCAAAATAAAGGCGAAAACCTTCAGTAACTCGTTCTAGATTAGCAGCTATGTATAGTATTAGTTTCATGGATATTTAATAATACGAATAAAATCAATAATCATAGATACTTTTTTCATGTCTCTTATATAGGGTTTCCGGTTTACTTTTATTTTTTAATTACCGGTAAACGTTAATTTTTTTTGTATTTACCGGTTAAATTTAATTTATTTATAAATTATTTAAAACATTTGTTTATTTGTCATAATGCGCAATTTACATTCAACGAAATCGATGTTTGCAAAAACACTTGATATATAACATTGTAAAATTGTTAAAGTGGAAAAAGGAAAACACGCATTTGTAAGTCGAGAAACGAACCGAAAAATGTACATATCAACTGCAATTGTAATTAAGCCATTAACATTAATATTACAATTTAAAAAAGCCATTATGTGAGATTTTTCGCGTACTTAATAATTACAGCTTTCGATGAATTCTCAAAAAACTCATCAGTATTATCTTGTTTAATTGTTCTAGTTTAAGTTTAGAACCTACGTCTATCTTCAACTCTGACAGTTTACTGAATAAACATTTCATAATGGCGTCACTGCTAAGAGTATTAGCATCTCTTCTACTTAGTGCCTCTACGGCAACTTTAGTAGGCTTGAGTGCATCCAGAACATCTTTTAATAGTTTTACATATTGCTCTTCCAACAGGTCTTTCAGGAGCAGAAAATATTTAATCATCGGTCCAATTGAGTTCTTCCTGGTGTTACAATCCAGTAATAAACTAAGTTTTTTCCCCCTGAATTTTGAACATATAGTTTTGTAACGCAGTCGTACATCAAACGCTATCTTGTATCATCATGTCACTAGATGGCGCTGCATTACATCATTCTTCTATACCGTCCAACCGCTATAATTGCTGCTGTTTGCCAATCAAATCAGAAGTATCATTATCCGAGAAGTATTAGGCCTTATCCACCTTAACTATCACTGTCAGTTGCCGTTTTTACACATTTAGGTTTTACTGCTAGGATAACTAAATGTCATTGTGTAATCTAATGGATAGTATTACCACCAAATAATGCAATGAAATTTGGTAAAGTAAAATGTAAAATAAAGAAGCCTGTGTATTATTTTTGTAGCAGTTGTTTTGACTATTCCCATTAACGCTTTTTGTTTTTATGGGTGGTGCGGTGAACAATTCTGAAAGCTTAATTTCAGCAAAATGGTGAAAAATAACAATTTTACAATCAATGTCAAAAGTCTTGGTTGAATAAAAATTAAAACTGTTAGAAAAATCTCTACTGCCCAAAGTTTTATCTCGATAAAGAAATACCAGAATAGGACCACCAGAATAGAACCATTATTTATATTTTACTGCAGTTTATATTATGAAGTCAGCCAAATTTTGCATTGTTAATTTTCAGTGCAGTGTATTACAAATTTTAAATCAAAGTAACATTTTCAAAAAATGTTTCGTTAGTTTTGTTTTAATTTTTTACTATTCAGTGAAAATATTGTGCGCGTCGACATTGCATATTTTGTGAATTATGTTTAGTGTAAATTTATTGAAATTATGAAAATTATTTGAAATGCCACCCAAAATGTCAAACATTGGAAGATCAACCAGATATGCGCGCCACCTGTCAGCTAATGTCGCTGTTAGAACATTTTTAAATCGAGACACACGAGTGAATATACCTGCGAGTACGAGTTTCGACTTCAAGAATTGCTACAATACCCGAATTGCGAGATACACGACGGGAAACTAAATGCTCTCGGCAGATTTAATTAAGAACATGAATTGATCTTAACAAAGCGGCGTTTAATTATATGAAAATGCAGTACGAATGAAGAATGCATCACGATGTTGTCGTTAGTTTACTGATTAATTTAGGCTTTTCAGAAATACCTGGCATGTGTTGCTCCAATAGCAAAGGTAAAATGGCTGAGCCATAAGAATTTATTTTAACTTGTGTGCTAGTCTAAAGGCAAATGTATCATCAGATTAATAGCCGATGCTCATTTAGTATAGTAACAGATCGAAAAATTATTGCTGAATTACGGGAATTATTTCGCGAGAACAACTGTTTAGTTTCAGATTTCTAATCCGCATTAGAGAGTGTAAGAGCTGATGGCTCAAAAGACATTATCAGGACAAACAAAACGACGTTGATTGAATATGAAAATACTTCAATACTCAAACGGTCCATGTAACAGCAGCTGTAATTGTCGGAACGGAGATTACCCGGCGAGATAATGTTATTATAGCAGACAAAATTAAACCATGAAACGTCTGGCTGAAACGCACCAATCGAACGATGAACTTTAATATCAAAAACTGTTGCTGCGAGTTAAAGACGGATATCATCTCAAATTATATCAAACACATTCCATCAGAGGTGCTGCTGCAATGAAAAGAGTCAGTTGTATGGATTTTTATCTAATCACTTCCTGAAGTTCGATTCGAAGAGTGTATTCATTTGCGAAATGCAATTGCAAATGATGAAACAGTTGCTAACATAGGACAAATGGTTATACTTCCGAGGATGCTCTGGCATATGTTCGCAAATATGGACCTCTATTACTTTTTATTACGTTCACATGCAATCCATCTTGGACTGCAATCAAAGATTACTTACTTCTGCCTGGCCAACAACCACTCCATCGACATGATCCCACAGCAAGAGTTTTTAAACAAAAATGTTACGTTTTATGGATCTCTTTGTTTAAAACTATATATACGGAAAAACCGATGCCTAATGTATTCGATTCAATGACATATCGGACGATATAGTTACTTTTGAGCTGCTCAAATCAGAAATTCCAGAATTATTTAATATTGTCAAAAAACATGTGATTCACGGATCATGTGGACTACACAACTCACATTCACCATGCATGAAAAATAGAAAATTCACCAAACAGTATCCACGTAAAATGTTACAAGAAACACAAACTGATGGCGATGGTTTTCCCAGACGACGAAAACCTCATGATGGAGAACATACAACAACTTTCAAAATCAATAACGTTGATTTCAAAATTGATGTCCAATGGTTTATGCGCTACTATTCTAAAATCATTGAATGCGCATACTAAGGTGAAGTCCTGCAATTCAGTTAAATCGGCCAAATATATATGTAAATATTTTAACAAAGGCAGTTTCCGAACTTGCGAAGCTAATGCACCCAACTGTGAAGCAGTAATAAAGCTTCCATCTGTCATGCATCTCAGTGTTCATGGAAAACAGTCAACGAGTCTACTACTCGGAAGAGAATGTACCCCAAAGAGCTGCAGATCCACCAAACACAACATTGGCTGCTTGTTTCCAACTGACGAATTCGCCAAAACGTTGCTGTATCAAGAAGTCCAGCACAATTACACTAGGAGTTAATAGTCAAAGAAATTTTACAGAAAAAAGAGGCTCAAGGCTTCGAGAGTTAAGATATTTTCTACAGGCCCATTGGGACTGTTTTTCCAAGATATATTATCAAGATATCATCAATTAAGAAATGATAGCACTTGAGAATACGTGTGTGTCGATTAGAAACAAAATTCTCAATCAGCTTGGGCTATTTGCTCCGGTACGTGACAGAATACCGATGTTATCGATATAAACGTATTCTGAGAAAACAATATAACATCGATGCACTTCAAATTAATGTCAAGGCTCTGATAAGGCTCTTCAAACGATCAACGACTCGCGTACGACACAGTTATGGAGCATGTACGAAGCGGAAATGGTGCGCTTCTTTTTATTGTTGCACCAAGAGACACATGCAAAACATTTCTACTCAAGTTGATACTCATCAAAATTCGAATCTATCTGTGGCATCATTGGGAATTACTGCAACGGTTCATCATGGATGACTTGATGGATGCAGATCCTCTTTACAACATTGGAAAATATTCCGGAATGACAATTGAATCAAACTCTGCCAAATTTTCGAATCGATCAACGTCAAATGGATTGAGCTCTGATATTGTTCGCAGGTCATTTCAGTAAATATTTGCCTAAAAAATGTTACGAAATATTTTACAAAAATCGTCAACATCTTAAGGAAACACGATTAGCTATTCGAACGAGCTATCTTAGCTCCAAAGAATGCTCGTCAATCGAATTAATAATAACAGTCAATTAAAAATTCCTGATGTGTTTGCAAAATACAAACCCATTGACACAGTTAAAAGAGAGGATCAAACCGTCCCAGTCTCTTTTATGAATCAGTTTTATACGTTAAGTCGTAAACAAACGATCGTGTATAAATCGCAACTAAACCTCATTCCCATAGTAATAAAAGTTCCTCTCATTTCTAGCATGACAACAACAAATTTTCACCATCCAATAAAATGTCTTATTTTGACGAAATGTCAAAATATTTTCACAAAAACCAAACTAAATAATCATAAATTATTGATTTAGTTCAAGTTCAATTCGTACAGCATCAAATAAATGGATTTTGGATTAGGTTTTCGTACACACAATCAACAAATATCGCAAACAGACAGACGACCGAGGGTTAATATTAAATATTCAAATTTATCATTTACATTCTATATATGTATATAGACATATAGATTAGAGCCACGTGTCCAAGCGTATGCCACCCCATTCCAATGATATTATGTCTAATCTTGGAGATAGGAAATCAACTAACATTACGACGATGATCATCGTCATAGTCATCATCGCATAATTTTCATTTCGTTGATTTTTCAACCCTAGGTTATGTTTCTATTTGGGTGATTTAATTTGTGTGCGTTGAGTGAAAATGAATGAACGTCATTTAATTGTATAAATAATTTTTGGTACAGAAATTGTGTCAAAATTACGTCAACTCGCCAACACTTTTACTAATGAATGTCGGTGTTTTTTTTGTGACGTAAAAGTAAAGAACCTCAGGGCAATATTTTATAACGTACGCGTTGCATTTTTTAAGTAGTAACGAAAGGCCAGTCAATCTATCAGTAAGAGTGTGAAAGTTGCCACCTTTGACATCAGACGGTCTTCAATATAAAAGTCACCTTCCTTACTAGTCGCATTGATGTACAATATCGTTGAATTTCCAAAGTCGATTTTCAGACCCATAATCATGTCTAACATGATTATGGGTCTGAAAATCTTTGCATCAGACCCATAATCATGTCTAACATGATTATGGGTCTGATGCAAAGAAATTGCAAGTGTAGCCTAATAATATTACTAAACAAGGTATTTACTTTCTAACTGGTGAACGACGTTTCTAAGTATTTCAGGAATAAATCTGGATACTTTTTTTTGTCAATTAACGACGCTAAAAACAAGTAATTTGAGAGTAGTAATTTTTGGTTAACTATCACCCAAATCAGGCAACATCAGAGGTTTGTGGTACATTTTCTCGCTTCTCAAGAAAGAAGGACAAAGGTCGTTGTTGGTGTTAATCAAATAGTTTGAGTGGCATACCAGACTGCGAAATTTAGCTCCCCAAGCTGAGTTTATTTCTCATGCGATCACCGATGTTTCATTGGATTTCAGAAACTCATTTGTTTCGAGAAGGTAGCTCATCACTGCTACCATTTTTCAGCGCAGGGTGTTAAAGTTAGGAATTTTCTGAACCAGTTCGCCAACAATACAGATTCACTGTCGTCATTAGCGGTGGTGGGTAACAGCTTTGTCTAGCATTAAATCTAAGTGGGCTAAGCATTGTCTTCTGTAAAACCGCGAGAATCTTGAAATTTTTTCATACATTTATTTTCTGCATTCATTTGTTAATAACTTTTAGGAACTATTTTAGCAATTGCCTAAGGCTTTATTTATGTCTTGTAATATTCTTCTCACATACGTCTAAATATTGTATAGTAATTTTCAAAGTCTTTGTTGCGATCAAATACCAATACTTGTCCTTATTCGAGTTATCAATATGCATGCTTTCAGTCCGTGTCCTAAATATTGGGTTTAAAATCGATTTTTTTGTTTTGGTAGTGACTGTCCAAATGCAACCATGTCACAAAAATGAGCAGTAGACTAAGTCAGATAGGAATTGTGATTAGAGAAGCTAAAGGCAGAACTATTGACATCCAATTCAAAACATAGGCAATGATGTTTCAGTTTTCTGTCACTTCTCATCTTCCCACGTAGTTTTAAAGGGCACATCTATGATGTAAATTATAGTCTAAGCCGCAGCATGATATGCACAACACTATATTTACCATCACTTTACACAACCAACGTTCAACTCGAATATCTATATATAGAAAGAGAGAGGGCGATAATGAAATTAATCGATTTAAGTTGTACGATACACGTGCCACTAATAGTTGCTAAATCTAAAAATAAAAATGAAAATCTTATGTAAATTGAGGTAACTCTTCTAGATAATCAGGCAAGCACAGCGAGCGGTATAAAACATATCAATCCAATGTCAAAAATAACATCAATAAAAAATTCTGCCCTTCCCAATCAACTGTTACTCGTATCTAATTCAATTTCACTCAAAACGAAATTTTTTTTGCCACTCGACTACCATGAATTTGGTTAGAAATTCAATTTAGGTGACATTTTAATGAAATAGGGACTTTCAACTTTACTCCTCTTAAAATGTGATGATGTGCACATATTCAGTGATTGGAAGTATATAGAAACAACAACAAATAAAATTAAATTGTAACATTGACACCCACTTTGTAATTGGGGAGAGAACAAAACAAAAAAATGTTGATCACGTGCTTCATTAAAATGAGATTTTACTCAATTTTTGGTGTGTATTGCGTTTCATTGGAAAATTGTATAGTGAATAACCGCTCGAACAAGAGTGGGACTATATTATATGTTTACACGTATGTCTGTATATACTCGTTCATATCAGTGGAACTACCATGCTGTGATTTATAGATTTTCCGTTTTAAATTTACTTGTTATTGGTGTTTTGGTTTTTCCGAAAGTTAAATTGAGTTTTCATGTAAATTCAATTAAAAAATTTCATTTTCTAAACCAATTAAGACTGGGGACCAATTTAAGCCTATAGATGGCCAATAATAAAAAAAAAGATTTTAGTTTTTGATTACATGAGGAAATATTTCCAACGCTAATTACGATAAAGGTCCTCGGGGCCAAACAAAATATATATTTACCTTTGCATGGCTCGAATCCGTTGCACGTGTCCAACTTTTTTTGTATTTTTGTTTTTACCACAAAATTCAAATTATTATGCTACCAGAGGGATATATAATGATTTAATTTGTGGTTAGCTTACCGTGAAAAATTAAAAACTCTATGAGGTAATTAAGATAATTAAAAGTATCAAATTTACATCACAAAATGTTTGCCTTAAGCCAAAAAAAAAAAACGAATTTTAATATTCCAGAATGTTGTTAATGGTCATTATTCTTCCAATGAAGATTACCTTTCAGTATTATAATCATCATAAGTCCTGGATGAAATATCTACCATTTTTTGTTCCAAAAGTTACATAAATGTTTAACAGAGAAAATTTAAAAAAAACTTTTCGAAGCTTAATCATCTTGGTATAATACATAATATAGTTACTATATATGTATGCAGATTAGAGAGCGCAATGAAACATTTTAAAGCCATGTCACGCCAAAAAACTATATGTGGCCACTATTTGTATGGAATAGAAATTTTGTGTTTGGCCAAACATAAAAAATTTAATTACATATTTGGGATTGTTAAAATATTTTAAAACTAAAATTTTACCACCCAATATTTACAGTGTGGGATGATGACGTATGTGGTGAATGTACAAATTTTTGCTTTATCATTTTTATGAGAACAGCTTTTCATGTTATATATATATATATATATATATATATATATATATATATATATATATATATATATATATATAGTGCTAGTTGTTCTTCCTGCTTTACATATTTCTACTCTAGTATACGTATCTTCATATCGCATATTAAGCTTTGGCTGTACATATATACGTACGAGCATATATGCTACGTGTACATATTGAAACGTACGTATGGTTAATATTTTTTATGTACACATATTTATATACTGTAGTTATTACCACCCAATTTTTCAAAGAGCAACCAATATAAATTTTCTACCCTTTAGCATTATTTTTACGTGTATGTACATAAGGATATATATACTACATATATATCCTTTGAATATATCGATAAATTTATCTAAATATGAAATATGATAGAAATATACAGTACATATATACAGTATGCTCTATCGGTCAATTTACAAAATAATAGCAGGGATCATGGTGAGATATCTGAGATTTTATTTAGCTAATGATTAGATTAGCTTTTGTACTGTCCATATGGAGTCCATATGGAGTCCATATGATATGGTCAAGGTTACATGCAAAACTGACATCATTAATATACATACCTACGTAACGACATGTAATAATATTGCTTATTACACGCAGACGTTATAAATTACAAGCGAGCCGAAGTATAGAAAACCTGTAACGCTTTCGGAAGCGTACTTAAATTCTTAGTGTCTTGGATTCTAAAACCTGTTATAATTTACATTTTTTTAAGATTCATTGATATTGAGTCCAACAGCAAAATATTCGTTCATTTAATTTTCTTCTTAGCGCACGTCATGTTGGATATTAAATAAAATCAGAAAAATTTCCCTTCCACGATAACAGAAAGCTTAGAATTAAAATTTAATTAAAAATGAACGAAAGAGAGAGGAAAGGCTACTTGAATCGTCAGATTGGCCAATTACCCGGGGCTCCTATACTATTGAAATTGATGGCCTTCGTTGTACTTCCTGTAAGTCTGCCTCATTTGACTTGTATCCGTATTATTCGAATTTCGGATAAAAAGACCTTCTCCATGTATTATGATTTCTTTGGTCAAAACCGAGGCATATGGAATGGAGAACACAACATGCAGTCATTATTGAAGGCGCCCAATCGGTTATAAGTAAGTCTAACCAATGTAAACGTCGAAATAATCTAAACAACAAAGCGGAACTCCGCTTTATCACCTGTCTGCAGGATGAGTAATTTTCCCATGAGACATTCAGTAAATTTTTTGATTTTAGAGTGGCACGTTTGGAGTATTTTTATCCATTGATAAAATCCTACATACATTAAACTTAATTTAAGCTGCTAAAATACATTTGTCTATGATTGATTCGATACCATTTTCGAATTAAATTATTTGGCATTTTTCCTCGTTTTTGAGTCGAGTAGTTCGTTCACCAACTCCTTTGGATGAATTGCTAGCCGTGAGTGATATCTGATGCTGAAATTTCTAATATTTTCTCGTATTGTTGGTACCTTGAGGTCTCTATGAATTAAATCATTTGTCAGGAACAACAGTTCATTTTCTATGATTCTCAGAAACTTGGATTGAAAAAGCTGAAGAATATCCAAATTGGGATTGCTGGCCGTTCTCTATAGCTTTATACTCAGATATAGAGCATTATTTTATTTTCAAGCGTTAAACTTGATTATTTACATACAAGCCAATACATTTTTATTAGTTTCATTCCCAATTGCTTCCTTTTACCGTTTGTCTAGATGAATTCCTAAATATTTGGTCTATCTGATGTTACTTCTTCCGGCGGCTTGCCTTGTTTCAGTATTAATGTAATGTAAATTTTGAGACCTTTCATTGTATTGGGAAATATTCAGTTCTCAGTATTACGTTGAATATATAAGTTAGAAATTGTATACCAATTTTTGGTAGTTCTTGCAAAATTATTCCTGTGATTAGATCATATCCTGCTGCCTTTTTGGGATTTACTTCTCTTTGAATCGTCCTTCTTACTTCTAAGATAGAAGATTTTTTGATTGTTAGACGCATCTATAATGACTATACCAAATAACTTAAAATATCAATATTCTCTTCCTCAGACCGATGTGAAGCTAGCACGAAAAGTTAGCACGATTATTTTAAAATTGTACATAAGGTAATACTTTTATCAAAGATTTAAACCAATATTTATAGTTTATGGCATAAACAATTTAATCAAATCAAATTGTTGGCAAATAATTAAAAAAATGTAAAGCTTTTTGATGTTTATTATTAAACTTTACTAATTCAATTAAAAGTTTAAATAATTTGTTTAATCATAATAATTAAATATGCATTTAATTCTGTGTACTAAAAAATGTTGGTTGGAGTATTAGATAGAGATAGCACGAAAAAAAAAAATCATAAAGCTAATAAACGGAAATTAAAACTAATAAAAAAACAGAACAGCAATATGCGATTTGCATAATTTTTACAAACGATTCACTAACGAGAACTAAAATACGTTTTAATTGTAATTTATAAAAAATATTATATAAATACTTATATCGAAATTAACAAAATTGATAAGCATCAACAAAATTTTCGTAAAAACCTAATGACTAACGATTCGCGCTGGACCCTTCCAAATATTTGTCGGGCATGAAATCAGTTTTATATGAGAGTAGAATCTACATCGAACTCAGCACAAAAATATCAAAATATTTGTATGGGTCAGAGAGGAGTACTAACACTTCGTGCTAGACCCTTCCAATCATTTGTCGGATATGAAATCAATTTTATATGAGAGTAGAACCGGCGGCAAGATATTCCGCCCCAAACTATAATTGTCCCGCTAAGCTTTCTTAAAATACTTTTTCAGGAAATTTAGCACGAACTGCACGTGGTGTCCGATCATCACACAGTAATTTGTCGATTATTTGATTTGTAATCGCAAGTACACAATAATGTCCTTGTCTCAATCGACTGACGAGCCGCGAACAACTTCTGCTCTACCATCAATACTATCCAATTCACTAGCAACTGCTGTTAGAGCACGATCAGCATGGTAACATCGAGCAAACACACACGACTAAAAACCTTCTATTCACTAGTCGCTAGACTTTTTTTAGTTTTTTTTTATTGTAAATTTAAACGAAACTTAATGAACTTTTTTATTTCAATTGCTATTTAAATAAAAAAACTAATATTTGTCTTTATATAATATGTTTCACATTACTTTATTTATTTATATAAAATAGAAATTTTTTTTTTATTTAATTTTATTTAAGAAAAGCTAAAACACAACATTATCTACATTGCACGTCAATATATAAGAAAACGAAACTGGTGTGGACAACATATATCAATTTTTGTTCCAGGGGAACGAGCGCAACAAAGTCGCTCGTTACAAGGAAGCTCATAATAATACGTTTAATACACGGAAGTTACACGGTGCATGCTTGGTTTCGGCCTTGATTCATAAAAAAATATTTTCTGAATTATTGGATAGACCGTTTCAAGTAAAAATATTGGATCCACTATAATTTCTAATTAAATTGTTAGTGCTATTAGAAACCAGGAAAAACAACACGCAATTTTTGTTTATCAAGGTCTTGTAGCAATTATCTATATATTTAGGTCCAATCAACGGTTTGTTAACCTCTTGATTGTCCTCGAGTATCGCTTTTTAAAAAGAGGTCGTAGGTTTAGGTTTGCTTGTAGTTTGTTAAGTGTTTTACGAATCATACGGTTTATACATTTTATATATATATTTATATATATATATATATATATATATATATATATATATATATATATATATATATATATATATATATATATATATATATATATATATAAATGTTTTAATACATATGGCTATACATAACGATTGGATACGTGGCTTGAATAATCAACACAAAACTCCCATTTGTACATATTAAACATGCACGATATGTATAGTATGATATAGTACAGCCTCTGGCACTTTACGTTCCTACTGTAATAAAGTGAAAATTATTTTCAATTTCTGGGATTTATTTATTTTGGCTAATATTTACTTTTATGCATACCCTCCATACCCATCTTTGACCACTTATTCGACTAATTGAATATTATTTTGTAATTAGCGTCAAATAAACTATTTGGCTAATTCACTGATTTGTAAGTGATCTATAAAATGGATATGTTATCGAAATTTGGGTTTTAATCTAAAATTTTAAATTTAATTAGGATTAGTTAATTAAAACTGTCTCTTGAATATTTTTTTAACTCCTTTTGACTCATTAACCATGTCAAACTTTTGTTGTTTGAAAACCTTCAAAATAGTGCCAACTCTTTTTCATCTAACAACTACTCCTTGATATTCCAGCTCAGTTGTACTGTAATTTAGTTCGGTTTAGCTGTTGTACATCAAACGAATTTTTTAGATTTCCTAAGATTCCGTTATGTCTGCTGTTACGTATATTTGTCGGTGCAGGGTATTTTTTACCTACCCGACTAGTTATATTACTATTAAAGCATTTACCTTTCCTGCGTAAATACACAAACGAACTTTACAATTTCGTTTTCTAACTAAGGTAAAAGATAAGCTCGAAGAACTAAAACTTTCCTCAATAACACCAAGGATGGTTTGGCTTAACGATTGAGCTAATTGGAAAGTTAAGTATCATGTATAAAAGTTAAAGGAATTCTAATATATCCTAAAAAGGTTTTTGAACTGCCATTGACTGTTCTAATTGTATAAGCTGACTGGCGAAAACGCAAATTTGGCCTTTGAAGGTTCCTTTTACTTCCACACCCTAGTACAGAAACGCTATCACCAAACTGTCAAATAATCCAGTTAAATTTCATTTAAAATTTGAACTTCCGCATAAAGACGGCTATCTACAGAACCATTAGTCAGAGATTCAGCTAACAGATCTTCATACTTTCTAAAGGTACAAATATTTTTGAACTCCATTAAATTTATTTTAGATTACTTTCGGTGGTTCTGGTTGCTGGATCTACTGAATTCCTCGACTGAGGTTTGTTGTTCCGAAAAAGTTGTTCTCGAGATTCCAAAAGATGTCATTAATTTTCATGTTCCTAAAGATCGTGAAACCTGAGAATTAAATCATTTTTCATGTTGAACCAGTTCACATTTCGGTTTTTCTCTTTGTAAACCAAATACCAATTCTTAACTGTAATAAAAAATTGTACGGTAAACTGTCCGTTTGGGCAGGTGGTCACTATAACTTTCGGATAATATGGTGGCATCATTTTTTCAGTTAGAATTAATTTAATTAAAACAATTGGAACTTTAATCGATTTTATTATAGTTAAAATTCCTACATTTAAATGTTTGCTTAACAGGCGATCCCTGTGTTGCGTCGGGGTTGCATTGTTAGGGTCGCGAAGTGTTGGTTAAAACTATTGAACGATGTTATTTTAAATTTTGATTTTATTTTTGGAAAGGGTTAGTTTTGGTGACCTTGGATCTGCTTATATATTCTAGTTCATGTTTGTTACATATATTTGATGCTGGCTTGTTAAGACTTTGTTCGGTGCTGGAAACTCGTTTAAATTGGCTAATGGCTGTTTTTTTGTGATAGAGCGGAACTTAACTGGTTGCATGGTTTGGACATTGTTGTTTGCTTTGCGGGCTCGAGCAATGTTGAATTGGCTTCTAGGGGGCTAGGGGTTGCTGCTGGTGGATTTTAGTAAATGTTAGTTCTGATTTTTGTGTTGTTGCGTTGAATTTTCAGGAATTGGCAGTTGGTACTGGTTCATAGGCTAATCTCCGTTACAGTTATGCATTTGGGGTTCCCTCTGTGGTTGTTCTCTTGCAGCTTCGTTTAAAAAAGAAGTCCCGGTCGGCACTTGATACGTATTGTAGAGTAGTTGCAGTTGGATATTATTATCCAACTGCAACTACAATAATATAATAATATAATAATATTATTATATTATTATATTATTATATTATTATATTATTATATTATTATATTATTATATTATTATATTATTATATTATTATATTATTATATTATTATATTATTATATTATTATATTATTATATTATTATATTATTATATTATTATATTATTATATTATTATATTATTATATTATTATTTTATTATATTATTATATTATTATATTATTATATTATTATATTATTATATTATTATATTATTATATTATTATATTATTATATTATTATATTATTATATTATTATATTATTATATTATTATATTATTATATTATTATATTATTATATTATTATATTATTATATTATTATATTATTATATTATTATATTATTATATTATTATATTATTATATTATTATATTATTATATTATTATATTATTATATTATTATATTATTATATTATTATATTATTATATTATTATATTATTATATTATTATATTATTATATTATTATATTATTATATTATTATATTATTATATTATTATATTATTATATTATTATATTATTATATTATTATATTATTATATTATTATATTATTATATTATTATATTATTATATTATTATATTATTATATTATTATATTATTATATTATTATATTATTATATTATTATATTATTATATTATTATATTATTATATTATTATATTATTATATTATTATATTATTATATTATTATATTATTATATTATTATATTATTATATTATTATATTATTATATTATTATATTATTATATTATTATATTATTATATTATTATATTATTATATTATTATATTATTATATTATTATATTATTATATTATTATATTATTATATTATTATATTATTATATTATTATATTATTATATTATTATATTATTATATTATTATATTATTATATTATTATATTATTATATTATTATATTATTATATTATTATATTATTATATTATTATATTATTATATTATTATATTATTATATTATTATATTATTATATTATTATATTATTATATTATTATATTATTATATTATTATATTATTATATTATTATATTATTATATTATTATATTATTATATTATTATATTATTATATTATTATATTATTATATTATTATATTATTATATTATTATATTATTATATTATTATATTATTATATTATTATATTATTATATTATTATATTATTATATTATTATATTATTATATTATTATATTATTATATTATTATATTATTATATTATTATATTATTATATTATTATATTATTATATTATTATATTATTATATTATTATATTATTATATTATTATATTATTATATTATTATATTATTATATTATTATATTATTATATTATTATATTATTATATTATTATATTATTATATTATTATATTATTATATTATTATATTATTATATTATTATATTATTATATTATTATATTATTATATTATTATATTATTATATTATTATATTATTATATTATTATATTATTATATTATTATATTATTATATTATTATATTATTATATTATTATATTATTATATTATTATATTATTATATTATTATATTATTATATTATTATATTATTATATTATTATATTATTATATTATTATATTATTATATTATTATATTATTATATTATTATATTATTATATTATTATATTATTATATTATTATATTATTATATTATTATATTATTATATTATTATATTATTATATTATTATATTATTATATTATTATATTATTATATTATTATATTATTATATTATTATATTATTATATTATTATATTATTATATTATTATATTATTATATTATTATATTATTATATTATTATATTATTATATTATTATATTATTATATTATTATATTATTATATTATTATATTATTATATTATTATATTATTATATTATTATATTATTATATTATTATATTATTATATTATTATATTATTATATTATTATATTATTATATTATTATATTATTATATTATTATATTATTATATTATTATATTATTATATTATTATATTATTATATTATTATATTATTATATTATTATATTATTATATTATTATATTATTATATTATTATATTATTATATTATTATATTATTATATTATTATATTATTATATTATTATATTATTATATTATTATATTATTATATTATTATATTATTATATTATTATATTATTATATTATTATATTATTATATTATTATATTATTATATTATTATATTATTATATTATTATATTATTATATTATTATATTATTATATTATTATATTATTATATTATTATATTATTATATTATTATATTATTATATTATTATATTATTATATTATTATATTATTATATTATTATATTATTATATTATTATATTATTATATTATTATATTATTATATTATTATATTATTATATTATTATATTATTATATTATTATATTATTATATTATTATATTATTATATTATTATATTATTATATTATTATATTATTATATTATTATATTATTATATTATTATATTATTATATTATTATATTATTATATTATTATATTATTATATTATTATATTATTATATTATTATATTATTATATTATTATATTATTATATTATTATATTATTATATTATTATATTATTATATTATTATATTATTATATTATTATATTATTATATTATTATATTATTATATTATTATAATATTATATTATTATATTATTATATTATTATATTATTATATTATTATACCACCAGACACATGATGTGTCATAATAACGTTTCTGGTTGATAACGAGTAAAAGTTAAAGCATTTTAAACGATTTAAGCACCTAAATCGGTACAGTTGTGCTCAGTTACAAGCAGGGGAACCTTTCGATGGACCTAATGATATTTATAACGGTGGACTATTTTATTTTCGGTAATTTTTCTAAAAGTATGGAAAATTGTTTCCATTATTATTTTATTCAACACTTTTGACTGACACTTATATGACATATACTGTACCATATCTCGACAGTTCTAATTAAGAATATTGAAATTTTTTTGTTTTCTAAATTTACACTTACGGTAATGTAGTAATTAATAATCTACATTAAAACAATCTTTTAGAGTTTCTATTCTGTTGGCATACAAAAGAGCTGAAGAATTTTTTTTTGTTTTTAAACACTTAAGATTTTTTTTTCGCTGCTGTGTTATTTTGATTTAGATTTTGTACAAAAAACAATAAGCTAACAAGAAAATGAACAGAAATGTACGTACTCGCGTCTATGTGTAACATATATGTTCAAAACTAGCATAATGAGCTTGTCTTACGAATACAATAAACTAAAAAAAAAAGTTGATGCTTTTTCATCCATCCATCTACTACGAACCATCATCCATTCAATCATTTCATTCATTTATTCTACACTTCTCGTACATTTGTCTTTTCGTTGTTTCTTTATGTGAAGGCGGAGGAGGAGATTCAATCCTTTTTCCTACCTTTTGTTTTCCATTGGAATATGGATATATAATTTTTTTTAATTTTTTATTTAGCTCAAGTGTCATCGTGAAGATTTTTTTTTTTATTTATTTTCAGATCTATACACTGAAAAAATGAATAGAAGATTTGTTATTTGAATGGCATGGGAAATTTCATCATTGCTCTAAATAATCATACAACATAAACCAAAAAAAAAAAAAAAAAAAAAAAAATACGAAGAAGGAATTTATTATCCTTATGAAGTGCATTTTTTTCTTTTAATACATGAATCTCAGGGATATAACATTTTTGTTCTTTTCGATTAAAAAATGAAATATGTTACTTGAGATTTACCTGTATTTTTTTCCTTCTTATTAACGAGAGCCCTTAAAACCATATACTACTTCAAACCGGAAATACTGTGTAACTGAACATCTCGTCTATATACCTAATGTATGCCAACCGAAACAAATAAGAATCTAATATCGTTTTTCACCACATGTAATCACAATTTTTTTTTTCATCCATTCCACTAAACCTATTGTCTGTCACGGTGATCCGCGCTTATATAAATTTCAAAACTACGAAATTCCTATAATCATACAAAACGGTCAATCATTTCACTGTATAATTTTGTGAGAGCAAAAAAAAAAAAAAAATTCCAAAGCAATAACAAACACTCGAAACAGTAGTATTTTATGTCGTCCATCCCATAATTATATAGAATGGCTCCAGCAGATACTATAGCAACGATTCACCCTAAAAACATTATGTTGTTGTTTCATGATTATTACATAATTGAGTTTAAACTTTGAAGTGGTCTGCCATTCTTTTATGTTACCTGAGTTTTTCGTTTTTTTTTGTAATTTAACAAACACAAATAAAAAACAAAAACAAAAACAAACGATCAACAATTGTTTTTGTTATCTTCACTCATTGTGAATATTGTAAAAAAAAAAAATTTTTTTTAATGCTTTCTCGGGGGCTAAACATTAAAAAATGTATGTACTCGTCTCCACAGTCCAGAATAATTTTCTTATTCGTCTCTCGGTCGTGTATGGTTTTGTTAGGAAGTATGTACGTACGGTGTAGATGATTATATGACGTATAAATATGAAAATTATTGCATTATGAATGGTCCAGATAATTTTTGATATGGGTATGCTATATTATGGACTACCGTGAAGTTGAATACATGATTTTTTTGTAGTCTCATTATATAAAATTAAATGATGATTTTGTCTTAAGTTTTGCCTGTGGCCCTTTCAAGTACCTGAATCGAATTATATTTTGTTGTTGTTGTTGTTGAAATTTTTTAGAAAAAGATGAAATTTGGTAAATTTAATTGATTAACATTTTTTTACTACTTAAGTGAGGTATGTACAAAATCTTTTTCTTAAATCTTTACTAGGAACTGGATAGTACTTTACGTCACACAGTTAACTAAGGCTACCTTTAAATGATGTGTAAAAGCCAACATTTGTTAAACAATTTTGACAAATATACAGTACCTCACATTATAAATCGTACTCAACAAAGAACTTAAGCTTATCGTTTACCCGCTATAAGTGGATTGGTCGGGACTAATTTCGGGTCAAGTAATGGCAAAGTTTCAATTATGCGAACAATTTGGACTAGGAAAAACGCATATCCTGGCACATAAAATAGACGTCAGAGGCTCACTGGTCGTTAAGTAAAGATATTACGCGGTATCACCGGAAACACAAAAAGAAATGTACCTCAAATTTGACCGTTTGCTTGATCTCAGAGTTATAGAATTTCTGACATTATTTCCTGCTACTACCATATTGAGGTATACAATATAGCCCTGTTTAAATGTTATTTACTTTTTAAGTTAAGGCATAATATAAATACACATACTCCTACCATGGTATGCTTGCCCATTGCAGTGCTAGATGTCACTACTGGTATCGTTTTAAAATAATCAAAATGTTTATATATATATATATATATATATATATATATATATATATATATATATATATATATATATATATATATATATAAATTCGCCTAAATGTCATATATTTATTATAGACAATATTCTATTGACCCGACATTTCAAACATCAATGGGTAAACTTTTTTTTCTTATGATGGTAGTACTATATGTATTTATATTATGGTTAAGGTGAGAAGAATGTTTTTAAAATTAAGAAATTTGTTGCAGAAGATCGTGGTTCGGAAGTAGATGGGAAAGTAGATGAGGAGGTATGTTTGACAGGTTTTAAGAATGTTAATTAATTTTTTTTGGTATCATCAAGGAAGATGCAGTAAGGGTATGGTGACCAGTTTTATTGTTTTCCGTTTTTTCTTGAATATATTAAGGCGTTTATTGTATTCTGATCAAAATAGTGGTCTAGACAACCAGAAAGTGTAACTTTATTTTCTACACCGAAGAGCAATAGTATTGTAAATTATCTCTTACCGTAGAAATAATGACTAAAATCTATTAATCGAATTCCAGATTTTAAAATTATAGAGTACTCTGTAAAAGTCAGAGTAATTTTTTTGTATCCGCAGATGGCCACGAGTTTAACCAATAAGTACAATTTTTGCACCACAATTCGATCCACAATTGGTGAAACTTTCTTACCATTATAAAAGCCGGATTGCATTTTATATTGCAGATCTCTAAATGCATTAAGATTGCAGTATTACTAATTGGTACCACCTTTGTTGTTACTGAAACATAACGAAACATATTTTATAAGGGTAGTGAAACATAAGTGTATTGTCCCAGCCCCAACTTGTCTCAGTTTATGAAATAAGATTGTGATCTGCATGATAACTGGAGCTATCCAACCCAACAAATCGAAGACTCGTAAGGCTTCAGTTAATACCTACCATTTTGTTACAGTAGGTTACTTTTCTAGTGTTGCTAGACACTAATGTGTGTGCAGCAGTCATTGCATCGACATTCATGGGATGACGTTTTCGTTTAGAAACTTCAAGAAACTGAGCAAAGTAATCTTTTGCGTTCTGCTTTAGCGGAAGTTTGCTAAAAATGATGGTGAATCCATTCCAAATGCTACAGTATTTAATTTATGTTTTTATTTTATCGTATGATGTTCTATAAACCTTTAGCCTGTTGATCTGTGGTTCACCACCACCAGCAGTCCATCCAAACATCGTGTTAAGCGCTACTGGTTGGTTGCTTCTATTTACAATCTTCCAATCACCAATGATTGAAAGAAATGATCATCTTCCAGGAAGAAATCAATAAATCTAAGTGTGTTGTATTTTAGATTCACAAGTTAAAGAGAAACCTTTGCGTCTGGTGACTAAATTGACAACATTTTTAGTGCGATTTAGTTTCTAGACGTATTTCCAACCAGTTGTCTAATGCTAATAGCAATAAGTCGGACATTGCCGTTCGGCAGAAGTAATTTCATTTCTAGGTACCACCTGTATTCATCATATCGTTTACAACACCTTTTTGGCAGTAGTGTAAGAAAAACAAAATTTGACGAGGTAAACGAACTAACTTGGCTGCTTGATTGAACTTGCGCTTTTCAGAACAGAAGCACTTGTATGTTGTTTACACCAGGCTACTCAATAAATAAGAACGCATGATATGAAATATTTTCCCTTACTGGTGCTGTCATATTTTTGATAAATTAACGTCATTGAACCACATATACATTCCTTAAAATTGATCACAATGTATTAGTAAATGACCTTGCAAATGTCTTTTGAGTCTAGTATCTAGTCTTTGAAATTTGAAGTTTACCAGGTAACTAGATTTATTTTAATTGATTCTAGAGACTTCGGCCATAGTTGTAAAATTGAAGAGATTTGCAAAAGAGGGAAGTCATCTTCTGCGAAAAATCACCATCAACTTTGTCTTCTATTATACGTATGAGCCATGGATTTCTTGATTGAGTAGCAACCTTTAGTGTTTTTAATCCTCTGGCCACTGAAAATCACTGCCACTCTGTGATTTTTTTGATGACAATGGCGGTATATTGAAGACGCTAATTGAGTCAAATGTATGGACTCACAGAAGTGGTTTTAGTTTTCACTAATTTCCAAATTTAGTCAAGTCAAGCGACTCAATCCTTTTTTTACCACATCGTTCAAAGGTTTATGTGCAGCACTACTGTTCTCAGTAATCGTAATTGTACTCAAGAATTTTGCATTCCGTGTGATGCATCTACAACTAGCGTGTGACTCTGAACTCAAAGGTATCCAAAAAGAGAGGAACGTCCAATTGCGTTAATTTCTCACGGACTTAATGTAACACAGTGAAACTACAATTCAAGTTTGAAGTGGTTGATGGGATATAAGGCATTTTTCTAGGCGCTCGCTCGCTAGAGCCTGAGAAGGATATAATTTTAAAATTAAAAACTGTTAGGTAAAGATAATATTGGCCAGACGCATTATCACTACAAAAGTGTTTACTCTAAATTAGTGCAATGATGATCTTCCGCGGTAGTTAGGTTTTTCTTCCATTTACTTTTAAGATATTGACCGGATTACCGAAATTACCCTAATACCTTTTAAAGCTCACATCAAGTCAAACCTTCAAGTTATTAATGGTATGATACAGATCCTTCTTAATACTGATCCTGATGTTTCAATTGGAAGAGGTGTTAAAGGAGTTTAGAACATATATCCTGGAAGATATATGTTCTAAACTCTTTTACGTAACAGCTATGGATTTCTTGATTCAGCCGCAGAACCTAGTGTTTTTAACCCTCTAAGCACTTAAATTGACTGAAAATGACAGGCGCTCTATGTATTCTCCTGAGAATGGCGGGATATTAAGGTCCCTAGTTGCACCACATAAGTTGATTTAGTTTTGCATTAAATTTCTTCAAGTCAAACCAATTGCTTTTTTGCTTCTGACATCATTTTTTATTTCAAGGATACGAGTGATTTATATATTTAAATTTATTTTAAGAGAGACCGGAGCATCTCCGAGAATCACCGAGACAAAATGTTTAATGATGGAATTTCAGACATCAGCGCCCACAAATGTTGTTTCAATGAAAAGATATTTGCTACCGAGTGAAGTTCAACCAATTTATTTCAATGTTCAGGATTACAAATATTTGCAGTTTTTTTAACATGACCTCTATTTGTAATTTGAAATAAATTCAGCAACCTTCAAAAGTAAAGTGACACAACACAATCCTAGACGTTATTTTCTAAAAATATGGCTTCATACTAGAAACAAATTCGAAATTTGAAATTTTTTTCCGATCAATAAATATTCCCAAAGCTATTTCGGGTGTTTCCTTCAAATTGAGCACTCGATTTATTCGTTATAGTACCACCCTTAAGCTATCCAAAATTAATTACGCTTCTCGATACAAATAAATCAAAAAAATACTATTAACATTAAAAATTCAAACTCAATTTAATTTAATTTATTTTCACAAAAAAAAAAAAACTTTTCATTCTTTTCACACAATAGATAAGAACGCGAAAAAAAAGGTTTTTCCGCGAAAACGGAAAAACTTTTTCAAACCATGCAAAAATAAAAAAAATTTTCGAAATATTTATTTTATTTATTTATTCTTCTTAACATTTATGTATTATAAATAATCATAATTTAAACTATAATCATCGTTTCGAGCATAAAACCCAGGTAAAAGCAGCAGCAAAGTAGCAAAAAAAAAAAAAAAAAAAAAAGACGAAGAATTTCCAAGTCTATGTTATTCTAGAAAATGATGATTTCCGAAATATAAAAAAAAAAAATGGGAAAATTCTTTTTGCCTCATTAGCGACCGAATTGAACAAGAAAATATATAAACATTGTGTTGTTGTTATTTTGTTGATATTGTTGTTATGTACCTTTAAATAAAAAGTATGAATCTGCTGGATGGGAAACGATGACGGTATACTCAGGAAAGTGGTGCGGTTATATCATATTTGGGATAAAAAAAAAATATATAAGATAAAATTTCCATTCAGACGAAATAAAATTTTTCCATTACCGTAATTACACATATTAATGGTTGGCTAATTTAAAAATCCAAAAAAAAAAAGTTGTATATATGAACATAAGCAACACAGTATATTGTTTTCCATATATGTATCCATCATCCATCATCCATCGTCATCAACAAAAATGCTCGAAACAATAATATTACCAAAGTAGTTTTGTAGTTTTAATGCAGCCAGGCATAGGTATGTTGATTTTTTTTTTCATTTTGCTGCGAAAACTTGAATACATAATGGAAGCTGTTCTACTACATTTTCATCCACATAAGAATATCCATTATCTTAATGGAAATAATTTTTGTGCGATAAATTACGATTCTATATGTGTGGGAAGATGATTTTTATTGGAAGCATAAATGTATTTACGAGCACATAAATAATCGACGCCACTGGCTCAACCGCAAATTACCATTAAAAATTTCTCACTGAAATTTGTTGTTAAAAGATCAACGATATTCTCACGTTCTTTGTAATCCAATTTAATTAATTTAATTACTTAATAAAAAAAAAAAAAAAAAAAAAAAAAAAACTACAAAGAAATATTTTGATTTCTTTTTAAGATGATCCGATCCGACTCTATACAGAAGCATGTATAATACAGTGAAATCTCTTAATTTTAACAGAAATACTTAGTCAAACATATCAGTATTTGTCATTAATACTTAGAGAAATGGAGTAAATTTGTATAGTCATGGAGAATTACGCGGATGCATTGTCTTCTCAACAATGTTATGCTAAAGGCTTTAGCGAAGCAGTTTACTGCGGTTTTTGTCAAAAAGATTCAGTTGACACAACGTTTGAAGCCAGTTGACCATGCGCAACGGGAAACGTTCACAAAATGGACCTTAGAGCAACAACAAGTGAATGGTGTGGTGCATTTTGTGTTTGATGGGTAAGTCAATAAACAGATTGGCCGCATATGGGGAGCTGCGAAATCAAGAGTGATATTTCAACGTCCCTTGCAACCTCTATGCACTAAAATTTGTTGCGAATATTGGGCTGGCGGAGTGACTGAAGCGTTCTTTTTCAAATAATGCGGTTCGTTATGTGTTTAAATTTTTTTTTCAATACTTACATCACAGCCGGTTTTTTTAAAACCGGTTAAGTAATTGTCATTTGTCATTTGTGTTGGTCATTACCATAATGAAATGCTAAAATCACAAAAAGAGAATTTGAACATTTGTTTCAATCATAGTTAGTTAGTTAGTTTTAGGTGGTCGCCCAACAAAAAGACGAGGCATAGACACATATGGTCTGTAGCCTTACCATAGAAATTGCTTCTCCGCACTACCCTACTGAAACCAATTTGAGCTTCTCACGAAGCAGTAGATATCCCTAATGCTCAATTTACTGAGATCCGTTAGATCGCACAAGAGCTGAGCTCCCAAAAACTTGAGTCTGTTTTGAAACAGACTAGGACAGGTGCATAACAAATGAATTATTGTTTCTTCCTATTCTTTGTCGTTACAGCTTCGACAATAATCATGAAAGGAAGCACCAAGTTTACTGGCTTGCTTTCCATAAAACAGTGTCCAGTAATGACACCCACAACCGTGCTAATATTATGCCGTTGCATAGATATTAGCTGATTGGACCTTTTTAAGTCCAAATTAAGCCAAATCTGCCTATAGTAATTACACATGAGGTGCAATTTGCCCATCTATTGTTTGTAATTTTACGAGCTTATACTTTGAGGAGTAATTTGCATGTAGCAAGTGATACTTCAATGTCCACCTTGAACGGTAAGATGAGGCAAGCAATACCTTGTCGCGAGAGTTCATCGGCTTTCATATTTCCCGTAATATTGAAATATCCTTGATTGCTATAAGGTCTGGCTGAAAATTCTGCAATGATCAGGGAGGCAGAAAGTGAGATTTACATTTAGTTCTTCGCAGAAAACACCTTCACCGACCTTTCCATCGATTTTCGACCCATCTGTAAAAACTGACTTTAAAACTGTTCCATTCACCCAGTCCTCTCTGGAAGGAATATCAGTTATAAATTTAACTTCAAAGTATGATGTCGAGATGGTGTATAGTCGATAGATTTAGGGATTTCTTTGTTCGTTAGAATAGATGAGTGTCCCATAATGTTACAGGAGCACATATAAATTGATTTAAGCCTTATGGCTGTACTAGCAGCCACTTGTTTAGTCAAGATATCCAAAGGGATGAGATGAAAGAGAATCTACAGTGCTTGAGTAGGAGTGCTTCTAAGTGCACGACTAATACACATAGAGTACTATCGTAGCCTTTTTTATTCTTTCCAGAATATTAGGCTTCTAGCTTAGTTTACTATCCAAAATGAGACCCAAGAATTGCACTTTATCTGCGATGTTCAAAACAACTCCATTGAGAGTTGGAGGGTCAAAGCGAGGAAGTTTGTACTTCCTGGAAAAAAGAACCAACTCAGTTTTCAGTGGGTTAACACTAAGACCACAACTATTGGTCCATTGAGTTAGAATGCCAAGAGCATTCTGCATAACATCTCTAAAGACACAAGGATATTTAGTGAAAGCGCCAATAGCAACATCATCTGCATAAGCCACTACTTAAAAGCCAGTCCCTTACAGGTTTAGTAACAGGTCATTTATGACCAAATTTCAAAGAAGGGTGATAATACACCATCTTGCGGTGTACCCCTACTTACAAATCTACGGATGGATGGTATACCTAGATTCGCCGTTATGACTCTGCCTTTGAGCATTTGATCAATCCAGCTTCTAAGTGTCACACTCACTCCCAAATTTGAAAGTGCTTGCGTGATCGCCTCTGGTTTGACATTGTTAAAGGCACCCTCAATATCACAAAAGGTCACCAAAGAGAATTCATTATATTCGAGGGACTTCTCTATAGGACATAAGAGCGAATGGAGAGCAGTTTCCACCGATGTTCCCTTACTATATGCATGCTGAGACGCTGACAGCTTTGCAGGCTCGATTGAGCCTTTGAGTTAAGCCTCTATCTGTCTTTCTAAAATTTTCAAGAAAAAAGAAGATAAGCTAACCGGCCTAAAGTCTTTGGGATTGCAATGAGAGCGTTTTCCCGTCTTTGGTATAAAAATTACATTTACTTCAGTTCATTTCTTTGGAATGTGACATAGTTCGAGGCTACTTTTGAAAATCACCTCAAGTCAGGGAACAGTTAAGCCTGCAGACTTAAAAGGCTTGAAACTGTATACTGCCAACAAGATAGTTCTACAATTGACAATTTTCCCCGCGAGGCCAACCTGGAAAATGAATTACCAGAAGAGGCTCCAAGGATTCCCTACTTTTTGTAGACCATTGTCCATCCGGTCGTTGGAGATAACTTGGAATGACAGGACAAGTGGATAATATTTTACGTAGCGTAGCTGCATCAGAGGACTCCTGTATTTTATTACAAAAAAGTCTCCAGGAATTGCTTTTGGCACTTCTTAGTTTATATTTATACGCTTTAAGGACCTCCTTATAGGTGTCCCAGTCCATGTCAGTTTATGTTCTCTTTGCGATTTTAAAGAGACGTTTGCATTTTAAGCGCGTTACTTGTAGTTCCTTCGACCACCATGGTGGACAAGGTTTACCCTTTGTTCTACTAATGGGACATAAACTAGAAATAGCTTCATAAAAAGCATCAGACATTGGGTCTACCGTGACATCTAGCTCCTGTATTGATTCCGGAGATTTAGGAACTAGTGATGGTAGAGAGTTACTTAAAACCTTTCTGAAAGTATCCCAATTGGTCTTCCTGCGGTTTCTAAAAGTTTCAAAATATTTTATATCCAATCCGTATTGACGATAACGATGATCAGAAAAGGAGTGTTCCTATTTTTTAATTATTCTATTCGTTTCAATCATCGTATACAAGTGTTCCTTGAAGAAAAAAGGAAAAGGAAGCGGATTTTAGAACACATCTTCTTGGGTGCAAGGTGTTTTCTAAAATCGATGTTGTGCGCGCCTACCATCATATTCCGGTAACCACCGAAGACATTTACAAGACTGCGATCATCACACCTCTTTGCTTATACAAATCAATACGCATACCTGCCCGACTCAGAAACGCATCCCAAACCTTTTAAAGGTTTATTAATAAGTTATCAAAAGTTTCAAATTGCTTACGCATAAATAGACGGTATTTTAATCTTAAGTGGCAGTATCGAACACAAGGAGCTCTTTCGAGAACTATTTTAACGTTTTTCCAATTTTGATTTGAAAATGAAGTCATCAAAGTGTAAATTTGGTGCTCCGTCTTTAAATTGTCTAGCTCCTAAAGTATAAAAATTCAGATGGTACACGTCCGTCAGTGGATCGAGCTATTTTGCCCCAAACGGGCAATTTTGTCTTTGGAAACTCCGGAATTAAACAAACGCAAGAGCTTTTAGGGATGATAAACTTGATTTTGTTCATAGACTGACAGTTCCGAACTAGCTATGGGTGCAATTTTGCATCAATATAACGCTACCAAGAAAATATAAGAGCGGTTAAGTTTTTCTCTTTAGCCAGCGGAAACTATGCGAACTATTAGAAATTTATCAAGTGCGATTAGAACTATATGGTGAAAGGGAGATCGTTTTGCGTGTTTACGGACCATAAGCCATTAATATCAGCGATCACATTGAAAACGGAACTAATTCCATGGCGAATCCATCGTTAACGTGAAACGCCCATACATACGCCCATAAAAATGAATTTTTATGCGCCCATAAAAATGAGACAAGAAGCTGTTAATAAACTACACAATTAGCCACACAGTGGCATATACGCGCCACGAGGAATTTAATTGCTTCTTAATAATTTTGGCCATAAAATGAACAGCAATTCTGCAATCTGGTCAAAATAATGTATACCGTGTCTAAGATCAAAAATAGTCCTTCATCCGAAATCGTCAGTAGACAAAATTGAAATGCTATCATTCAGATTCGAACATATACTCGTAAATTTGGTTGTCCTCACACAATGACAACGGATAAAGGTAAGCAAATTACGAAATTTTCCCCATCAAGGTTAAAAAAAATGATGAAAGCAAAAGGTACTCCTTAGTACTGTGAAGAATATACGAACTGCAATTAGAGACAACGCATGCACTGTTCACCAGCTGACATGGTCTGCGGTCAAAGAAAGTAGGTCGTTGGTATAGTTTTGTGCCGAGTGACAGCTTGTTGGATACTAATATTTTCGTAGATAGACTAAGGATAAACATGAGAAATCTCAAATTTCAATCTCCACGTGAAACAAAATTAAACACTTATATTCCTAGGGATCTCGAAAACTGTGATTGTGGTTTTATTCGAATAGACAGAGTCAGGGTCGGTTTAGAGAGTCTATATTAACGACTGTTCCAGATTATTCGACGTTTTTGAAAACATTTCGTTTAAATGCAAATGGAAAAATTCCTGCAATAAAATAAATGGTATCACAATGATATTTCAAATTGACACGGGTGCTTTATGTTGATCGATCGGATTCAAAGGATAAACGCAAACGATATAAATAATATTAACTAATCAACAACTATTTAGGCTCTACAAAGTTTTTTTCAATGGAAGGTCTGCCTGAAATCATTGTGTCCACAACTAAAATCCAAAGTGTTTGAACAATTTTGTAAATTGAATTCAACCATTCATTTGGCGATCGCACTATTCCATCCAGCTTCCAAAGGTCAAGTGAAACGTTTTGTTAGAATATCCAAAACGTCATTTTCGAGAAAGAAATAGTATATCGATTAACATATCGATTAACGGTCAACACTCGACCCAGTTTAACAAAAAACCAACGGTTGATCTTCTTCCTTGAAATTTACTCTCGGTTCTATTACCCAACACTCAACATCGACTCAGTGATATCAGTGAATGAAAGCCAGTTTGAATTGTATTCAATTATTTTATTTCAAAAACTATTCAAGAGGTGCCGAGTGGGTTCACGGCCGAACAATGGGATGAAAAATTAAGTCATCAAAACCAACTTCCATAATCAACAAATATTGATGAAGCACATCAAAGTTTCATCGAAGTCATCGACTATCAAAGTTGACTACCATGACAACCAATCGTGGTACTAAGTACGGATATGGTATTCGAAATTTACTTTCATCAGTAAAATTAAACGGACGGAGTGTTACCACTGAAGTGTAGTGGAATCTTCACCTTATTACCAGGTTGTTTATTAAGATGAAATTTGGTCTTGATTTGACCAGCCAAAATTTTTATCAAACATTAAGATTTAATAAAATAAACGAAGAAATAGCGCACTTGAGATAAACAATTAAACACCTCTAATAAGAACAATGGTTGGGACTAAAGCAACACCAAGTAAGTCACTATATGCATCGCAAAATAGTCATAGTTTATGGACATCAAATCTACTGTAAAAACATACTAGCCAGATGAAGGAACGTAAATGCGCCCCCACAACTCAAACTCAAATACTCCAAACCGCAACGGATCGAATGATTTAAGCTTGCTACACCACCAATTATCCAACATAAACATAAAACCGAGTAATTGGCGCAGTGGTTAAAACTGCGGTGTTTGGGTCGGGAGATATCGGTTTCAAATCCCAACGGGGGAGGGTTGAAAAAGATTTTTTCATAATTTGGCTTCGATCGATGATGACGATGAATACAAATATAATCCCCTGTTGGAGAAGAGAATCCATGGGGCGAACCATCATCCACGTCAGTACCGGCTGGCTGGAGCAATGCAATGTGCAGATGAATGTAAAACCTGTATTCGTGCATCAGTAGTTCTTTTACTCCGTTCCCGACCCGTTCAGCCCGTACAGCCAATTAGATATCATCTGCAAATCCCAGTGCCTGGTTTGACTGACATCTTGAGGTGTTTCACTTGTATAAAATATAAATTCCAACATATGATTAAAGAGTATCGGAGACGGAGCATTTCCTTGAAATTCACCAGAGCTAATTGCAAAAATTTCTGATAGTTTCTGTTCATCTTTGACACAGCATTACTGTCATTTTACATAAACCCAAATATTTTTTGGTATTTTCAAATATTGCAAACCAAATTATAAGCTATTCCGATGAATTTAGTCATATAGGCTTGTTGGAAATCCATAAACACTTAAAGTACATTACGAGATGGCTTATAATAAATAGAAAGAATCATCATTAGAGGAAAATTTTGATCAGTGACTAACCTATTTGGACAAAATTCTGCTTGGTAGTCAGTTTTTATCGTACAATTTTTATCCGCCAGAGGAGTGATTCCTTCCAATATCATGTAAGGCAGTAATTTGTTTTATGTGTAAAGGAGAGCTATACCGTAATAGTTTTCGCCTTTTGAACAATCTCCTTTCCTAAGAGATAGAGCATAACGTGACCACTTTCCATTTACCATAGACATACACTACTCTTATTTTAACATTTGTTAGACCATAGCTGGTTGACTGTTTATACTGAAATACTCTTTTTTAAACCCGAAAATAGCTATTTGTTATTTATGATCGATTTGATCCCTCTGGCAGTGGTAGTGGTTTCGGATCTTCATAAAAGAAAACAAAAACATTTCCACTTTTGTCTTTAAGTTTAATGATCAAAAACGCTTCCATCGACCGCCATACCATTAATTTGCCACATTCCAATGAAATTAGCTTTTGCGATTTAATTGTGTATTGGCCCAATTTCTGTGTAGCACGCATTCAATCACGTTCCCGATTCAAAGGTTAGAAATAAATTGAAAAATTGCCTTCACTAAAAAATTTCGTACACCCTCCGTACGTTGGTACGTTTTAGCAGCCCTATATACGATGAAATGAAATTAAATCCGTTTTTTATGGGTTTTTTAGGACACAAATTCCCCAAATAAAATAAAATATCCTTCATGGCAAATAAAATTAATAAAAATCGAGAAAATCTCCTAAATTATTAAGAAAATTCATTAAATTCTTTTTGCGGCTCCCTGAAACTAGAGGAAAATTCATATCGTTGTGTGTGTATATATGTATGTGTGTGTGTGAACGAAAATAAAATTAATCAAACAAATTCGATAAATCTTCCTTTTATCTTTTTATTTTTATCGAGATAAAAAACTATTAACTGATACGAGTATATACGGTTGACGATAGTGTGTGGAGAGAGATAACAATTTTTTGTTTTTTTTTGCCAATCAAATTGAATAAAGGATTTTCAAGGATATTATGTGGTTTTATGGATTTATATCTGCACATCGATTTCGGTATTATATACTTGTACACCTTCAATCAACCCTTATATTATTTGTCGTATCGGGGCTTACCCTCTTAAACAGGATTGTCACGCATACATAAAGTCCTGGAAGAGATTTTATTATTAAAGCTTCGTGCATGTGAAACGATTGACTACAAATTTAGTATATTGACCTAATTTTTTTATAATTACATCCTTTTGTATCCGAGATACATTTTTTTTTTGATTAATTAGTTGATCTGCCACCGTACTAAATTTATCAGTGCCAATTTTTTATTTTATTTTTTATTTTATTAATTAATGTAGCGATTGCCCGAGATAATGTGGAACAAAAATTGTCTCCAACCCAACGAATGGCATATCAACCGAAAGTCATTAATTTTCCAATCCAAAGAAGATAGAAAAATGAAGAATTTTTTTTTATTATGATTATGAGAATGATGATGACATGACTGTCACTATTTCATTATTAATTTTTTTGCTTCTCCCATTTCACTATAAATATGTATAGATATATACATAGATTAAAATTGATTAGCATCTTGTCTCCTGGTGTATATGTGGTATACGACTACTATGATACGATGGTGCAAAACAAAACTGTCAAATTGTAGATTTATCTCTATATACATATACCTCCTCTATTATAGTGTGTATATAGACTATGTATTCAGATAGACGAGAAACTAATCAACCATATTCCGTAAGACTATCTTAAATTTACACATGATTAATTTTTTTTCCATTTTGAACAGAAATTTTTCTTCTTATTTTCAGAGTTTATCATTTTTTTTTGTTTTTGTATTTTCCTCTTCAACATACAACATAAAAAAAAAATCCATCAACATTGCTTGTTTATTTTATATGCTTGCTTCTGGTTGTTATATTTTTATCATAATCTAAAACTTCTTATATTCCATAACCATTAAATGATGTGAAAATGGAAAATATATTTGTATATGCATACGTGTGTGTGTGTGAGTGTGTGTAAGTATGTATTTATATCGTTCGCATGACCATAATGATCTTTCAGTTTTTCCATCACAACATGTAGATTTTTTTATAAAGACACCCACCACAATCTGCACACAATTATCCATGTTCTCATTATAATTTTCTTTAGTTACGGTGAAATGTAACCATACACTTTAAGTAAAGTCCTTTAATGCTATGCTATTATAGACTTAGTGACAACATTCATCGAGGCATTGGCAGAAGGTTGAAACTATAAATAGTAAATTAATATTTTGGAAAAATCGTTTTTTCAATGGCTGTAATTCCGTTAAAAATCGGTTTAGGGTGGATTTTGTGATTTTATAAGCCAGTAAACACAGTCATAGGTAGCAAAACATCTGTAAAAAACTTGACAGTTTTTCGATAAATCTGCAAATTTATACAGTCTATAGCTTTGCATATTTTGAAAAAAATCTGCTAAAATTTACGATTTTTTCTTTATTTCGATGGCTGTAATTCCGTTAAAAATCGGTTCAGGGTGGATTTTATGATTGTATAAGCCAGTTAAAACAGTCCTAGATAGCAAAACATCCATAAAAAAACTTGACAGTTTTTCGATTAATCTGCAAATTTATACAGTCTATAGCCTTGCATATTTTGGAAAAAATTTGCTAAAATTTTGGATTTTTTCTTAATTTCAATGGTTGTAGTTCCGTTCAAAATCGGTTCAGGGTGGATTTTATGATTGTATAAGCCAGTAAAGAAAGTTCTAGGTAGTAAACATCCGTAAAAAAACTTGACAGTTTTTCGATAAATCTGCAAATTTATACAGTCTATAGCCTTGCATATTTTGGAAAAAACTTGCTAAAATTTTCGATTTTTTCTTTATTTCGATGGCTGTAATTCCGTTCAAAATCGGTTCAGGGTGGATTTTGTGATTGTATAAGCCAGTAAAGACAGTCCTAGATAGCAAAACATCAGTAAAAAAACTTGACAGTTTGTCGATAAATCTGCAAATTTATACAGTCTATAGCCTTGCATATTTTGGAAAAAACTTGCTAAAATTTTCGATTTTTTCTTTATTTCGATGGCTGTAATTCCGTTCAAAATCGGTTCAGGGTGGATTTTGTGATTGTATAAGCCAGTAAAGACAGTCCTAGATAGCAAAACATCAGTAAAAAAACTTGACAGTTTTTCGATAAATCTGCAAATTTATACAGTCTATAGCCTTGCATATTTTGGAAAAAACTTGCTAAAATTTTCGATTTTTTCTTTATTTCGATGGCTGTAATTCCGTTAAAAATCGGTTCAGGGTGGATTTTATGATTGTACAAGCCAGTTAAGGTTGTCCTAGATAGCAAAACATCCATAAAAAAACTTGACAGTTTTTCGATAAATCTGCAAATTTATACAGTCTATAGCCTTGCATATTTTGGAAAAAACTTGCTAAAATTTTCGATTTTTTCTTTATTTCGATGGCTGTAATTCCGTTAAAAATCGGTTCAGGGTGGATTTTATGATTGTACAAGCCAGTTAAGGTTGTCCTAGATAGCAAAACATCCATAAAAAAACTTGACAGTTTTTCGATAAATCTGCAAATTTATACAGTCTATAGCCTTGCATATTTTGGAAAAAATCTGCTAAAATTTTGGATTTTTTCTTAATTTCAATGGCTGTAATTCCGTTCAAATCGGTTCAGGGTGGATTTTATGATTGTACAAGCCAGTTAAGGTTGTCCTAGATAGCAAAACATCCATAAAAAAACTTGACAGTTTTTCGATAAATCTGCAAATTTATACAGTCTATAGCCTTGCATATTTTGGAAAAAATCTGCTAAAATTTTGGATTTTTTCTTAATTTCAATGGCTGTAATTCAGTTCAAATCGGTTCAGGGTGGATTTTGTGATTGTATAAGCCAGTTAAGACAGTCCTAGGTAGCAAAACATCTGTAAAAAAACTTGATAGTTTTTCGATAAATCTGCAAATTTATACAGTCTATAGCGTTGCATATTTTGGAAAAAACTTGCTAAAATTTTCGATTTTTTTTTCTTAATTTCAATGGCTGTAATTCCGTTCAAAATCGGTTCAGGGTGGATTTTATGATTGTACAAGCCAGTTAAGGTTGTCCTAGATAGCAAAACATCCATAAAAAAACTTGACAGTTTTTCGATAAATCTGCAAATTTATACAGTCTATAGCCTTGCATATTTTGGAAAAAACTTGCTAAAATTTTCGATTTTTTCTTTATTTCGATGGCTGTAATTCCGTTAAAAATCGGTTCAGGGTGGATTTTATGATTGTACAAGCCAGTTAAGGTTGTCCTAGATAGCAAAACATCCATAAAAAAACTTGACAGTTTTTCGATAAATCTGCAAATTTATACAGTCTATAGCCTTGCATATTTTGGAAAAAATCTGCTAAAATTTTGGATTTTTTCTTAATTTCAATGGCTGTAATTCCGTTCAAATCGGTTCAGGGTGGATTTTATGATTGTACAAGCCAGTTAAGGTTGTCCTAGATAGCAAAACATCCATAAAAAAACTTGACAGTTTTTCGATAAATCTGCAAATTTATACAGTCTATAGCCTTGCATATTTTGGAAAAAATCTGCTAAAATTTTGGATTTTTTCTTAATTTCAATGGCTGTAATTCAGTTCAAATCGGTTCAGGGTGGATTTTGTGATTGTATAAGCCAGTTAAGACAGTCCTAGGTAGCAAAACATCTGTAAAAAAACTTGATAGTTTTTCGATAAATCTGCAAATTTATACAGTCTATAGCGTTGCATATTTTGGAAAAAACTTGCTAAAATTTTCGATTTTTTTTTCTTAATTTCAATGGCTGTAATTCCGTTCAAAATCGGTTCAGGGTGGATTTTGTGATTGTATAAGCCAGTAAAGACAGTCCTAGATAGCAAAACATCCGTAAAAAAACTTGACAGTTATTCGATAAATCTGCAAATTTATACAGTCTATAGCCTTGCATATTTTGGAAAAAATCTGCTAAAATTTACGATTTTTTCTTAATTTCAATGGCTGTAATTCCGTTAAAAATCGGTTCAGGGTGGATTTTATGATTGTATAAGCCAATTAAAACAGTCCTAGATAGCAAAACATCCATAAAAAAACTTGACAGTTTTTCGATTAATCTGCAAATTTATAAAGTCTATAGCCTTGCATATTTTGGAAAAAATCTGCTAAAATTTTGGATTTTTTCTTAATTTCAATGGCTGTAATCCCGTTTGTATAGGCCAGTTGAGACAGTCCTAGTTAGTAAAATTAATAAAAAGTTGACGGTTTTTCGATAAATCACCAAATCTCTAAAATCGCTTCTTTAGTGATATAGCTAATTATTGGCAACTTCTGTTTGTGACAGTTCGGCTTATACCTAAAATGTATAATCTATGACTTAAGAACATTTGCCACATGGTTTCTGTGTCAGTGACGTATATCATAAAAAACAGAAGCAACAACATCAAATAAGACACCCGCTGAGTGAATTTTCGAATTAAATTCTCTTCTCCGTACATATCGTCTATGGGAATAACGCAAAATAAATGGAACGAATGAATGAGTGTCTGGTTTGGTGTATCATGGTTGACACAGCTCATCATATCATTTTTGTATAAATATTTTTGGGGTTAAAAAAAATGTATATTCGTACATAATGTCACCCTTTAATAATTTCGTCCTTCCTTCGACGTTGTCATAAGGATTCAAAATATTAAAAAATATAATAATATTTTAAATTAATTAAACCATAATAAATTCATAATATTAGAAGAAAAAAATACGCGGTTAATGCAGCTGTAATATTTTCTGTGGTTATTTCCATCATCATCACCATTACCACATCACCATCGTCATCATCCGTGTTCCCTTTAAATAATGTAACATTAAAATCACTGGCAAATCATCCCTTATCAATTTCGTATTATGGAAATAATTTTTTTTTATATATTAGAAAAGCCGTGACAAAATTATTTTTCAGTTGCATATTAGATTTTTTTATTTTCTAGTGGCGGAACGAATGTCCCACTCAAATTTATGTCACAATTTATGATCAAATGAATTTTTTTTTTTAGCATTTTTTATTTGTTTAACGTCCAAACACCACAGGGATGAAGTATTTGGTTTTATACATAGAGGAAGTAGACATTTTTTCGCCAAACCATGTTGCCTGCCATGTTGCCACCCACACAGTCGACCTACATTTATCTCGTTACATCGCACTTTGCAGTTTGGATCTTCCCCTGCCACTTACACCAGTTGGTTGTTGTTAGGTCACTTTTTTGTTTCGACGTGACCAAGCCATCTAATTCGGTTGAATTTGATCAATTTGATAATTTTGCAAATTCCGAAGTATTCACTAGTTTTGAATTTTATTCTAATCCGATTCTGGTTCTTTGTTAATTTTATGTGACCATAGGTTAGTGGTCAGCTTTCACTTCCGCAGGTTAGCACTGGTCAATTTAGTACTTTATAAAGCTCAAGTTTGAATGACCGAGATAGACATTTGGTCGCAAAAGTTCCAGATGTGCGTGGCACTAGATAACCAAGATTTGGTCAGTGGTTAAACGGTTATCCAATGATCGCTTCAGTAAAAAATGAGTGCTTTCCAAGCGGTTTCTGGTTATTGTCAACGCTAATATAGTACTGGTTAGAGTATCATTCTTTACCAGCTCTCGCTGTGGTCGCCTTTAGATGGCCAATCGTGCTGTAGTTGTTTGTATCCTTCAAAGGACAATTAATCCAATGGATAGTCAGTTTTGCAAGTTTTGTAAATTTATAAAGAGAAATAAAATAAAATAAAGACTGACTGTAATATTTGCTACAACTTCTGGATAATTCTGGATATTCTATAATATCCATGTAATAGCTTCCCGGTATATCAGGATGTTTTAAAGCATCGGTATTTCAGCGCACGGCCTTTTTTGCTTTGTCTTTTAAAGGTTGATGACATTTGATAACATTTTGTTTACCAAAAGTCTTCGGCGAAATAAAAGAGACCCACCGCCGACGACAGATCATTCTCCAGCAATTGCATATTAGAACGACCAAAATATATCAAATAATGTATCAACTGCCGTAAAACCTTGATTTTACACCAAATGACGTATTAGTGCCGCTTCGTACGAGATCATGTGCGATTTGAAAATTACTAATTTAAATTCCAAAACTATTATTTCTCTCTGTCCTGTAAATTATTGGCCTGCACAAACTATCTCAAAATTCGATAAATTCTTACGAAAAGTAAAACAATTTACGATCACCGTTAACTTCTTCTACTATTACATAGATGTCATTACAACGATCACTTAATTTTTTACATTATCATAAATAAACAAATTAATCAAATTAAATAAAATCGGTCCCAAATCAAAACAAAATTTGACAGTAGCCGAAAAATATAAAATTTGTTTATCAAGATTATGGAAAATACATAAGACAACAACAACAATAAAAAACGATCAAGCGTCATTACCGAAATTCCTATATACACAAACTACGACTGAAAATCTTTAATGTTACCTTCAACTCTACATTTATATAGCATAAATTCTTTGTACTGTTGCGATGATTTATACGAACACCTGGTACGACCCTTATATTGAAAATGTTTTTTTTTTTCAACTTATCGTTGTTATGTGCACATTCAACCGTATTATAGTTTGTTGATTATGATGATCATAATCGTTCCAAATGATTACGATAAGGACCCCATATATGTATACATACAACAATTTTTATTTTTTTTTATGTCAAATCGAATTTCTGTCACAAAATAAAATAAAAATTAGAGAGGACTAGGAGCGGTACAGAGATTTATACACGTTTAGCAGTACAACATTATTTCGCAATGGAGGTACAAATTTTATTTTTTTTAATAACGAGGGGTAGAATATTGTGGATGCTAGGCTATAAATATAAAACTTGAGGATATAACAGCGAATAAGGGTAAATGTAAAAATAAAAACACAGAAATGTGAAGTCATAGGAGGACACAGTAATTTTTTTTATATTTGCTTCTATCCTTTTATAAAAAATTTTTCCGATGCGATACCGAAACGACGATGATTTATACTGGAGTAAGGCGCACGACTAAATATCATACATTTTTTTTTTATTATTTTTGCTCGTTGTAAATATGAAAGGAGGGATTGCAATTTTCGATTTCGGTACGACGAAGTATCGAAGGGGTACGATTTGCGCAATTTCAATATCCTTTTTTTTTTGCTTTTGGGAATCCTTTATTGTTGGTATTATGTACATATACACCACATGTATAATGTATATATACATATATATATGTGAGTATGTGTCTATGTGTTATTTGGGTTGCACATTCACAATTTTTGGTTAATTAAATTCAATTGACAGTGGAATACAAATCTCTGATGGATTACATTTACTTTTTGATTAATTTACTTCATAATTTGTAAACAAGTAAAAATTGTTTTTTTACAATTTTTATTTACGTAACGAAGGAAAGTGAGAATGGATAATTTGGAGCGATGTTTCCCGCCAAATGATAATATTGTGTTCGCTCGTACATTAAACGATTATAAATTATAATTTTTAACCAATAAATCACTAAAATTACAAAAATATGATTAAAAATCGTAAATATGTCGTTAAACACGGTAATAAAATCGAGGAAGATGGTATAGCGTCTTCCCTATAGAGTTTCGATTTTTCAAAATAATTTCCACGATCATCAAGTAGCAAACTAGATGTACGTATAAACCAGATACCATAAATCATTGATGCAAAAGGAAATTAACATAATTTTTTGTAAACGTTTAAAGGGTGATTCAAATGGAAGGAATAATTTTAATTTAAAAAAAAAACAAACTCAATGTTTTTGAAATAATTTTATGTGGTTTTATTTAATTGTTGGCCAAAATGCTGCGGGCCGTGGATTTCCATGGTGTATTGTCCCACCTAATAGTGTCCTATTTGGGATATATGGACGTAGTAAATAGATTTACACTTACAGTCGCATGAATTGCTTAAAAATAATTTTTATCCTTTAACAAAGTGCAAATGGTTTTGTCATTAATGTTCACTTGATAGAATTAAGAAGGTTAAGATCGATCTCTTCGCCCCAAATTTTCAAAATCTTTTGTGCATTAATCAATCAATGACAGACCCAATACCTATTAACAATTGTTAGTAAAAGTTGACTGGTGTACAAAAGAACGTTGCCTCCGTACGAGATTAAGGATACCAAAATTCTCTTAGAGAATTTTCGGGAACGCATTATGAACCTAAATATGAACGTTGTGTATCAAATGAAGGGAACACGTCGAAAATCATAGGGATAAGCGGTCAAAAGCCTATTGCAGGAAAGCTTTTGCTAGAAATAATCGTCAATCTTCCAACTGAGGGGCTACCTACTTATTATTCTTATTCTCAACAACCCATCGTTAATGAAATAAAAGAAGATTCAAATATATCAAAGTAGCGCTAGGAATCTGAAACCTCGAGCGGAAAATCCCTAAAATTAAATAATAATGGTGAGACCAGTTGTTCAAAACTACCTGTTTCCTATATTGGTACATTTTTGGGCACAGAAAAAATGAAAGCAGGTACTAACCGAACATAATCCAGGCAACTGAATATGACGAGGAATAAAGCTAGATAAGTTTATTAACTCCGATATAATATAGCTTCATGGCCTAAATGCTTGCAACAAAAGACTTTTTTATCCAACGTTGCAAAAAGCTTTTACAATAACTAAGGAAACGCCCTTAGAAATGAAGAAACAGTCAACATAGTGTCTAACTAACATATTAACCGAAATAAAGTTTTATCATGATTTCAAGAAGCATAGGCGGACTGTAGCCTACGTACTCCAGCCATTGTCATTATTCTTAAATACCCATTACATAATAAGATTCGGTAGTCATCTTCCACAGTACCTTACCATACATTTCAAAACATCCCATCCTAATTACATTTTATCACAGGAAGTTATTAAATGCAAAACCGCAAACGCTACTGGCAGCGGTTCGCCAAGAATATAGGCCTGTATATGGTGCGACAGTATATGTAAAAAGGTCTGTTAATTGTGTATTAAAAGCTATCGAGCCAGATCAATTCCCTTGACATAGCAAATAGGAAACCTATACCACCCGAAAGAATGACTGCATCACTATGCCTCTCTATACAGTTGACATAAAATGTGCCGACCCGTTTTTTGTTCATTATCAGGCACCAAGTAAAACGTCCTTGTGTCTTTTCATGTTTCGTCACTTAAGCTGTACACCTAGAATTGGCATCTGAAAGGTAAACAAAATAAAATTTTGTTGGCTCATACTATCGAAAAGCCAATGGGTGCTCTAAGTTCTGGACGTACCAAAATATTTTAATATTTTCCCAATTCATTTTTAAGCATACAAATTCGGAAAGGGGTAAGATTTTACAGATTAAAGTAAAGGTAGGTCAATAACACACCTAATAGTGGCCCGATCAACAGCGCATCTCAAAGTGGTTGTAGCGACCATCGCTACACACACAATTAAAATTATTCAGATATTTCGTGCAATTCCAATATAATTCGCTAACGCTACATGTACACTGTACATAAATATATATAGAGCGTAAAATAGCTATTACACATAGCACTCGGTCGCCATGGCCTGATGAGATGACAAATAATTTTTAACAAAATTATTTACGATTCCTCATCAGATCGAAACTGAGCTTTGCTTTGCAAAACATCCAAAATCTGAATAATTAAAAAAAAAATAATGACGTCAACCGCCGTCGTTATATATTAACCAACTAAATATTTTTAGGTATAAAAAAAAAGGTTTGGTCATTGCAGCCTGATGAGTGCTGAGAGACAGAATTTTTTAATTTGTTTATCAAATATAAATTTTAATTCGCATATTCTCAATTGAGCTTGAAACCGAACAAATTTGCTTCGTTTCATTGTTCGTTTACAATGAAACGAAGCAAATTTATTTAGTCAACTAGGCAACACACCAAACCCGCCGCAGCGGTTCACCAAAAATTAATTCTTAACTGATCAGATCAGGAAATTAGTGACTTTTTATTTTAAATAAAAAAAAACTTGCTAAAATTTGTTTTTATCAGATTACAAACTAACGCGTTTATATTTTAAACTGTTCGATTTTAAACTCCAAGGGTTTCGTTTTGAACCAAAAAATTTGAAACGTTTATAATTTAGAGTTTGAAGCATTATATTGACAATTTTTAAACTTCTAAGTTAGTTAATCTAGATTTTTCAAAGTTTAAATATTAAACCGAAATTGTTTAGGACCTATATGCAGTCAAAAAAGTTTTAAAATTAGTCTCGATTTTTTATCGTGATGCCAGAATAATAGGGACACAATGTTTCCGATATCCTTTATCTAAGTTCGTATCCTGGTGTAAAAGCAACAAGAAAACTCTTATACCGTAGAAACTATTGGCCTGAGACGAATGTTGACACCGGATATTTGAGTTAATGCATATCTTGCCCAAAATCAAAAACTTTACGTCATACTAGATAGCAGTTCGGATGCTATGCCTTACCCAATATGAGATTTGAACATATACAGATTGACACAGAGGGCTCCTTGCCTTCATAGAGTGGTTTTCACAAGGACATTTGTTTCAAAACTTGTGACATTTCTTGGATCTCATAGATTACGATCATCACCTTATCATCCCAGTAGCAATCATTCTACTTTGAATTTGTTCTGCATTTGTTCTGCACCGAAATGCTCCGATAAGCATAATTTGTTGCATATAGTCAAAAAAGTCTAGCAAAAGCTAGGATTGTGTGTGAGATTGATCAGACGAACAAAAAAAAATTTAATTGACTACATCGATCAATGCAGATTATTACGACAGGTAATTATTACATAAATACAGAAGGTGGTCAGTTGGAAGAGGTCTGCCATCGTCTGAATCATTGATTGAATTTTACTAAAGTATTAGTTCTTACTCCAAATTTTCAATTTGCATTCTGTTTACATTCCAACCGCTATAGTAGACCAAAATCTAGACAGTATCATCACAACATTCCACTTTAAAACATTTTCTGTTCTATATAACAGAAACGATTTATAAAGATTATGATCAATATAAAATTCATAACTTGTAAATTATCAACCCTTTTTGATATTATGCAAATCTCAAACCAGATCGAATCAAGATTTTTGTCCAGTTTTCCCCCAAAAATTTTAATGTTGTCTGTATCGAAAAAATATAAAAAAAAACTTTGACCGTATATCGTTCGTTCGACTATAATGTCCGTTGTACCACCCAAAACTTTTCGTATATGGCGAGACCTTCAATTTAGAGAATTAAAAATTTTCATTTCATTTGGAAAATACAAAACAATTCCGACGATATTTTGTAATTTTTCAAAGGGGATTCCTACATCCATGCCTATATAGAGCGAGATTTTATTAAGTGAATTATGAACTCCGTACACATACATATAACTGACAAAACTACTGTACTGTTAATTCATAGTTTTTTTTTTTAGTTAATTTACAGTTCGATGAATTGGACTTGATTTCAATTTCTTCTTATATCCGTCTTGTTCTTCTTCTTCTTCTTCTTCTTGTACAGCGTCGACATATTTTTTCCGCTATTTGTATTGTTCGAATATTTTTATTTTGATCGGTTTGGTTTTATTTATTGTATAGAAAATGAGAAAATCGAAACAATTGATTTATGAGGTCATATATGCGATTTTTAAATATGGAACCATAATTTATCGATTTATGAATTATGACGAAAGGGGAAAAACTAGTAACGTAATTTTCCCGCGAATATAACTTTACATTTATATTGGGATGGAGTATTTTATTTAGTCTGGGTATGATGTTCGGACGTTATGGATATCTGAAATGGAAACTGGTGATCGACTGTACAAAATTGAAAATATTTAATATTTCGTGGAAAACGTACAAATATTAAATCATAATCACGTTCAACTTCTTTAAAAAAAAAACTGTATCTTTCAACGGCTTTACAAATATAAATATCATTTTTAACTCTAGAATACATATAATCTAACTGACATCTAAATAAATTACCTCTAATTTATGAGAAATTAAAAAGAATATACGCACCGAGAAAAATTATTAATTTTCATTGTGTACAACAGAAATTGGACGGATGGATGGATGGATGGATGGATAGATGGATGGATGGATATTAAAAAATGAATTCGATTGGACGAAGAAAAACACTTAACACTTATGTATATATGTTATATGTGTATGGGTACACTAAGATGATGTAAAAAGAATGCCGATATCGGTCGGTGGCAATTTGTCCAGATTAGTTATGCCATGAATATTATTAATCATTAAAATGTATTTCATTTGTTTTTTTTTTTAAGATTCTTTCATTCATTTTTCATCTTACAAATTTTAAATATAGAGACGAATGTGTGTGTACATTTAAGACGTTCTCGTTAAAGAGACACCTGCAGAATGTCTTGGAATGTTAATTAAGGATATTTAACAGAAGAGAATAAATTTATAATTTTTAATCTATCTTAATAATTTCTTTTGTAAGTGACACGTACCGAACGCATTTTGGTAAAACGTGAGTAAGAATTTTTAAGGATAATGACGTGTATTAAATGTGAATACAAATTTATCGATAGAGTGCTGATAATTTATGCAATCGGTAAATAACAAAACAAAGTTTTATTTTTTAATCTTAAATGATGCAGATTATGGGTCAATCCAACTCCGGAAATATTTTTATCGTTTCGTTTTAGTACAATGTATAAATTTAAATACGCTCGTATATGGCTTGTATATATAGGTAGAAGTGTTGATTTTACATTGAAATGTGCGCTAATTTGTGTTAGCAGAATTTTTGTATCTCCATTAATTTCGTTTAAAGAAAGAAAAAATTTGCAATTGCACTTTTCTGCAAAATCATTATCATCATCATTATAAGCAGTACCTTTATTATGTTGGTTTTTCTATACAGTACTGTGCAATGAAATCAGAACAGAATGAATTTTTGACCAAATAAATCCCAACGGTTCGAAAACCACTTCGAACCGTTTTATGGTACAAATGCTCGGGCAACTGTCTTAGTCTCTTGAATTGAAATCGGCACAGCATTTTATTAGATCGACCAGATTGGTTTGTTTGGCAAGATTTGTCATTTTGTAACCGGCAAAAAGGTTTTAATTTTGCCAGCAGTTTTGGGAACTAGATATTTGATTACTGCAGATAATTATTTTTGGTCTGGTTTGACTCCTTCAGTCGTTATATAACATGACTTAGATAAGTAATTTCTTTACGGAGTAACTGACATTTAGTTGGAATAACTTTAAAATTATTCTGGCGAATTTTGACTGTCAATCAAAAAATGAAATCAAAAATCTTTCACGACCACTACGTCGGTAAACAAAACATTTGATACCATTCTGACCACATCCGAGAGAAATTGTAATGCCCAAAAGTAGTACTAAAAGCGGTTTACTTCTATTTGAATCGTCTAAAGGTATACTCGATGAAAACCATCAGCTATAGTCTTTTAAGCTAAAATATGATATTTTCCCTAGTTTTATCTTTCCAAACTTATCATTTTGTCTCTTCCGTATTCGATTTTTTTCGGAATTATTAAAAGGCTTGGTTCAAATATTTTTTATTTTAATATTTTTGAAATTTGTAAGTTAACTATTCAAAATCAGTGAATTCACGTGCATTTGTGATTTTTTACTCTCCACAAACGTCCGGACTACTCGACATTGGGTTGCCAAATTAAAGCCAATTGGTTCGATAAATAATCAGCCATGACCCGTATGTTACGCGTTACCGAAAGGCAAAGACTGCTGGAAACATCACCAAACGGGAAAACCCAAACAATTTCTCGTCGATCAAGAACCTGGTCTTTTTGCTAATTTCATTTGCCGAATTTTACATCGAAACTTTTGTCTCCTTATAACTGATGCAAAAACTTAAGGTAAATGACCATAGACAACAACAAGTGTTCACTGATAGAGCTCTGGATCAGTTGAAAATTGGCCGTAAAAATCACTTTTAGTGATGAGGTCAATTTTTGGATGATATGGGATACCGACAACATGTGGTTTCAACAGGAATTTTTTGTGGAGGCTACGTGTTACACAATTGTGGCATGTGGTGCATACCACAATTGGCGAGTGGTTTGAGGGCATCGAGGTCTTTCGTCGATTTAACGTCTCTAGACTTATTCCTTCCGGCTATTTTAAATTGTAGGTCTGGGAATAAACTCAAAGTCAACATAACGAACGAACGCCAGCCAACAATTTTAGCCAGATGTCGTAAACTCATCAAAAATTTAACCGTCCAAATATGTGCCACCAAGCACAATGCTGAAATGGTTACCGTTGACCTATAATTTCTTTAAAATCGTTATAAAATTTTATGGTTTCAGATGCACCAATACAAATTTCAACCAACAAATTTAAGAGCAAAATTAAAAACGGGAACAAATCAAGGCAGAAAGGACAATAACAAATCGCTGATGTAATTGAACTTAAAGATAGAATGTGGGAGGTCAAACTCTAATCTAAACAGTTAGTATAGCAACGTAAAAAAAACGATGTGATGAATCAATGATTTGCCTAGTGGCACATCACTCGATGGTTTTAGTAATTCCAAGATGAGCTGTGGGATAGGGTCATCATGCGGTTGTTTAATAAGGTCATTGCGCATATCCAATGGAACTATTAGTCTCTAGGCCTTTTAGTACGCATCGAGCTTAACGTAATTACTGAAAATGTATAACCCTCGATATACGCACGAAATACATTTTCAAAAAAATATTTAAGTATGTCCTCAATTTTCCCTGTCCTAATTTTAGGAGTTGATGTGAGCAGGAGGTCTTCTCTCACAACATTCCAAGGAGTTTTGTAGATTTAAGAGCAGACTAACTTTTAGTGACATTGAATGTATGCCCTGCCTTACACAACAACCAACTGCCTTGCTGAAGTAGAGATAAATGCTCTTGCCACGTTGCAAACATAATAAGCAAGTCATCTAGGTACAGGAAGATTCGATCGTAAAAAGATTTGGAATCACTCGATTCTTTAGTCAGTACATTCGTTGTGGGGCCTTGCATAACCTAAAAGGCAAATTGGTAAATCTCGTAATTAGGTACATCGTACGATCGGAAACCGTTTTTATCTTTGGAACCTTCGAAAATGTATCGAGTTTAATTCAGGCGGCTTAGCAGACTTACGTTATTAGGTAAAGGATAAGAATCCTTTCTGATAGCCAAGTTTACTTGATTTAATACAACTTTATTTTTCCGTTGGCCTTACAAACCAATGTAACTGGGACTTGCAAGAGTTTCTTTCAACTGTGATCCTAAAGCTTCATTTAAAAATCCTTCAGTTTAAGACATAAAAGGTGAGAATCTTGTAGAGGAACGATTCTTTCTGGTTTTGCTCGATCCATGTCCTTTTGGCTGTTTATGGTGCTGATTCAATTGGGAATGATAGGTATTCAAATGTCTTTTATATAAGGAACTGTTTGGGTGACCGAACAATATTTATTTCATGTACTTCCGCTTTCCGCTGGTGGTTCCGTTAGTTTTGATTATAAGCCTAGCACCGGTACGTGTCCTTCTTCGTTTACAAGAATTTGAGTCCAGGTCACATATTCTGACGCATAATTCTTATGAATTCTGTATCGGAATATGGAAGCTGAAAAGAACTAGATATCATGGAAATGTTGAAATGGTTCGCTAAAATTTGGTCATTATACTTGAAGTTCCAGTGTTTCTGAGTCACTGTCCTTAAATTCAAATTTGGCAAATATAAGGTATTAGCGGCAATATTTAAAGAATCAAAATATAAAATATTGATATAGGGGTAAAGTAGGAATTTGATTGATGAGATATCAAAGCGGGAGTTAGAGGAATTTATCAGTGGATGAAGTTCCGTAATGATGTGTCATATTTGAAATCATTTTACATTTCACGATATCTATATTCAATCATAAATATTGAATTCATTGGTTTTGCGGATGCAAGTGAAAAGACGTACGGAGCTGTGATTTATACAAGATGCTGCTTACCTAATAACAAATTCTATACTGCTTTACCCTGTGCCAAATCTCGTGTTGCCCAGCTAAGTAAAATTAATCTACCGCAATCTACAGAAAACTGGAATGTTGAGCACATCCGAAATAGAGGCGGGATTACTGACAACCATCGTCATTGTACAAAATGAACAATTTCATGATGAATTTCAACTATTACGAAAGGGAAGACTGATTTTAAAAAAATCCATTGAAATCGCTGTCAGTATTGGTAGATCAAGATAGAATTTTGCGAGAGGGTAGCCGGTTTCAGCAATCAACACTTCCTAACATAAAACGAAGCATCCTGTTCTACGCCCCTTGAATCATTGCTCCACTATAAAAATTTTAGCTAATCAATGGAAGGTATCTGGTCAGTGAGGTATTCCAAAAATGAATAGTGTGTTTTAATGCCCTATTAAAAGTTATCAACTTCAGAAATTGGGTAATCTGCCAGCAAGACAAATTCAACCATCCTCGCCATTCGATACGACAAGTATCGATTTTTGTGGATCACTATATATCGGAATCTGCAGCAAATCTACTAAATTTCAACTAAGGCACATTATGGGTGAAGCACATTTGACTTATAAAGAGCTATTAACCACGCTAAAACAAATCGAAGCCATGCTAAACTCAAGGTTTTTAGTTCCGTTGTATAATCCAGATGATTTTTGTGCTTTAACTCCGAAATTTTTTTTGATTGGGTGACATTAATGTCATTACCACAACCAAACCAAAAATTCTTCCTGTTGAAAGATGGGAAATAGTTGATTCTCTCGTGTAACATTTTTCGGTTCGCTGGACCAAAGAATATGTTATTTCACTACAATACCGTCGTGAATGCACAATCGAGTTACTAAATTTAAAGAAAGGACCGCTAGTGATTATTAAGGAAGAAAATCTTGCACCATGCAACTTGGATGCATTACATCCAGGAAAAACGGCAAGGTTAGAGTGGCTGCAGTACCATACCAGTAAAACTACATCGTCAAACTAGGTCCTCTACCGGTGGACGTTGGAATTATTTTTGACGGATGTTTCCATCAATGTGAGGAGTTTGCGTGTACAATAAAAAATTCTATGTATTAGCCTTACCGTGAATTCTACAAAAACCTTTTTTTCGGCTATTCAGCATTCTTGACTATCACATTTCTAGCGGTTGCATTTCTTACATTATGTCATCGGGCCCAAAATCCAACATTCAGTCTAGTTATTTGGATAACTCGGCTTAGATAGCGGGTTATAGCGGATATAAGTATCGTTATATTCTTCATGTTTCGGCACCGTACTGGCTCGGTGCTGGTTCTTCATGTTTCGGCACCGTAATGTTCATTACCTATAACTGCATTCTAATGATTTGAATCTAGATTAATCTCGATTTTAAATATTATGTTTGCCGTAATTTGAAATTACTTATGGACAGTAACCGCGAGTCTATTTAGCTTGTTTCGTATATCATTGGTGAAAACTCCCACTGGTCCAAATTGCATTGCACAGTACTGTATTATATATAAAAATATACCCACACATACATAAAAGTGAACATTAAAGTCAGTACAGTTGTTATACGTTTGATGGAAATCAAAATAGGAAAAACTAAAAAAGAAAAACTAAACAATAATAGCACGAAATTCAACTGGTGATCTATTGTGTAAAGTTGGATTTATTAATTCAATAGAATTTTTTATTTTTTTTTATTTGTATCATTACAGCATTATGTGTCGTCTATCTATGATGTTAAAAACATACATCACACTTATAAAAAAAAAAAAATGTTAAATTGTTCTTTTTAGCGAGTGGGATTGTTGCATATGTCTGATTACATCTTAAAAAATTGAATGGTGCGGTTAGAATGACCGTTCGCCTTCAACGAATTAAAATTCCATCAATCACTTGACTGATTAACTTTTTTTTTTTTTTTCATCTTATAAATCAACGTTAATTACTTTTTAATTATATTGTAACGTTCGTGGCTATCGATAGTGGTTAATTTTCTAAACTATAATTAATAAGATGCTGTCAAGATATAATTTCAAGTTTTACACGTATATCTTAATTTTGGTTGATTAGTATAGAGTGTGGTACGTACGGTTATAATGTCTTAATAATAAGAATGCGATATCTTTTTTTTTATTTTTTTTTTAAATTAGTTAAAAGTCCGTTTCAAATTCGGAACCCTTCCATATATAAATAAAACACGAAAAAATGTATATCCTTTGCGCCATATACACAAACCATTCGAACAAAACCAACAACATTTGATTTATTTGGTAATAAAATATACGCGAGACTAGAAAGTCCGCGCAAAAACAATAAAATCTTGTTATACGCATACGATATATAGGTATAGCAAGCAGTTCTTCTTATCCTTTTACCATCGTTTCGTACACATAAAAAGGAAACACGAAAATCATAATATCGTGTGAATATTTTAGTACGCGACCCCTTCAATTATGTAGTTTTTCGACTCGTACACTGTATATAAATCCCCGATGTATACGCATATATGAGCGTATATAGACTTTCTCGCGGATAAAACGCGTATTTATGGCAGTGGTAATAAAATTTTGAAAAAAACTCGAGGGTTGATTTCAAGAAAGACGCGGTCGAATGAGCATTACACAACGAAAATTATGTGAAATACGTGTATATGTATGAGATTTAGACCATCTCAAATAAATCACAAACCAATAGAATTACAACAAAAAATTTACATAATCGTTAAAATCAGGGTTGATATTTTTGTCGGTGAATCCTGTTTACGCTATATATTTACGAGTGTTTATATATGCATAGGTATTCGTATATATGCAGTTTGGTGGGAGATTAAATTAAATATTACGGCTAGTTTTTGATTACCCGAGAGAGATAACATAGTGACGAAATGAAATTAATCAGTTCCACTTTAAACTTGATTTTTTTTTTTTTTAAGATTCTATATATTATCCCGTCTAATCAGATAAAATATTGACCGTTACACCGTTATGTATATGATCCTAATTTAATGCAGAAATGCAACTAAATTCACATGACGTCGAAAATATTAACAAACGAGAATATGCTAATCTTTGAAGATTAAAAGGGATACTGCTTTTAACGGTCATTTAATGTGTTGCCTTACGCTAGTTAATGTTTAGGAGATTAGTTAATTTTCTGAAAAAATTTCAAAATTGTAAACCGCTATACGCCGTTTTCTGCCAAAGTGGTTCTGCGCGGTTGCTCGATACTATGTCTAATATTGATAAGTGCTCAAAGGGACATTCTTGTAGGGGCTACTAAAGATTTTCATATTGTTTGTTACACAAAACTTTAAAATTAACATAAATTAGATTTTAAATAAAGTAATTTAACATTACAAATCAATTGAATTAACCGTTTAATGACCAATACGCCATGTAATCGCTGAAAATCTAATTTATATACATTTTATTTGATACAAAACTTTAAAATTAATATAAATTAGATTTTAAATAAAGTGACTTAACATTACAAAACAATTGAATTAACTGTTTAATGACCAATACGTCATGTAATCGCTAAAAATCTAATTTATATACATTTTATTTGATACAAAACTTTAAAATTAATATAAATTAGATTTTAAATAAAGTGACTTAACATTACAAATCAAATGAATTAACCATTTTATGACCAATACTTCATGAAATCGCTGAAAATTTAATTTATATACACTTTATTTGATACAAAACTTTAAAATTAATATAAATTAGATTTTAAATAAAGTGACTTAACATTACAAATCAATTGAATTAACCGTTTAATGACCAATACGTCATGTAATCGCTAAAAATCTAATTTATATACATTTTATTTGATACAAAACTTGAAAATTAATATAAATTAGATTTTAAATAAAGTGACTTAACATTACAAAACAATTGAATTAACCGTTTAATGACCAATACGTCAAGTAATCGCTGAAAATCTAATTTATATACATTTTATTTAACACAAAACTTTAAAATTAATATAAATTAGATTTTAAATAAAATGACTTAACATTACAAAACAATTGAATTAATCATTTTATGACCAATACTTCATGAAATCGCTGAAAATCTAATTTATATACACTTTATTTGATACAAAACTTTAAAATTAATATAAATTAGATTTTAAATAAAATGACTTAACATTACAAAACAATTGAATTAACCGTTTAATGACCAATACGTCAAGTAATCGCTAAAAATCTAATTTATATACATTTTATTTGATACAAAACTTTAAAATTAATATAAATTAGATTTTAAATAAAGTGATTTAACATTACAAATAAAACAATTGAATTAACCGTTTAATGACCAATACATCATGTAATCGCTGAAAATCTAATTTATATACATTTTATTTAACACAAAACTTTAAAATTAATATAAATTAGATTTTAAATAAAATGACTTAACATTACAAAACAATTGAATTAATCATTTTATGACCAATACTTCATGAAATCGCTGAAAATCTAATTTATATACACTTTATTTTACACAAAACTTTAAAGTTAATATAAATTAGATTTTAAAAAACTGATTTAATATTACAAAACAATTGAATTAACCGTTTTATGACTTATACTCGAATTGTTGTACATACAATCCAACTGTTTAATAAAACAACAACAACACATAGTGAATGATAACCAAGATAATTGGTAGAACACCAATTGTAAAGATTCATCAAAATTGAATCACTTCAAACATATAACTACCAAATTCAAATTTTATTTAACCTCCAATTAAGTCACCATTTTAATATATAAAAATTTTAATGTATTTAAAACTCACTCAGGACATTAAAATTGGTCTTGTAAAACTTACAATAAAAATAATAAATTTTTAAAAGTTTTACCATAAATCAATTTTTTATGTAACCCTTTGTCGAGCTTAAAATCGTAAACTCATACTCGTCATCTCGAATGGTTACATATTATAGAACCGTACATAAATTATGTAGAGGTTTGTCTTAACACCATAAATCGTAAATTAAAAGTTAATATTTGTTTTAAGGTAAGGAATACAAAACCGAAAAATTTTCAAAAGGCTATTTTTAACGCAACAATGCAACAACATTATTTCCGCGAATTAAGGACACAATGGCGGAAAATAAAAAATAATTACCTGCGCATTAGATGGCATCCGTTTTGTGAAAGGTATAAATTCGGTATTAAATTGCAATCAGTTAAATTCTTAATAAAATTTCCACTCAACATAAAACCAAAACACTAAATCATAATTAAATTTGCTTTCGATATGTTGAATGTGTTACCCGTCGTCGAGTCGACTGTCCCCTATTAAAATATTGTCAACAGCTGTTTGTTTCTTTTTAAGATGAAGACATTTTTTGGTCTCGATGTAATTTTTATGATTTTAATAATTTATGTTTTTTGATTAACATGAATTATAACATGTAAAAAAGGATAAAATGAAATCATATATCCCGACCGAACCTATATATAAAATGTTGACAGAAGGAACTACATTGATGATGGATGTACAAAGGTACATATATACATATATATATAGAAAATATTTATGGGTTCATGAAAATAATTTATAGTACTGGTATATGGCCTGAAGTTACTGAAGCAGAAATAAAAATACATCGTGAGAATTGACCTATACCAACATATGCATAACACCCAGTTCATTAATTTTTTTTTATGACGTTTTGTCTAATTGAAATCCTCTTGAGTAAAATTAATTGTGATGGCGCACACAATAAAACAGGATTGAAATTATTTCGCGTAGAAGCAGAAATTTTAATCATTCGCACTTAAAATTATTAAACAACCGTATAAAATTACTGAAAGACGATAACACTGGAGATATATGGAATTCATCATCAAATCTTCCTAACGAATAAAAAAAAAATCCAGCGCCAACAATAAAAACAATTCAGACATTGTGAATCTATCATTTACTTATACACATATCTACATACTGAGTGAAAAGAAGATGAATTTGAATGGGAGGACACGGAGGGTACAAGAAAACAATAAAGTTCAAATTTTTATTTATTTTTTTTTTTTAAATTGTCATATGCATGAATATTGTTTGTCATAATTCCAAAGACAAAAATAAAAATATACTTGTTGAAATTATTATGATGAGGGCCATGTCGTGGCATCATATCGAGCGAAAATTTAATTTCTCTAAAGTGTATATGTGCGATATGAAAAAATAAAAAAAAAATTTCCGTCTCATATCCTTTCGTGTCGTGAACAAATAAAAATGCTTTTAAATCCTCCCGTTCTGCTTTTAAACTACATTAACTTATGGATGATTTACTCGTCAATCGAGTTAATTTATCTACACCATTTATAACTGGCATGCAGGAAGAAGATAGCTAAAAATGTGACATAGTCCGGTCGAAATTACGACAATCATTGATTATGGCGGATATTGCGAACGGCAATTAAGGATATGAAATATCATCCTCATCCTGATAAAAAAAGAAGAAGTATACCATAATATTATCGGCCACTAATTCGTGTCAGTAGTGTCAACCTATTCTGATGTCATTTCGGTTGGTAAATTGCAAATATAACCATTTCGGTAGTCGATACCATTTCTACTGTAAACTCATAGTTTGGAACACTTTGCCAATCTTAAATTGTATGACCCTAAGCGTGAGTTAAAGCTGTTTGTACAATTTTTTTCCCAATATAAGCAGCTAGGGTTTGTTTTTACAGATGCGTGTAATGTATATCATTTTTGAAAGGTAAAGATCTTCTATTAGACTGTCAAGCGTTATATTTGGCTGCTGAGCAATTAAGATCTTCTTTAACCGTGGCTCGAATACCATATAGAACGATAGGTATTTTTGAGCTCCAATATATTGTATTACTTCGAGCTCGGAGGGCAGCTTTAAGCTGTCGATGTAATCGTTCGACCATGCCATTTGCTTAAGGGTGATAAGTGGTTGTTCATATGCGATGAGATCCCAGAAATTCGACAAATAGTTTGGATTCGAATTGTGTTCCTTGGTCGGTCATGATTTCAAGCGGAACGCCGAATCGGGAAATGTAATTGTTTACGAATGTTTTGGCCATGGTCTGTGCTGGTATATCGCTGATGCAATATGCCTCGGGCCATCGAGTAAATCTGTCGACACAGGTTAAAAGATATGTATATCCGTTGGACGATGGAAGAAGTCCCACTGTGTCCATGTGAATATGTTCAAATCGACCTGATGGAATTTCGAATTGTCCTAAAGGTGCCTTTGTATGCCTTTGGATTTTCGAAATTTGGCAGGACAAATAAGATGGTGTCCAGTAGTTTATGTCTTTGTTTATACTAGGCCAGAAGTATCGAGCAGTAACCAGTTTACGAGTAGCGCGGATACGTGGATGTGAAATACTGTGCAAAGATTCAAAGATTGTATGACGGAGCGACTCTGTGATATATGGACGATTGTTTCCTGTTGATGTTTCGCAGTATATCTGAAAGCCAGGCATTTTAAAAAGCTCTAGTTTATAATTGCTTGAACTAGCGCCAGAAAGTAAATTGTGAAGTTCTAAGTCTGCTTTTTGTGCCTGAATGAACGTGTGATAGTAATTTGCTTCAACTGTTTCGATTGTGTTTGTTTGATTGTTGTCGAGTGCCGCTTCGTTGTCGATCGTACGGAATAATGTATCCGCCAAGACATTGTCTTTACCTTTCACATGCCGGATATCTATGGTAAACTGACTGATGTAATCCAAATGTCGTGCTTGTCTAGGATTACGTTCAGTTTTAGACTGAAGTGCTCAAGTCAGAGGTTTGTGATCGGTGTAGATGGTAAAATCTGGTGAAGATGGAAAATGATTCCCAGCTTACGTTTTTGTATTGTTGTAGTACTGATCCGACAGCAGTGTTTGATGCATCGGTTGTGATACTAAACTTAGCGTCGTTCAGCGGATGTACTAACAAGGTTACGTTTTCCAATTTACTTTTGAGTTGTGTGAATGCATTTTGGAATTCTTCGGGCCCAAAGTAATTTTTAGCTGTTTTGGGCTTCTTTAGCAGAGTGGCCTTTTGGATGTGGAGAATCGGGTAACGATCTGGTACTGTGACCGTATTAATGCTCACAAAGTTAAAATGCCATATCTTGCTAGTTTCGATGAGATATACTGTGTAAACTTGGTACACCCCTAAATGGAAAAATTTGTTATGTTTTAATAGCCTTTCTATTTGTGTGCCGAGAAATTAACTAACCCACAAACCGTGTGAAGAATAGCAACATAAAAATATCAGAAATTAATTTGTTACTAAATAATTTCCATATAAAATATAAGCGATTTACATTTATACAAAGGGGTATTTTGCTGTCAACATTAAGGGTTTTGTTTTGCCGAAGTGTAGGTTGAGCATTCGGTGATTGCATTGACCTCTGCGTCACCGCTATAGCAGTGCGTCCTCAATTCTGACATCAACAAAAAATTTAAAAATACTTTGCTGTTCTTTTTACAAGTGCAGATTTTGCTATTTCAATAAATAAAACAGGCAATATAGTCAATAAAACAGGCAATATAGTATCGTCAGCAAAAGATAGTGCGGTCTACCTCCTTGAATTTAATATGAGTCAGATAAAATATGAAAAAACTAGACTGAATGGGCAAAAACGGTATTTCATAAAAATATACTTGATTCGGTTACCTTTATTTCGATTTCTAATCAAAAGGGGAAGTGTTTTTATAGGCTTGCAATTAAAAATGAACCATTCGTTTTTATGGTGGTCAAGCTAGGACTAAAATTCGTTACTCTTTGCAAAATAACCGAAATGACATTGTTATATTTTGATCAGAAGGCAAGATTATTTATTTCTCCCAATATAGTTCAGCAGATGGACTTTAATCAAGTCACTGTAAACATTTGTGGCAGATTTTTGCATGTAATAGATTGAAATAAATTAACATAACGTCAAAGCCATATGCCTTGGTTGTATATTTTCTGTATTTTCAATGCAAAATTTCAATGTGAATTATTCCGTTTTCTACTTTAAGCTATAGACTGCTCCCAAAAATTAATTAAATGGATTCACTCTGGGCCTCTCCGCATGTCTAATGGTAATATAATTAGTTGATTGGAAGTAGACAAATTTTGACGATTTTGTCTTCACAATTCTTCCGTCATTGTTTTGATAGCAACCACACGGACTAAAGAGTTGCTATATCTGAATGAGATTCCATGTGATTTGACACATTGCCCACTTACCACAGCTAGAAACACATTGCCCGCTTACCACAGCTAGTGGTAAGCTGTCTTCCTTGATGACGACGAATTATTCAATATAAATTTCGTTTTGAATGTCGAACCAATTCTGTCGTTGTTGCAAAGAGGTAAAATATTCCAGAGACTAGGACTTCCAAAAACCTTCCAGTTGTTGCTTAATATTTTCCCACTTAATCAATCGGGACTCGCATAAATGACTTCGACGTGATTCCGGTAGTGCAGTAGGGGCTCTCCTATTAGGAGATTTAATTAATTAATTGATTTTGATAAAGTTAACCAGATTGCTTCCGTTTTACCTTGTGATTTCAACAATAGCTCTTTTTCTGGTAACAAATCCTCTCAATGCAGCGATGTTTACCTCTGTCGTCACATTGACAATTTCAATGTGTACCGCATTGACAAAAAAACATACGAATAGTACCATGAACCTTTGACTATTTTGCTAGGACCACGGTTTTGTTTGCCTTGATTTATATGAAATCGGAAGATAAATCTCGCCTAAATCTAGGGTAATTTCGTAAAAATTTTTTTATGAGATTACCCTAAATTTAGGTAGATCCCCCATAAGTTGCTTGGAAGTACTTAAATTTTGTCGTAAACAACTCATATTTGCCGATATACTTTCTAATCTTATGAGAACTCAAGATCCAAAATCTTTGGCGGAGCGGGCTCAATAATAAGGTTGGCTTAACTATGGTATAACTGCGATTGAAGACATATCTTATGATATTGTGAAATGTAATGATGGTTTTGGTATCGAATGGACTCCTCCACAGATGTTCTCCGACCCGAAATATACCTTGTTTATCTAATACTGAAGTTAATAAACGGAATCCACGATTTTTTTATTTGGTCATTTGACCTCATCACCGACCCCCATTCGTTGGTATTTAGAAACTTGAACCCATTTAATAAAAAATTCTTCGGATGTCTATATATAGGGGTTTCCAAAAAGAGGTTTCATTTTTATATTTAAAAAAACGAGTATTTTTTAAGATAAATCAATGAATGTTTACTTCACTGTAAAAAGGAAGGTATGCCATTACATTTGAAAACGATATCAGCCAAATGGCCACCACGGCTACGCTTGCAGCACTATAACCTTTTCATGAAATTTTTCATAACCAATTTGCACATTTGTGGCTATATGTCCTCGATAACTTCACCAATTCCATCTTTAAGGTCTTGAATCGATTAGAGCATTGTCACGTGGCTCCAAAGAAAAAATTCTAAAGGTGTTAAATCACAAGATGTCGGTGGCCGATTGTGATCACCTTTTCGAGAAATAACTCGGTTAGGAAACTTTTCTTGCAAAATTGCGATTGTTTCGTTACTTGTGTGGCAAGTAGCATCGCCTTGCTGAAAATAAACGTCCTCCACATCGATATCTTCTAATTCCGGACTTAAAAAATCATTAATCCATTCAACAAATGAGGCGCCAGCCTCATTTCCGAAAAATTAAGCTCCAATCACGCCAGCCCAAAGCCGCACCAAACAGTGACACTTTGATGATGGAGAGGCTTTTAAATAATCATTCTTGGATTTTCTGTGCCCCAAATGCGACAATTCTACTTATTATCGAAGCTTCCGAGGTGAAAATGGGCCTCATCACTGAAGATGATTTTACGATGAAAATTCGGATTATTTTGATGCATTTGAAGAACCCAATCACCGAAGATACGACGTTTATGGTGATCGACCGGTTTGAGTTCTTGTGTTAACTGAACTTTAAAAGTCTTAAGACCTAAATTTTCATGCCAAATACGGTGTAATGTCGTTTTTGATATGTCTAACTTCAAAGATTGAAGATAAATCGACAAACCTGGGTTTTCTTCAACACTATTGGCTACAGCAGCAATATTCTCAGTTGTTCTTGAGCGACGCACACGGTTTTGATTCTTCACCTCACTAACTTGTCCCAACAGATCAAATTTTTCTACACAGTTTCATTATTGCCGGCCGAGAAGGTGCTTTACGATGACCAAAAAGTGCTTTAGTTTTGCGAACTGTGACGCAAAATTTTCACCATTTTTGTAGTGCATTTTAACAATTTCAGTGCGTTGTTGAAGCGTGTATCGTATCATTTTTAGTAATGGCGTATATGTTTTACTTGTCAAATGTCAAAAGATGACAGCTTCAAATTTGACAGCTGCCCAAATAGCAGGCTATTCAAAATGAAACTTCTTATTGGGTAACTCTTTACAATTGATCTAAAGTAAAGGAAGTTCTAGGATGGTAATGGAAAAACGGGCCAGATTAGTTTAGTCTCCAAACAATTCTCTGGAAATCCCAGTTTCTGGTACCTTATCCATGTGTTCCAATCTCCAATATTCGTTGAATGCAATGTTCGAGGTTTGGCATTACCTAAAACCACAAAATAATAAAATCATCAATTAGTCGATAACAATAAATGCACAAAGACAATGACCAATAAAATGATTGGAGATTGCAATACAAGAAACAAACGAATTTAAGGATCAGAGAGGTAATTTAATTTAGCAATACAAATCTTGACCAAACTTCAAATTTTTTCGATCTCCTGTGAAATATTACTAGAAATCGGTTATCCCGCCCTTATGCGCATTTCTGCCGAAAGAATATTTATGGTAATTTCGATCCTTATAATCCTTGAATAAATATCAAAACTTGTTTATGCTACTTTTATCTATATTAATATACAATTAAGCCTCACTCTTTTTATGTACGGTCGTACATACCTATATAGGTATGTTATGCACAAATAACGAATTAATTTCCATCAATTAACTCATTTCTACCGTTTAAAACCTTTCGCAAAGGGACTTTCATGTGTGTGTGTATGTTTGTGTGTTTGCATATAAATTTTATAAGTAAAACAAACAATAACGAAAGGATTAGAGTCTTCCTTTTTATAATATTTCCAATTAAAATTAATTTGTTGTTGTTGTTGTTGTTGTTGTTGTTGTTGTATACAAACATATTACATATTGTGAAAAGGTAAACATAAGAAATTTTTCATTATGCCAAAAATTATATTAAGATGATTGAATGGTATATACATACAAGAAGGATATATTACCGAGGGGACATACGATTTGACAGATGAATGACGAGATTGGTTGGTTAAAAAAAAAAAAACTTTTACCTGTGGATGGAAAATATTAAGTCATTTGTACGGTAAAAGACTTTCTTATACTGGTGCAAATATACATTGGAGTAGTTTTTATTGTTGTGTACCGTTAAAAGAATAGACAAGTTTTGTTTTGTTAAGATCATACTTGAACGTGTCAATCATTATTATGACACTGAATAGAAAAATCATTTTTTTAGCTCACATATAAAAGGAAGGAATATAAAAAAAAAAAATAATCAAAGTGAAAATTGAAAGTGTTAAAACTTGCTTAAGGACATATGGATGTACGTATGTATAGAGATTTGATTCCTTCTTTGATACTTTTAAATTTGATTATTGTGTATAGGGCTTTGTTCATTTCGTTTTAAAGATTTTTTTTGGATTGTTACGCTTAATATAACCAATCATGAGGAAAATAAGACAGTACATGGCATGGAAAATTGATTTCATTAATCAAATTTAGTTTTAAGTTAATTAAGACACTTAAAGGAATTATAACCCTCGACGATGGATATACCTTTTGTATATATATATGGGGTACCATATATAGTTTATCTATATATGATATTCCACTCAAAAACTAATCATCATAAAATTAAAATAAAAACTCAATTTAGTAGCATTTTTGTTCGTTTTGTTGTTGTATCGAGAGATAATATTCTCAATTGTCACATAAAAAAATAAACATAATTTTCCATAACCCCACAACATCAACACAATAATAAATGGTCGTAATAATAACAATAATCACATACATAAACATAATAATAATAATCATAGTGATTCTATACGAGATGATGATGATGTTTATGTTGAGAAAAAAAAAATAAAAATGAAAATTCTCATTTTCATGAAAATAGATTTTTCCAATTTTTTTTTTTTAATATAAATCTCATTTTCAACACATCAACTAGCCCCAAGGGTATATTTTATTTGAAAACTTTTTTTTTGTTGATGTTATCGTTATTGTTGTTGTATGTTTGTTGGGGTTAATATTTATGGAAAATAAAAAAAAATTTAATTTAAAAATTGGAAAATATTGAAAAAATTGTTTGTGGATTTTCGTTTTAATTATGTACCTATTTAGTGAAAATGACTTTCGGTACTGTTACATGTAAATTACGCGTTACAATTTATGTATGGATTTTGCCAATCGAATCGAGGACGTACGGCAACAGCCTACGATAGGCAAAAAAAGGATAAATCTAAAATTTTTCTTATTCTGGGACCAACTGTAAATTCCCTTAAATATTATGTTTGGCCGCCATTTCGAATTGAAAATGAAAAACTCCAACTGACACTAATTTTCTGTCAAAATAACTACTTGTAACATTAGTCTAGAAGAATTTGCGAGAAGGATTTATGATTCGCTTTTATCTTCTCTACTTTCCCCTATTAACATATGCTGTAAATTTAGGAAATTTTCCATTTTGGCCACAATAATATGATTTTGCTGCTTTATTTCAGTAATCTGATAGAGGCCGATAGAGATGGGAAACATTAGAGTCTGGTTCTGCCACACTAAAGTTATTGCAGTATTTTCCGATTTAGTTAGAGGAATGCATGATCTTTTCAACGATTTATGTAGTTCAAATGTACTACGAAATCCCTATTAAGATCCAAGATATTATAAAATCGGCGAGTTCAACTCGTTTTGTTCTGTTACATTTTTACGGATGACGTTTGGTTTACGTAATGACATGCCACTCAATTAATCTACCGTTTATGAAAGTATTCATGCTATTCTAAACGACAAAGGCAAAACTACTTGGCCATTGAACCATTGAAGATACAAAAACGTCACTGGCGGATATTCGAAAAATCAAGTACCAAGAAAATTATTGTTAGCAAAGCAGGAGGAAGTGGCCGGAATAGTTGCAGATATTAAGAAGGAAGAGATCAACCAATCTTAGTAGTCTAATGAGCTTACTAGTGATGCCAGTAGTGAAGAAAAGTAGATTTTTAAATCTATTAATTGGTTACTGGTACACAGCATTTGAACCAATTTTGCATCATAAATATTTAGTGGGAAAATATTGTTGAAATGGGAGTAGATCACAAAACTGGCAAAAAAACGTGGGTAGTAGGGCTATTGGGGAAATTTAAAGTTTATTTCTACAAAATGCTGAACTATTTGTTTAATAGTAAACTTTCATTTTCTAAATCATTCTTTCGAGAGATATGGTAACAAAAGCCTTAATCATCTTTATTAGTGTGTAGCACTGAAAACACTCTACCCTAAAAATTTACCTTACTTCTTCTTTAATGAACTACTGGTTATGAATTGTGAATGCACGTCCGGTCACCGGAGCAAGTTGTTGTTTTATTTTCATCTTCAATAGATTTTTGGTCTCGCTGAAATGTACATCCCGCAGGCATGTTTGTATTTCCGTAAACCAATTTCGCTATAAAACAAGGAGTTAGTACCACCTCATCTTTACAAAGACCAAGGTTACGGATGTTAGTCCGCAAGTTTATTGGCGGTAATGACATTGCGCCTATTATTACAAAGTAAGAATTATTAATAAAAACTTCAATTAACAATAACTCAGTTAAATTGTTGGAGAATACCAACGCCACAAAATAAAAGATCATTACTTAGCATTGTGTAACCATACAGGCATATCAACAGATTTGGAGGAAATTCATGGATTAAGCCAAGTTTCAGTAATAGCAGTAAAATGAATGTTGCAACCATCAATTAAATGGAGAATTTATGTAAATTTTTTATTCACATTTTCTCAACGAAAACTACTAATACACTCCATTAACTGCTGATGATTGAATTACTTCATTTTCCTGCATTGCAGCTATTCAATATAGTGTTCCTTCTGTTTTGTAAATGGTAAGCTTCTTGGTGTTTAAGTAACTTAACCACACGATTATTGACCACTTTGAAATTTAAAATATGCAATTATATTTTTTAACTGGAACCCTTGGCGAATTCAAACATCCAGATAACTAAGACCATTGACGTCAACCTGCAAATTACGATACATTTTAAGCATATGGTCAACACTTTTGGGCTTCCGAGTTTCTTTGAAAAGGAGAAGTTCCAAATGACACAAGGATTGCAATCCTTTCAAAAAGAGCCCTAAAATTGTACTGCTGCATTGCACCTTGATTTTTTTCGGTACATTAGTTATATTTTTCCTACCGTTATGACCAGTAAAATCTTTCTTTTATTTTGACTAAAATTTTATTAGATTTCTAGTTAGCTGCAATCTAGGCACTTCTCTAATATCTGTGTGTTTCAAATCTTAGGTACCACTATATTAACAATTGACTTGACTGGCCATCTAAACTATGGCCATCCAAACTCACTTCAGACCTCTATCCTCGATCCGCAAATCCTATCGACTCTAATAAGCTTTTGCTACCGTAATTTTGTCTTCGTTTCGAATCCATGCTGGTCGGCGCCCTTTTTCTTTGTATGTTATTATTACTGATAAATCAAAATATTCCTTTCCAATTTCTTCTGGGGTTCATTCTTCTGGTGGTAGAATATTTATGAGTCCGATCAACCTTGTCACAATGCTATTTTACTAAAATCCTATTTTAATCCTATATTACCTATTTGTCCCATCATTGGGTTCATTCCGGTTGTGTTGAATATACCTTCTGTACCCGGTTCCAAAATTTTCCAAATTGCTAAATTGTTACAATGTAATGTCTTGGTGGACAGTTTATCGCACTAAACTTAATTCAGAACCACTGTGATTAGTCGTTATTGCGGTAGCATGCATGAATGGCTCTTTAGTTTCTCTTTGTTGAAAATTTAGGATATTACTGCTGCTACTGTTCCTGCTCGAGAACGACTACTGAAGTGAAATGTGCAATAAACACTATATCCCCTAATTTTAATAAAGTTTTTCTCTTGCATTATGCTATTTTTCCACTTTGTTTGAAAACTGTCTGAAAATAAGCCTGATTTCAGCATGAAATTCGCTGAGTATCTTCATTATATTATACTGATGGTTGAGCCATTGGACCCTTAATTCTAAATATTGGTTGTTGTTTGAGATGTTTCTTGATAGATTCAGTTTCTTTTAGATTGCTGAGTAGTTTTATAATTTTACGATAGCCATTTTCGGACTGCTTTGTTATTTTGATATCATTATTGGATACTACTTTAAACTGAGTAGGTCTACCTGACACTGTCAATACTTGAGGTTTAAATATATGCAGACATCTCAAATATTGTTCTCATTGTGTGATGGCAGTAAATATTCTGTGCGGCATGTAGGCTGCTGTGATTCAATTGGGAGTGGCGTTGTATTAAGTTTCCTTTGTACTCGTCCCTTTGGTCAAGATAATCGAGGTTGTTTTGGTTCTCTAAACAAAAACAACTCGCCGATTTGAATATTTCGCTGTTGGTGTTGCCATTTCGATCGGGTTTGCAAAAGGTTAAGATACTTCTTATGCCATTTTTTTGTAATAAAATCTTCATTTGATGTTAAGCCAAGCCTATAATCTTTAATATGAACTTCTTGTGAAAATGTACCAATTAAGAATGCGCTGGAGTAGGCACTTCTAAACCATTTGGATCGTCGCTAAAGGCCGAGAACTCAGTATTGCCTAACTTGGACACAGCAGAGTGATGTCATTTTAAATGTCATTTATTTGTTCAAATGTCATTATATCACTCTTCTTTTTGGCGGGTGTCAGGCTCTTTGGAAATTAGAACATTGAAAATTTAACAAATTTTCGTTTGGATTCTATAAAATTAGAACCATTATCGCCATTAAAATCCGCTTGAGTTTGTCGTTAGCACCAACTACCTAGTATCTTCCTAGGAAAATAAAAAATATGGTGAAAGATTGGGATGTAGATATATGGAAAAGAATAGATATAAATGGATTTTAAAAGGATTAATGGAAGTTTAAAAGTATAAAGCAATATTGCGTTATCTATCGCCCAACATTGCAAAGCAACTAAATAGTTGCAAATCAAAAAGGGTATCGATGATATGATTTATAGATAATGAGGCTTTGCCTTGAATCCTTTAGATAATGAGGCTTTGTCTTGAATCCTCTCAATATTCTCACCAAATGAATGACATTGGTATATTAACAGCCAGCCTATTAATATACTCGTTCAGGAAATTATTCAGGTTCTCCCCCCATAAAACACTGGCTATTCGAGCCCCATTTTTTGAGTGTGAAACCTGCATTTTCTAAAACTATACAGTAAGATCTTTATATAATTTTAATGCAGCTTCATCGGTTTCGGACAAAATATCATCGATGTAAAAATCATTTTTGAATAAGCTGCATGCATCTAGGAAGTGATGGAAGTTTTCTTGTGCTACCTGATATAAAGTCAATGTTGCTAAAAATGTGGAACAATCACGTCGTTAACCAAAAATGTTTAAGTTTCTCACTCTGATTTTCTCACCACACAATTTTTATGATCCTAGTCAAACCATTTTTCGATGTCAGAAATATTGCTACTTTGTGTGTTTTAAACTTGAGCAGAATCAAGAATAAGTCGTGGTGCTTCTTGTGGTTGTGTTTCTTCTACAGATTTCTCGATGATTCCTTCTTATTTATTATCTTCATTTTCTATTTAGAACTATTATTCTGTCGGGCTATACCTTTTCTCCATAGTCCTATAAAGTTGTATGACTCACTTCTCTTTATTACCTTTAGATGGCAAATTTTGACACTCCAACTCCTTTTTCAATTCTACAACTATGAATTTTTTTCAGTTGTTCATCAAATGTTACATTTTTCTCTATTCCCGGACCATACGCTTGAATTGTGAATAAATACCAATAAATATATTTTCACTTAATGTATTTACCATCTGATCTTGTATGGCCAGCATAAAACCTTTAGTCTCATGGCATTTGTCCCACGAATTTATGTCGAAAATTGGTTCGCTAAGTACTTGGTTTAATCTTCGAAGTTGAGTGTTTAAGGTTAAGAGAGGTATCCTTTTCAGCTAAATTATACTCAGGATCTTTTAGTTTAAGTGAGATGAAATCAGAGTTCACTGGAATGTTGAGCTAAGCAAAGCAGTTTGATTGTGTGTATACGTGAATTTTTTATACTAATTATGGTGCAAATCATCAGTTTTTCCAATTATGTGTCTTCTAAATTACCTATGTGATGATTAGGTTGCATATTCGCCATAGGTTAGGTTAGAGTGGCTGCTAACGCACACTTAGACCGGTGACGGCCCGTTGTGATACCAAAGGATCTTACTCCCCTTTCACCTTCAGTGGAACCATTCAGAGCTACTTATGTAGCGTAAGATATATTGCACATTGTAGTTCTCGAGATCCATAAGGCCGCCGAAACAATACTTGCCCAGATGTTTGTGCCTCCTGTAAGCTAGCACTGGGCATGAGCAGAGGAAATGGATCACAGTCTCTTTCTCTTCCTCATCCACACAGCTTCTACAGAAGTCATTTGCCATTGACACATGTCTCCCCGCATGCTCCTTAATATGGTAGTGTCCTGTGAGCACCCCCACGACTATACTTAAGTCAGGTCTACGTAGGGTTAGTAGTGTTTTGTAGCGCTTCAAGTTCAGTTTCGGCCAGACTTGCCGCGATACATTGCATGTTATGGTGTGATTCCACCTTTTATGTGCCGAGACTATCGCCTCCTTTTTAAGCGCCATTAAAAGTGCTGTTATAGACCTTCCGAGATTGCCCTTTCCGGTTTCAATTGAAGAGTTGTTCCTTTCCTTGACAGTTCGACAGCCCTGCAGTTCCCCAGAACTCCCGAGTGACCGGGACCCAGGCTATCTGGATATTGTAATCTCGTTACGAGATAAGTGGCATTCCAATGTCTTCACGGACGTCAGAGAAACTGATTCCAGCGACTTGATTGCCACCTGACTGTCCACATATATTGTTATATCACTTCTGGATATGACATTATGCATCAACCAAGTCAGCGCTTCCTCAATCGCTACCACTTCTGCCTGGTACATACTGCAGTGATCAGGAAGATATGTTCACATTTAATTTGTCACAATAGACTCCAGACCGTATTTTGAACCTTCATTACCATATTTTTATAAGTTTTCTTGTCTAGTGCTGGCCACCACACACTCACCCCATACATCAGAATCGCTCTGACTACAGCGATGAAGAGCCAGTGTACCACCAGCTCTGGTTTTAGACCCCATCTCTCACCGAAGCCGTTCCTACCTGAGTACAGAGCTATGGTAGACTTCTTTACTCTCTCTAATATATTGGGCTTCCAATTTAGCCTACTGTCCAAAATTATGCTCAGAAATCTTGACTTATCAGTAAAGGTCAGTGCCGTGCCTTTTAAGGTAGGAGGGGCGACTACCGGAATTTTTCATTTCTTGGTGAAGAGTACTGTTTTGGATGGATTTATACCCAGCTCACATTTGCTGGCTCACTTTATAATGATTAAGAGTGCGTGTTGCATGATTTCCTTAATCGTGTTTAGGTACCTACCCAAGATCACGCTTGCTATGTCACCTGCATACGCTATTACCCCTATTCCCTCCTTTTCCAGTTCCAAAAGTAATCCATTGGTTACTATGTTCTAGAGAAGAAGTGGTAGGACACCACCTTGCAGAGTTCCTCTAACTACTCGCCTCCTTATAGTGGATTCCTCTAGCTCCGCATTAACAATCCTGCATTCTAGCATCTTATTTATCAACCTCCTTAAGGGATAGTCCACATCTAAGAAAGACAGTCCTTCCTGAACTCCCTTCGTCCTGACATTGTCCTATAAAGGTCTTAGGTCCTTTGGGTAGGCCTGTGAATTCTTCCCAATTTTCGGGATAAAAATCACCCTAACCTCCGTTTATTTCCTAGGAATATAATTCAGCTTTAAACACCCTCTAAAGATCACATCCAGCCATGGGAGAATGCTCGACGAGTGTTTTAGCAATTCCAATTTAATCTGGTTTGATTAAGTAACTCGGACTCGTTGGGCTCGTAGATAAGATTTTCCTGAGGCACGAGGCCTCCAAAACACCTTCTGTTGAATGCTTTCGTACACCCTATACGAAGGATTCCCAAATCTCTGGACCACCATACCGGTTTCTGCTTCCCCTTAGGTATTCTCTTGGGGCAAGCAGCGTCCAAGGACAAGTTAAAGGCGCTTGTGTTTTCCTCCACCAGGTAATCCAGCTCCTTCTCTGTGGCTGGGCGCTTTAGAGACATTCGCCATAGATGAATTAAAAGTTTTGGTAAATTATCCTACCAGTGCACATTTCGTGGTTCGTTACTATGTGGTAACGTTACTTGTGTGGGAGGAGAGCGTTTTAGAGCGTTTTGCAACAAATAATTGTGCTTTTCATACAATTCGTTTAGCAATAAAGTCTAAACACCTTACAAATGCCGATAAGCTAACGTTTTTCTCGTTGCCTGCCAAAATAAAGTAATCTTGGATTAAATTTGATTTGATTGTTGTACTGTGTATTATCTCTGTTTCTTAGCTTTTGATCCGTTAATGAAATGAAAGTCATAAAAATAAATTTTTTATGTATTTTGTGGGTGAGCCATAATCATTGTTCCAAGATACGCGTTTTCTTCATCTCGCATACACCGTCTTAAAATAATATTGATCACATTAAATGTGCCCATTTATTAAATTAGATTTGAAATTTAATCTTATAATTTACGAAAATCATAAAACGATTGCGGCGACATCATTTTCTTCGTGGTGTACATCGTACATATATTAACAACCGCACATCGTCGAATCCATAAATAAATAATTCATAAAAAAAAAAAAAAAAATTAGGTTCACGTTACAAACCATGAATAAGACGACGAATGTGTGTCTTATATTATGTACATATATTAAAAAATCTAAGATAGCACATCTCAGATGTGAGGTAGACTTTTTGTGGTATGTTTTGTTCAAATCTAGCATACATACGAATTGTGGGAAAAATATTCTCGTCATCTAAACTCATGAATCTTAGATGGATTTTTTTTTGTTTGAAGATATTATATTCCTGCCATTCATTGAAAATCTTTTTGTGTGATAGTTTTTTTGGAATACGACGAGAACAGGCAAAACGATATGTGTTCCATATATGTACATACAAAATATGATGTCATGTCACGTCGAAAAAATAAATTTTTTTTTTTTTTTAAATTTTAATTGGTTTTCCAATTTTATTTACATAAAAACTAGAAAAAATTGATTTTTCCAACCCATATAAATTTTGTGTGTGTGTGTGTGTGTGTATTGTGATTACCGTCTATGGAATGGGACGCAATTTACGAAATGGCTAATTATTAATTTGTTAAATTTTAATAACATTTTATAATGTGCTATGATGCTTATTTTGCAAACATAATTATAATTAAAATATTATAATGTTGAAGTACTCATTATGTGTGATACAAAAAACATTAATTATCGACTTCAGGTAGACGTTGATTTGCTGTGCAACTCAACATTTTTGGTTAAATGTTTTTCAAAACACTTTGTTCTCGGTGAATTCCGTTTCTTAAATCAACAAATCAACATTTAACTGTATGATCAACCTAAATAATTTGATCAAGTAAAAAAAAAAAAAAATCTGGTGCAGAACAAGTCAATTTCATGACCAACTGAATTCCCAAGTTTATATTTAAGTGGATTTTTCTGAAGATATTTAAAGGACTAGTTCCTTATAAAAATTAACCTTCTTAATAGTTTGATCATAATTTTATTTATTTTTTTATCTTTCACAGATCTTGAGATTACACAGGTAAGTCAGCATTATTTACATAATTCTTCTTATTGGATGGCCGCAGGCAAAAGGTATTTGTGAACTTATTGCAATTGTATGAAGATTGTACAATTATTGTAATTTCAGTAAGCTAACATAATAATATAGATTACTATTATACTTCCCGCTTGCACGAGCAGGCTCGTCGACTACCCTCATTGGCCCTGAGGATTTTTGTGGTATTCCGTGGGCCTCTGCAGCTTACACAATTAGTAAATGGGAAAATACAGCGTTTGACCTATTGGAACTGTATTTCGAGTCTTAGAAAAGCCAAATCTCTGATCATTTCACCATAAGGATTTGGCGGCCATTTTCAGTAAGGGAAATATTAGGAAACGAGTGAGTTTTCTTTCAGCTCACTGTAACCTAATATATCATTTGAATAAAATAAACTCATGCAGAGACGGAGCGGCGACTCTGTTTGGAAGAGATAGAAACCGCAGGGTGACTTCATTTTGAAGAGAGGAATTTGACCCAGAGAAATGTAAATTGGCTTCTGCAAGCAGCATTCTTGCCTTTATTAAGAAGATGGAGAAGATCTTGGACTAATAAACTCAATAGCACAAAATATCTTTTAGGTCGCAGTAATGGCCGTTTGGGCGGGGGAATATAAATAAAAATAAAAAAATACCTGTTTAAACACAGTAAGGCTAGAACGCTATATACGTGTACACAAACATTATTAAACTCAATATGGTCCACTTCCAGCGAGGTACGGCTATTGGTAGTGAACAGTCATACCATAATTTGAAATATTGTATTAATTATTTATTTAATTTAAGTCAGATATTATGTTTTAAAGAATTTTTTTGATTTAGATGTCTCTCTGGAAATAACAAGATTAAGTTGTCCACGAGACAAAACTGGTTGTAACAAATACAGTCCAACTGTGTCCAAGGGCTTGTCCTTTATTTAAACCAAATTTATTTAAACTCATCACAAAGGCTTTTATTGGAATCTGTCGCTTTCGCAATGTCAAGGTATAATTGTTGTCAGAAGGAGCTAATTTAATTCTTGGAAATACAATTTCATCTCTTTTTGATATTCCTGTCATCATAACACGTATCATTATAAGTAAAGGCCGAATCCACTGCAATATACTTTCTCTACTCCTTCTAATTCGCGTGGCTCTAATGGCAAGGAGTGATGAGAAAACAAGTCCTTAGATGATAGTTAATCATGTAGTCCGTATATCGGCTGTCGATAGAGTGACTTGCAGGTACATGTTCTCTTTAAACCTTAATGATGAGATTCATAGCGTATAGATTGAACAGTTTGTCTTCAAAAATATCTCCAGCAAATAAAGTACACTAAAACTGTAAACCACGATTTCGACAATTGGTCAATTGGCCACTGTATTGGATTAAGATGCAAGTCCCAATTAGTGTCATTAAAACGACACCAGTGGGATCCGCACCCCAATGAGACTCTCTGAAGTCAAAGCACCTTGGCCGAAGCAGCAGTGCTCCGTGATCGATGTCATCAACCAATCGCAATGCTTGTTAATAAAAATGGAAAAGGGGAGAGCGGAAATTAACATGTGAGTGGATCATGCCCGACATCGATCAGTAGACAGTCTGAAGTCAACGCTCCATTGCGAAAGCAGCAGTACTCTATGACCAACGTAACGTCGACGACAAACCACTAGAAGGATAGAAGGTAGGAAAAGGAAACTTCTAAAAACAATGGACCTATGAACCCCAACTAAAATCAAAGCACACAAAGTGGAAATAGTGGCCGTTCGTAGCTCCATCGCTTCCAGAAAGGATTTCGCACCAATTCATGTGAAATCACAACAGCAACAACGCTGGAATCAACACGAAGTGGTGCTCTACAGAGGAAATAGACCAAAAAAATAAAATAAAAATATGCAAAAAACTTATAAAACAAATGACAAACAAAAACAAAAATAATAACTCAAAAAGCAAATAATCAACCCATGCGTGCCAAAGATTTGATTCAAAACATATATAATAAATGGATACAACGGAGCGCATGGGATAGTTACAAAAATAAAAAATAAATGAAACGCAAAAAAAAACCAGAAAAAATATAATAACGTTACACAGCACCGGTTGTTTCCGGGAATTGGAAGTGGACCAATGATGTCAAAATGTATTTCAGCGAAACATTGTGATGTAACTTAAAAATTGCCGAGTGGAGATAAATTTAGTGTGTCTTGAAATCTTAGATTTCTGATACGATATACAATTTTTAGCCATTATTTTTGAATCTTTATGTTTATATTTTGGTATTTCAGTTGTAACTAGAAGTTCTGAAAGTTCACCATCATTAGTTTGGTCATCTGCTATCTTTGCATAATCAATACTTTTGGGAATATAAATTTGATTAATAAGTAAGAGGGTACTAGAAATGAAATTATGTATTTGAGACCATGTATTTGTCCAGTGAAATTTTCAGCCATTGGCTTCGAAGCAACCAAAATCTCATCCAAATAAACAAAACAAAATTGTAATCCCAAAGTAATGAATGCATAACTAGGCTTTGACAGGTCTGTGCTGTATTCTGTACTCCGAACGTCATTTTTGTATATTCAAAAAGACCAAAAGAATTAGTAGTAGTTGTTGTTTTAAATATATCCGTAGGTATAAAAGGTATTTGGTGGTACGCCTGGATAAGGTCTAAGATCTGAAACCTAGCATTGTAGATGAGGAATTGGACATCACTGGAATTGTGATTTTTTGGAACGGTTTCAGGATTTTGTTTGTTAAAAATTTAAAATCCAGGAACACAGTTTCATGCGTTCGTACAGAATTTATAATGGTGATAGGACGATTCTCCGATTCTAGCAAAAAAATGGATCGTGGACGATTCTCCGATTCTAGCAAACTTACAATCTCTGATCCACCAGTTTATTGATTTAGAATAAGGTGTCCTGACAAATGCTACTACTGCGTTAATTGTCCTATAAATGTGTGCAAAGTTTCCCTAAATCCTGGTGATCAATTTTGTCAACTTTTAAAAATTTAAATACGAAATTGGTTTATTTAAACAGCTAAAACAGTAATTGATTACAAATTTACGAAGCTCATTTGAAATATGACATAGACAAAAATATGATTGATTTAAAATTTGTAACGCCATCTTTTGTCGTGATCAGGAACTAATATGTGCAATAATTGAAGTGGGAAAAATATAAAAATTATAAAATGGAAAAATAAATCCATTTACGGATGTCCTTGAAATAATTTAAAATTTTTTTCTTTCAAAAAATTTTTTCGGCCTTTTAAGATTTGAGTATTTCAGAAAAACTGATGTGGTAAATCTCTTTGAAGTTTGTTTAAAAGTCCTCCATACTAGCTCTTATAGATTGCTTAGGCTAAGCCCAGAAAACCTTCAGAGCACCATTTTTGCCTCAAACTCCTTTATCTGGTCAATTGTCAAATGTTTATTTCTAAAGTCAAATCGGTATTTTGGAGGTAGTTTTTTCTTTTTACAATTAATCCTTCTAGTACTCTTCGAAGCATTTTCTCCAAAAAAAAATTCATCACATGATTTGGCGATTTTGGTTGGTATGATTCAAGACCATTACTGCATAGGCATTTATAGTGAATTGTAATGTTTAAAAGCCACATTTTGGAGCTCTTTGGAGGGCTTTTGAAAACATTCGATGGATTTTCTTTGTTGTCTATTGCACTCCGAAACAAATTACTCTACTTCCTCTTCCAATTCATTTTGCGTTTCTAATGGAGAAGTTAAATCAATAAAAGTTTCAAATTTTTTTCAAATCATATTTCAGTTTGTCCTTTTACCTTTATGGACAGTATTTTGCTGCAACTACGAATCTTTTGGTTTTTGCTTAGATGCTAATTAGTTACATGCATTATTTAGCTTACTGTTTTGCAATCTTTTGATTTGTTGAAAATTTTCTTTACTCCTCTGATTTTGTTACTTATTTTTATGATAGTCTTAAATTAAGCAGAAGTTTCTTGTTCTGAACGTGTGTTTTAACTAGTGATGCGGAAGACTATGGTTTCTTCATTGCACCCAGCTGACATTTGTCATCTTGTTTAGACCGGTCTTAATCTCTTTTTGCTGTCGGTTTTGTGAGTTGTCCTGCTTTTGTTGTGATCTTTTTGCAATTGGACACCCTCTGCAGCTCACTGGGTGATCGCTACGGCAGTTAATAAACATTTGAATTTCTTCCTTATTTAGTGTGCAATATTTTGTTAGATGATTACCTGCAAATTTGACACATGATTAGTTTTCTGTTGCAATAGGGTCTGGTGGGTCCAAAAACTTGGCAACGCTAATACTGAGGTATCTTGTTTGATGTCTTCCGAAGAGATTCAAACCCCACAACAACATCCATTTTTGATTCAACAGTTTAAAGTTGTTCCATAGTTCAATAAATGAACTTACATTTATTTCCTTTTTGGGGCTTTATTCTGCCCAGATTCTGCAGAGATGTCCTGGAACTTTTTTCAGTTTTTTGGTTTAGTCTTCTTCTTGTTTGCGGTATTCAATATGTTTAATACACAAGTTCCTCTTCATTGGTAAAATAGTTTTCATTGACTTCGTAAGGACTGCTTGTCAGACTTTTTTAGAAATGCTTTCCTTGCCTAGTAATGATACCTTTTGTTTCAGAACTTAGATATAAAGGTGTAAGCTGCTCAGTTTTTGCTCAAATGCTTCCGTTCTTGTACTTTTTGTTGATGTTCTGTTGGCATATTGTCACCCGTTTTCAGTTTTGCTGGTTTCAAGATGACACTTGTTTTTTTTAATCTACAAAACAAATTAAAAAAAAAAAAAATACAAAAAAAATTAAATGTTTGTAAAATATTCTATCGACCATACTGTATTATATATTTATAAACACACACACACACACATACCAGTGTTAGCAAGACGGCAAACAGAGGTGACCGTCCGGAAAATTTAATATAAAATAAATTGTATTTTCATTTCATTCTTATTGAAGCTTTAAAATAATGAGAAACGAAATGAAAAATCAAGCTATTCCAAGAATTTGTGTTTATGATTTTCGTCTCTCCCCGTTTTTTTATTAATATTTTTGTGGTTTTCCCGATTTTATTGCCGAATACCCAAAACCCATTTTTTTTCATTGTTGTGCATAGGGGGAAGGGACTTTAATTAAGTTTTGTGTTTTATTATACACATAGCTACGTTGGAAATAAGACAAACGCATCAAAGCTTATGAATAAAAACCAGAAGCTTACAAAAACAAATCGTATAAGTGGATTTACCAATTTTCTTATACGCGTCTGCAACGAATTGCGATATCAGAAGGGTGAACAAACACTTTTTCGATTTTTTTTCATTTAAATTGCCTGTCAATTTTCCAAATTTATCGAATGAAAATATTCGAAGTTCCATCAAGCCCGCAAAAAAATTGATTTGATGAAATTGATTTTATACTCCCCATTATGCCCCGATCGAAAGTGTGAAAAAAAAACCGAAAAAAAGTGAATACAAATTTGTTGATATATACGAATATAATGGCATGTTACACCCTGTTTTTATTATATATAGAAACACCATATACTTTTGTTGTTGTACGGTTTTACTATGAGAGACGCATGTCAAATGTCAAAAGCATACAAATAAACAAAACATCATGTCAAAATATTAATAAATTTTTCCTTTTTAATTTTCTCCATTTTTCTTGGTAACTGCGTGTACCAGTGGTAATTTCAATTTCATTTTTGCGTTATTGAGGTTATGATTTCATTGAATAACATTCCAAAAAAAATTGTGGGAATGTTTAATTATGTCAGGAAAATATAATATTTGATTGACGTGGTTGACACAAAAAAAAAGTAAAAAAAAAAAAAAAATCGTGCACACTGTGGGACGTCTGCGGCATCAACTGTATATTTTGTGGGGAAAAATTGATTTAAATTAACTTAATGTGGATGTGTATAATCTGATATGTATCTCAGTGCGGATTAAAATTGGTTTTGGTGTACCCATATACGTATACTGTAGATGTAGGGTGCCGATTAAAGCCGATTCACCAACTATGGTTAGACAATTTAAAGCTTCGAAAATCCCCAAAATTACTTTACTTTTGTATAACTTGATGGAAAACTTTTCTAAATACCAACTGGCACCTGATATTCACCAATCCTGTTGTAGCACGCCCTATAATAATCAAATTTTTTGAAACATTATTTCATTACTGCAAGGCACTTGATATCACAATTTTAATTGAAACTTGAACAATACGCTGCGGTGATAGGGTCTTATTATATTATTCTATGTATTATACTCGAATATTTTGAAGAGACTTGGCACGCGACTTGTACATTTTTACATTTTAAAACTTTGGTAACAAGAGGTGTTTTTCATTACGTCTCAATCTCGAGATGGTTTTGTTTTCTACATTAATTAATTGAAAACGTTGGGTTTACTTATCGATGATCATTTTTGATCTACTTCTATATAAATTAAAGGGAATCGCTTGTCGTCAAGCGGCCTCAACGGAACGAAGTTCCCAAAACAGCGTTTGATTTCATTGAAGATCCATGAAGAACAATGCTCTGTTGAAAGGAAGTTAGTTGCACGCTAATTTCCGTAGACTGCGTGCTGGTCGACAACGTAAAGTTCAGGATAATGAGCCCTTAGTTATACATCACTCTCTCCTTGTCGATGATCGGCTTAAATTTAAACCAGCGTTTCCTGTTGTCACCAATTGGCAACCCACTGAGATTCCACTACTAAAAAGATTAAGCGCCCAAAAACATGTTGATGGTTTTTTTCAAAATTCGGCAGTGCCCTTGAATTCTTCAAAACCATTGAAAAATAGGAGCTCCTGAAATAAAAACTGAAATACCATGATAGGATATCAGCGCAAAAATGGTATTGCCAACTCCGTTGAGGAGATTGACAGTTTCATAAGTAGAGTGGGTTAAACAAAATCTTTATTCTAAAACAAAAGAACTTGAGTATGTCCAAACGGTTTAGAGACACACATGGAATATTAAACAAACCCGTAACCTCATTCCTACTAAATAAGAAACCACAGAAATCTTTAACTTCGATGACTAAAACCACTGATCCACGAAATCCAGTATCGCCAAAATCCTGTTTTCCATTCCAGCTCAAAATGCTTTTTTAGATGGTTATAAGCATTGCTAGTTTTTTCAACGACAGCACCTGGTTAAGTTCTTTTAAGTCGCAGCATTGGTTTGATTACTTCTTCCTTCTTCTGAACAGACCTAGTTATTCACCAATGTCATATTTGTGAAATGGTTACCTTCTTATTATTTGCTTTATATTTCTGGGTATGTGTGATTGTAGTTAGTAAGACTGAATGTCAATCATTTTCATTGTACTGTTCTTATTCTGCCCAGCAGAGTACACACGAATCTCTTGATATTAATATTTTTAGTAGGTTTCGTGTTGCCTAGGTGATTTTGGTGTGCTGCCATCGTTGGTTTGAGAGAAAGAGAGAGAGAGAGAGAAAAACTTGCTCCTTCCAATAGTCACCAATTTTTATTTATTTGAAGTTTTTGAAATTTCCAATGCTGCTTTGTTTAAAGTCATGTAATACAAGTACTTCAAAAGCATCATGCTACTTTGGCAGCAACATATAATCCATGTAATTTACCTGCGAGAGTTAATTTGAAGCTCTTTTCTAGTTTACGCAGATATATTTATATAGTATTGACATTTTTTTTTTCGATTGTTTTGGCAGGTTTTGATCCCAGGTTATGCTAGGAAGCCAAAGAGTTTACACTAAAATTTTGATTTTAATCAGAGTTGTCGTAGTCATTCCAAAGGATCAAATAATTTTGATGATTCAGACAACATTTTACGTTTAGTAATTTGTCCATTTTTGTTGTTGAGGTACACCTTAAATTCAAACGTATCAGTACCTGAATTCCATAATACCCTCAATAATAGTGCTGATCATCAGGATGTACTTTTGTATAGGTATATTGGTTCTATATCCGCTGTGAATGCTACTTTGTGTTTTCTCCATTGCAATAGAATTGACATCTGGCCCTCTTGGAATTTGGGGCCTACGAGTTGTAATTCATGTAAGCTACTGTTGTTTGTTTTTGCTTATGCGTTAAATTCTACTTTAAGTATGGTTGTAGTACTAGTAGTTTTGACCGCTGCATGATGAGGTATATGTAATATCCGTTTTCGTCATTTTTCTTACTCTAAATAAAATGTCCTGGATTAAAGTCCTTCCATAATCTATCGCCGTTCAAGCTGGATAAATGTAGCCAAAGCCTCTCTGCTTACCTGATGTTCCGACACATAGTATATTTTGTTTAAATGAAAGTGGTAAAGGTTGTCCAAGTAAGAAGTTCAAATTTAAAAATTTAATAAAACAAAAATGGCTTAATATTATTTATGGAAAATGTTTTCATGCAAATTGGAGCTGCGGCTGGCCTTTGCGTACGTCGTTCGGTCGGCCCAATTTCTGAGCACGTTTTGGATTGTCTGCAGATCTATTTCAGTAATGGTTGCTTCAATATTGGCTTTCAAATGCTCAATTGTTTGTGGATTATCCGTAACACTTGTCCTTCACGGCACCCCACAAATAAACATCCAAAGGCGTCCAATTACAGCACCTTGCCGGCCAATTCACGTCACTATTTCGACTGATAATGTGGCCATCGAATTTTTGACGCAGTTTCATTATTATAACGCCCTATGTGTGACATGGTGCACAATATTGCTGGAACCAGAGGTTATCCAAACCAATATCTTCAAGATATGGCCACAAAAAAAGATGTTAATATGTGGCGGTGGTTGGTTCCATTGTTCTTGACCGTTGGCACACATTTTCGGCAACGGAGGTGATATTTTCGGCTAAACGAACACGACGAGCACGGTTACGCATTGGATTATCGACTAGTTAACCCGTATCACGAACTTTATGCACAAACTTTTTGATACCGTTGGGTGTGAGTCCCGTGTTTTGACCAAATTTTGTACGACATTTTGTAGGAACCAATTGTTTTCCACAACGGAAGTAAATTCCCAACATTTCCCACTTTTGTTGAAGCGTTAAGCGGATCATTTCGTTAACTAGAAATAATATACTGAGTTTCTGTCAAAGAAAAAAATGACATTGGTGTTTTAGAGCCAAAATAACTGATATGTCGGTGGTAATTCCGCATCCAATGTTCTTCACGTAGCTTTTCTGTATCTGTCATGAGTTTTTGGGTATTCCCCAAATTTTTTTTTAATTGGTTGTCGATGTCTATCATCGTGACTAAATGACTCCACTTTCTACTTACGAAATGTTGCTTTGGCAGGAACCGTGTTTTATTTGGCAATATAACTACATTCATTTTCATGGAGGAACTCAACGAAAATCGGGCAGTTACACGGAAATTGATAATTCTTGTGGATGTGTCCTGACCTCGTTCTCGTTTATTCCACCAACCGCCACCAATTGATTTTCTTTGGCTCCGTGATAATATTTGAGAGCCGGGGGTCTATTACCATTCGTAGCAGTATTGATTGTTGTTTTTTAGTCTGTACTTGGATGATTGCATATGATGCAAAGCTGATAGTGAGCAATTATTTTGGATCTCTAAAGTGGACATTCCTTGGAATTTGATACAGTCCTGTCATGTCCGTGTTTATACATAACGTACATGACTTTTTTGTTTGTGTGACATGCGTTGAACCTTGTTCTTGTAGATTGTAATTCATTGAACTAGGTTTTTCAAATTTAGCCGCAATTGGCATTACGGCGAGGATCTTATCTTTTAACTATTACATTTTGTAGTGAAACAACAGGTTTTCTGTTCTAATAATTGCTTTATTCATATGATCCATTAGCCCTCGATAGTTTTCTACACGCATGTGTTTCTGCTGATTCCGAAAGAAATAAAATTTGCCTCGAGTTGAAGGTGTGAATAGAAAGCATATTTAAAGAACCTTGCAAAACCATAAAAATAAAATAGAACAAAAATCATTGAATTTCAGGGCTTATATCTTTCGAATAAGGTTGCATAAGCTGCTTCTATATAAAGTGTAGACCCATGTGCAAAAACAAGTAAAGATTAGCCATCATAATTGATTAGGCATAAATGGTTCAAAATTTTAAAACAAAACTAATGATTTAATCTAAATGGGTCTAAACCAATCAATCAATCTTAAATTAATATCAATTTTCCCATTAATCTCCCATCATTCATTGCCGCCCGCATACAAAACAAAACAAAAAAAAAAAAAATACGCAGAAAGCAATATATTCGAACAACAAAAGCAATCCGATTAAGATGATTATTATCAAACTAAAAGGTTGATTAATCAATTTATCAATAAACAAATAACAACAACAACAACAAACATTTTTATCGGGGAGAAAATTGGTATTTATGTAAAAACAACAAGAATTTTCACCTTTATATTTTCAACCGCCAAAACAAAAACCAACGATAATGATTTTTTGTACTTCTATATTTGTTTTTCGTTTTTTTTTTTCCAAAGTGGAAATACATAACAAAACCGAAAAGAAAAATCATTAATAATGGAAATTTTTTTTTTTTAACGATTCCCATTTTCGTTAAACATCCTTCCTTGGTGGAAACAAAAAACAATTCTTTTCACAATTTTTTTTTTATAAATTTGCTTCCTAGACGCAAGAAAAATGAAATGATTACAATTTTTTCGCCCTATTTATTACGGAACGTTTTTTTTTTTGTTTGTGTGCCATGGGTTTCGGCAATATTCCCGCAACAACAACAACACAACATAATAATAACAATATACATATTTTTTGTATTTTTATTTTTTTTTATTATTATTTCCGATACTTTCGCTTTCGATAATAATAATAATAATGCGCGGAAAATGGAAAATGTGAGATCACAAAAACAAAAATGTTTGTAGTTCGGGAAATTCATAAACATAAATATGTAATAATAATAAAATTTTACTCGCTCAATTGATAATATGGGTTATATGATTTAAGTGAAAAACCGATTATCCAATTTTCACATTAGTTAGAAAAGCGAAAGCTCGTTTAACTATTCAACTCGTTCATTTAGAGGGTAGTCTTTTGATATTGCAGAAAATCACTTTAAGTTATTATATTTTCATTTTGTATATGAAAGCACCATCAAACACAACAACTGAAACGAAACCATATAAACACATAACCCAGAATAAAAACCAAAAAACTCATAAATTATATTGAATTTTCCAAGCAAGAACGGGAAAAATAAAATCAAATGGAAAAACCATCAACTCCTTTAAATATATATATATATATATATATATATATATATATATATATATATATATATATATATATATATATATATATACATATATTTACAGTGAATCGTAGTGAAAGTGGTCTATAACCCAACTGATCTAAGTAATCGGAGAAAATTTTGCCTTTTTACAGAAACTGTCAACATTTTAGTCTCTGGAAATATTAATTCCCATCTGGAAGTAATTGACCAATAAGTGGAATTCTTCAAAATGGTTTGTGTTTTTAGTCAACCCTGTTTCTCTAATTAAATGAAGTGGAAGGACTGCTTCCATATCTTTTGTTTGTTGTGAAAAAGTTCATACGGTTGAGTTGCTGAGGTGAAAACCTACATCGTTAACAATATAACAGCAGAATCATGGTCTAATTTACTGTTTTTAAATGAGTTTGCGCAGTTTATGTAGTTTGGAATTGCTATGTGGACCCGTCTATTTCAGCCGTTAAAAACAATGAATTTGTTGCTCTCCATGTTTAAAATCACTTTGAGTACTAATTATGTGATCAGTAGGCCCCGCAAACTATTATAGATATTTCACAAATTACTGAAACAATAAACCGTCTTTTTTAGAAGATACATCCTCCACTGGTCGGAAGTGTAAATACTTTTCTCACTCCTTAGCAGATTTTGACTTCGTCACCCATGAGACTGGATACCCAAAAATTGGGGTACCCAATTACCCAAATGTTTACAGAATATTTATCCTCACGACAGGCGCTAGCGACAAAGTAGTTAACTGACACTAATAGATCTTTAAAACGTCAGCATTTGACAAAAACAAATTTCTCCTAATACCAGGAAAAAATATTAACCCATCACGTACCAGGATGATCTCCCAAAATTCTAAGGTGCAATACCCGTGCTCAACTAAGGAGCATAAAGAATCGCCAATTAAGGCGATATTAAGGATTACACACTCCTTTGAATAAATTACTTAAATATAGAAGCATGCACAACCGCTTTCCACCGTATGGAAAATAGTCCACTGGAACGTTCGCACATAACACTTAAAGAATACTTGCAATTTTTTATCAAGCAAGACAAAGCGTGAATATCGAAAAAGGCACAATAAACAAACACCAATACAATACGAGACAAAATGACTTCACTAGACATCGGAAACGTTTACCATCCGAAATTACCATCGATCTTATCCCCACTTTTCCTGTCACAGTTAATGTGATTCCTGATGTCTTATATTTCACTGTGCCTATATACTGATATAATGAGCAAATACGACAAAGTCGAGAAAATAAGCCGCTCATGACATGACTATCTCTTCCCATCTATAGTAAATAAGCAATTTCCAAATTTCACAACTCCAATCCAAGCATCAAGAACCAAATCAAATATTTTAGCTAATAAGTCAAACAATCCTAATCTTGAAATCAAAACCTTGGACGTAGCACGAAGCAACCTAGCATTCAAGTCAAAATCGGATACAGAACATACATCCAGTCAGACAAACCAACCAACCACAACAACCTATAAAATACTTATCTCTTTGAAATTCTGCTCAATAACCAACACGGTCGAACTCAAGACATCCGCAATAAAACATGAAAACCTCAAGTTAAAGAAAAATACCTCACTGGTCATTCCAGGGCATTGGTACTGATAAGACCATAACGATAAGCTCATGCGGCATTAACATCGGAATTAAAAATAAAATCAGAACCATTCAAAAATTGTACGGTATTGAGAATGACTCTCTCATTCACCATGAAGATATCATGAGCTGAGATATGATGAACAACCCAGAAAATCTTTAAATTAAGGTTCTAAAGTAACTGCAGGCCAGCCTAGGTGTTAAAATAGGGTACTAAAAAACTAATAGCCTAAGAATAATCCGTTTCGTAATAATGAATATAAATAGCATAGTCGTTTTAGAATTTTTTTTTTTAATAAAATGCTCCTGTGGATTTTGCTAGTTTTATTCCATTTTGCACAGAACCTTAAGCAGCCATATGGTCTAGCGTAGAGTAATTTTGTTGTTTGGAATTTCTCTAAAGACAATCACTTACTTTTACTTACCAATACCAGCGATAGCTATTTGATGCCCTCTAAAATGAATAACTACATGTAACAGAGAAGTATGATTAAATAATTGGGCTCGCTGAAAATGCTCCACCAGTCAAATTCTATTAGTCGGGTGACAAATGAAGTAGTTCGCCCAATTCACGCCACTATAACTGATAGGAACGGAAACAGTAAAGAACTTTTTGCGGGCACGAAATCCTAATGTGCGGTTTGCGCAAGTTGAGTCGCAGTTTGTAATGTGCTCTTTAAAGTCTAACACGGCCAAATGCCAACATGTTGTCTCAGAATTACCCAAAGATATTTGTGAAACAATATCTGAAAATCTATAGTTAATCCACTCAAGAAGGACAAATATGAGCAGCTGAAGACGATCTTGACAAAGCGACAATCCGAAGAAACTTGCCGGAAAAAGTTAATAGACGGGCATAATATTGGCTATCGTAAGCCAAGTGAGGTGTTTACTGGGCTATGGTTTACCTAGAGGGTACATCTGTCGACAAGAAGTTTATAGGAACACTTTGGTTTGTCAAATTACCCGAACCATAGGTGGAAAAAAGGAAAGAAAGCTAGAAAATGTTATCTTATTTGTGTATAACACCACAAACAGACCATGTCTACCGACGAGTCAAAACCAAAAAAGTTTTTAGCTTCCCTGATCGTGAACGATCGCAGACTTTTAAACCGCCGTCTTCCTCTTAGGGATTGTAAAGGTCATTTAACTTTTCTCATAGATGCTGGTGCGGATGTCTTTTTGATAAAATACGGTCTCCTCGTCGATTTAAAAAGACGATTATTTTTAACCAAAGGATGAAACATCTAAAGCTGTGCGATCTATGACATCTCAGATCAAAACAATTTCACGCGATTGTCTTCTTCTTTGGCCAGTAAGAATAAGGAAGAGTATAAAATACATCTCGAGAAAGTTTTCAAGAGGCTTGCCGAGTTTGGAGTCAATATTCGAGCTTCCAAATGCTTTTTTCCCAGCCAACATATCACAGCAGCTGGCATAAAACCATTCAAGAGTTATTGTCCCTTACATCCATCAGGAAATTTTAACCATTTGTTGTAATGGTCAAATTTTACCACCGATTCATTCTAAAGTTGTCTGAATTTTTGTCTCCAATTCAGGCACAACTGGCAAAACTAAATAATATACCAACATATCAATTTAATTTTTCAAAACCAGAAGGCTGCGAAGCACATCATTGACGATTCCAAATAATGTATAGCATCTGACGCTTAAATTGTAGCTTTAGGAGCTGTATTTCAGCAATAGTATACTGTATGTTGGCAACCTTTATGATTCTTTACCTGGAAATTAAGTGAGTATTCTACCTTTGACAGAGAACTTTTGGGTGTTTCTCCGGTAAATATTTCAAATATTTCGTGGAAGATAGACAATTTATTGTTTTTTGCTGCTCACAAAGCACTTATAAGAGTAATAGTCTTTTTGTGTGAAAAACCTCTCGGCAAATTGGGAAATTTGATTATATCCCTCAGTTTACGGTGGATATAAAACACATTTCTTGCGAGAACAATGTATTCGCAGATGTTTTGTCACGGTTATGTGATCATTTTAAACATGTGTAAATCGTCACCGTAAACCTAAACGATCAAAGTCAGTCCTAAAAATCTGACGATGAACTGCAGCAATAATTGTTAAGTTCATCACTCCTTGCGAACATTTACATTAGAACTCATCGTCCTACTCAAATTTTGAAATTTTTTGTGTTACATCCACTGAGAATAATTGTCCATTTGCCCCGGCAGCTCACAGTCGTGCAGTTTTCAATACACTGCATTGTCTGTTCCATCCAAGTTTCAGAGCTTCCAAAAAAGTAGAATTGACGAGATATTTTTGGCCATACATCATCACAGATTTCACAAAAGAATGGACAATGGACAAATAGACAAAAGAATTCAATGGTTGTCAAAAGAGCAAAATTCAACGACATATAATGTTGGAACAGGAAAAATTTGTGTTGCCACCCTCGAATATATTCACATGGACTGCTCTTCCACCATCATAGAATAATAGGTATATATACTCACTATTCATGAAAGATTTACCTGATGGCCAGTTCTTAAAAAAATCCGTATTTACATCCGATAAACGCGTATCCGGTTGAAAACCTCCTTGATACAAACGCTACAATCTCCAGTACAGTAGGCATCGAAACCAGTACAATCGATCAATAATTGGAATAAATAGACGAAGCGTATTTATAAGCACAGCTTCCAGCGTGCTTAGCCGTCAATTTTGAAAACAGCTTTAACATTTTCCTGTCAGCTGTTATTGTAAAATAAGTGGGTGCTTTACGCAGTTTGAAAATTGGTAGTAAATAAATTTTATACTTTTATACAACAGTGCTCTAGCACTTTATATGATTAAAATTCCACGTTAGTGCCCTATTTGAACTGAAGATTTTTTTACAAAAGAAAACAGTAGCCGCTTAATTTATATCCTGAATGATTTGAATTGTCAAGCTGAGCACTTTAATTCTCCAAAATAAATTCTCCTTCCTAAACAAAAACTTGCAAGTTGAGCACCAAAGTTATTTTAAAGTCACATGCGGAATATTTTCATATCGACCAAATAATGTGGTTCATTTCCACTGTGAGCCACTGTATATATTATATAAATAACATGCAGAGAAGTCGAAAGCTAAATGGAAGTTGTTTTTTTTTTTTGTTTGGTTCAGTTGAAAATTGCCAAAAGCAACCAAAAAAAAAAGAAAATTTGTATTTTATATAGAAAATTTACAAGAAAATTTTACTTATTCTCCAAAAAGAAATGTTTTTGTTGGTGATGTTGTGTTTTTATTATATATATATATATATATATATATATATATATATATATATATATATATATATATATAAATATATATATATATATATATATATATATATATATATATATATATATATATATAATATGGAAAATTAAATAAATATTTTCTTTTTTTACGTTTCAGTTTGCTCAATTAATTATGAATGGAAAATTCTTTAAAATAATTTATTTATTTTTTTTTTAATAAAATGTAAATATTAGTTTATTTTGAATGCAAATAGTACATAATATATATATTATATAAAAACAAAATACAATTATATTTTTTTTTTGTTTTTTTTTTTTTTAAACGACGCATGGCAATACGTAAATTTAATTGAGAGTTCCAGTAGCAGGCTATGATTTCTTCATTAAATTATTTTTATACATACAAAAGCGGGTATAACAAATTTTTCGGATTTGATTGTCTAATTGTACACACTTGGTGCACAGAAAAAATTAATATAGAAATTAATATATTATTTTTTCTGTGCTTGGTGACTTTAATTTTAATTTTTCTTTCGTGTCATTCACCTAATTTGTTGTTTTATGCTTGGCCAACAGGAGCAAATTGAAAACTACAATTGAACAAATTAAATTATATTAAGTGAAGGGGGAAATTTTTAACTAGTTGGGTTATAAAACAATTTACAGATTTAAGATGATAATTTATTAAACCCCAGGTGATTAAAGAAAAAATAATTCATGATATTATTTTTTTTAAATTCAAATTTGGACAGTTTATATCGTTGCCATTTTGGAAAATATGTGTGAAAATGATCGATAATCATTTAATTTTTAATAATTGTAAATCCATTAATAATGGATTAAGGTTGCTTTATATATACTATATACTTACTAGTCAATTAATTAAAGTTCTTCAAAAATCATTCGATGGCAATTCGGTGAGTAATTCGTATTCGTGCTACACTCATTTCCACAAAACGCACATGAAATCAAACCATCCCTTCTCAAAACTCATTGGTTTTGCGTGCAATTGCATTAGCAAATTGGGTCACATCGTTCGTTGATGAACTAATTCGCGATGTAATTGTTATAATAATATGCACCACACGAAACTGTGAGAATTACGTGTTTACAAAAAAAAGTAACCCCTCCTTAACAGTGCAACCATAAAATGTGGCACGGCAATGGAAATAAATAAAATAAATTTATCTTGTGTGGAGATCGAATTACCTCGAAACAGTTTATTATCGCCACGTGGACGAGATTCTTCTTAATCAATAAATGCTTGGTTAAGTTGTAATAACACATTCGCGGACTATTCTCTTTTTAGCAAAATTTGGATTGGATAGAAATACATCTAATAAGGCAACTTATTCAATGATTGGACTTAATTGCAACTTAATTACAGACGGTGTAACAAAAATTCAATTTATCTTCAAAAATAGTAAAAATACACGGGGGAAACATCATTCCAATATAATAAATTGGAAAGTTTCATATAATAAATTGGAAAAAGGTCATTTGTATTTTTCATCGATTCTAAGTTCCAACAACTAAAAAATCACGTTATGGACATTTGGAAAAGGCACATATCGAATATCATGCCAAAATATTTGCATCCAAACCCAATGGTGTACTAAAATAAATTGGTGATATTCGTGTATGAGGCGATTTTAAAAATCAGTTAATCCAAATTCGAGGCAGGTCAAAATCGAGTTTTTATACGTTACTAGATAGCGTCTACGTCACCAAAATCAATTTGCAGGATGCATGTTATTTGCAAATAAAATTGCATGACAGATCAATACGAATAATAATCGTTTGGCACTTTAAATACTCTAGTAAAAATTACTCAGGTTCTCATTATTTTTAGAAAAGATTTAATTTATATTTTCCAATGAACCAACGTTATAAAGTATGGCCACTATTAAATCACTGAAGAACACCACTGATGCAGGTTGTGATAAGGAACCTAATAAATTTACAATCTAAGACTTGAATGACCAATAGGAAGATAATAAACGTAAAGCACAATCCGACAAATTCCAACTTTTGCAAGAGCAACTATGTTGGTTAATATAATCAAATGCCTTGGATTCAATAGTTACAGCAAAAGATTTAGATTTAATAGGGACGCACGGGATGTTCTTCTGATGAACTTAAGATAAAACGAAATTTGATCCTTTAAAACCATTTCAAACTCCTTAGACACTTAAGACCTTAGACATGATGGCTGTTACATTATAAAATAAATTGCAGATATCGTCCTGATTGGCAATGTCTTCAAATATCAAATTTCAGTTCGGTAACGGTGTTTTCCAATCGTTCAACGTCGACATTTTTATACGCCGGAATATAGGAATCGTTGGTTTGTATTTATGTGTATTTATATTATGACCAAACTTTTTAACAGTTTTAATACCTAAAATTTTCTCTTATCGGCAGTTCGATCATGACATAGCATTTTGTAAAACGATTTCACCACATTACAAAATATAATATTACGATGAAGTCTTGTCTCCATTGTTAAGCTACGTTAAGTATTGGAACACAGGGTTTCCTATTGTTGGTCATTTTTGGCACACTAACCGGTACTCTTTGTTGGCATAGACAAAACCGGCAAGAAGATTAAAAAAACTTTAACAATTTAAAACTTTATTTTTAATTATAACACGAAATTGAATTTACCAAATATGACCAGCACGTGATCAAAACACGTAGATTCATATAAAGATTATTATGACGTAAGGTTTATTCCGTAAGTTTTCTTCAAATGACGTGGAAAGTGAATTGTACAAAGTAGCGGATAATCCGAAAAAAGACGACTGATTTTATCTTTTTTTCGGTTTAGTCGTGAAATTTCGAATTGCTGAATTAAAATGTTTATAATTGGTCGTCCCAATTTTTATGTCAAAACAGTATTTTGCCTCTATCGCACTATTGAAGAAGTTTTTCTTTATTTTTTTAATTTGGCTACTTTTTTCACCTTACACAGTAGAAACTATACTTTAATATTGTAACAATTTGTTTTTGATCAGTAAACAGTAGGCGATGATTAGCAACTCCTTTGTTTATGTTTAAAAACCAAATATAATATTTAAATCGTATAGTGTTGTGTCAGTGTTGTGAATCAAAAATTCTAAATAATTTAAAAAAATTAATATTATGATGGCACAGTTCTCAGGTGAGGTTGATATCCATTTTACTTACGGATTTTGCGATGGTAATGCTTCACGAGCTCGCAATGAATATTAATGGTGATTCTAACGCGTTGTGTTCTTGACGTAAGAGAGTGTACAATTAAACGTCTCTCGTTACCGAATTCATCAAGATTTCAAGATTGCATAAGGATTATCTTCATATATACCATACAACACTCGTTCATAAACTATTATGAATAGCATATTGGCATAACAAACTTTCACGATCTTCACACGTGGGCTGCTAAAAGTTCTCATTCGACAAAACAAACATCATTCAAAACCGCTTTTAAAAATAAATGGTTTGAAAAAAATGGTTCACCTCATTGGCCTAAAGAACCTCCGATCTAACTGTAATACATTTTTATGTATGAGAAACGATGAAGGCACTTGTATACACACCAAACAAAAGAAGAACGAATAAAATAAAAAAACACAAAGCAGCTCAACAGATCAGGGAAGCATTATCAAGAATTTAAATACCCAAAGATATACTTCGTAACGTATATTAGCGTGTATTCAATCAAAAGGGGGACATTTTGAGAACGTTTTAACTCCATACCTTTATACCAAAATAAATCGGAAATCTCGAGCCAAACCTTGTATTTTAGGGGGTTGCAGAGGATATGTTAATGGTTTTTTGAGAAAAATTGATTTTGGCCATCATTCTTCTGAAGCTACAATGGAAAATCAACAACGCGTGAAACGTGGCTTTATAGATTCAATAGGTAATGAGTGACACTATACATAATGTATTCGTCTTGTAAAAGTTCCATGAAATAGTGTACGAAACCTTTCTATACCTTCTAGGCACATTTCAATCAAATTTATATGTAATTTATATAATTGGAATCCTAAAGCTTAAAAATCAACTATGTCCTGTTTTTTTTTGTGGTATTGTTCGTGGCCCTAAAATATCCTATCTATCGAATTCCAAATTATTTCGAATAGATAAAATTTGGCAATAAAATTTTATTAGCTTTTCGAAATTAATTATAATAATTTCCCAATAAAAAATCCATGAACCGGATAACTATTAGCCACTAAAATGACCTTCCGTTCCAAAGAAGGATATTGCCGAATATAAATCTTATCTTCAATATAATATACAGTATATATGTGTGTCTGTATACGTATACATGGGCAAAGACATGCCATTATTATTTTTAGGGATGACCAAATGAACCAAATAAAATTAAATTCCGAATAAATTTTTTTATTTTTTTATTTTTTATTTTTGGTTAGCATTCGAGAGAGAAACAATCGGAAGCAATAAAATAAAAATTTGAATTGCCCAAAAAATATCGTCTGTGTATCGAAACGAGAATATATTTTGCATTAGTAAAGGGTCCATGCGGGAATTAATTACGTGAAATTTGATATTTTATTTTGTGATTTATCGAATCGAATACGTTTATTCGATTGTTGTCAATATATGAAATTTTTGTAAATTTATTCAGATTATGCGCTGATATATAAACATACAAATGGCGATTTTATTCTTCACAATGAACTCTCGTTAGATTAATGGCCATCATTTATTTTAATGCTGTGCACTCGTTTGTGCGATATCCGTCAAGACAAACGCGATGAATACATCATCGCGTTATTTAACAGAATACCGTAGTTAATTATAAAAAAATCACATATGTCTGAATTGGTGCGGTGTTACCATAAAGAAAAATTATATCTAATGTAATATATTATTATGCCTCATCTCATTTCATCTCATCTCTGCGCCACAAAAGAAGAAATATATTCCATTTAAATTTATCGTTTTATAAAGGCAACAAAATTCTCATGACTTTTGTGTCACAATGGTATGTGTATATGTAGAACATATGAATCCACTTAAAAATTCATTTCCTAAATTTGACAGAAGGCAATATATGTGGAACATAAAAAGGTGTAACCGTTGTTGAGCTTTTTTTTACGATTACGAGTATTATCTATATGTAAATATAAAATATTATCATCATCATCATCATCATCATAATCATAAATGATAATATTCATATCGAGGAAAACATGAAATTTGGTCCCAATTTCCCACCAGCACATGACGTCGTCGGGAGAGAAAAAAAACTTTGTGCCCCTCTACATGCTTCACATGATTTTTATATATGAAACCTTATATTTGTGGGTTGGATTGTTTTTTTTTTGGCAAAAATTACGTAAATACTACAACCAAAAAAATAAAAAAATAAAAAGTTTCACGTATGCTTACGATATGAAGAAATTGTACAAATTACTCTTCAAGCTTATTTTGTGTGTACATAGAATACGCGTGGTTCATATGTCGTATATGGAGGACGGAGGGGAGTTATGCTGATTATGGAATAAAAAGCAATTTATCATGAAACCAAACCGAAATGTTTTATTTTTGTAGAAACAAGAAAAATTATGGTAAAAAATGGTTTTACAAAATGCGGGAACGTTTGTGTTAAATAAGCCGTAAAACGCGTTGAATATCAAACACCGAGGGGCCAGATGATATTTTAAGAAATTATCGAATGTTTTAGAATTACTTTTTATATTCTAGATTTTCTCATTGACTCAATAATTCACTAATAAAATTAGAGTAAATCATCTTTTCGTAATGTTTTCAACCTTGTATGCAGTTGCGAGCTTTGGCCTTGTATTTGAAATGCTAATGACAGTGATCGAAATTATGATTTTAACGTTTTATTGATTGTGATTTTGTTACAGTTCTATTGCTTGTTCATGATTTTAAACATGATCTTGTGTCTCCATTCACTATCGAAGATATTTCTTTTAAAATATCAGCTTTAAATCAAGTAACGAGCATTAAAACTGAATTTAACAAGTAAAAAAAAATCGCATTATATAAATGGATTTATATAATGCGATTGTTGTTGTAAATTTCATTGTTGTTGTTGTTAAATTCTCAAAGGAATATAGCTAATATCATTTTACCTTGTTGTGGAAGGCGTTTCATCCACAACAGCTATCTGATTGAACTTTCTTTAAAATCAGAAACTGTAACTACTTCAAAGTAGTTTAATAATATTGTAATGGTTTTTTGTCTCCCATAATGTTAAGCCGTGTAGGAGATTTTTCAGTTTGATTTTCTCCGAGTCTTTTAAAACTCGTATAATTTTTTCTTTGAACGTTCGTTTTTTGTGGGTACAGTGATTGCGGTGCTTTCAATGCAATGTGACGTATTGTTACTATGTGAGGTTGACTGGTTAAGACGTAAATGGAATAGAACTTTGAGGCGGTATTTATCTACATATTACAAAATTTATCAAATAGAGTTTTCTATGAAACGATGCACTTTTGTGCACATGCTCGTTTAGAAGTCTTTTAAAAATAATGTGCCCCCCACCAAAGGGGCCAACTCAGCACAGGTTTATTTTCAAAAATCTTTTGACGCTATTTCGATTATAGAAATTGTTCAAAGTATCCCAGAGAGGAGTAAGGATCATAGATGTTACAAGTGCAACCAGTTAGACTACAGTGCACCGTAATCCTGCAAATATATTAAAGATCATACAAATTTACTTATGCTCCAGTGTACGGCCAAGAGGGTTTTATCGGTGGTGCTGAGGTTAATGCCATGATGGATAATGGTAGCAACCTACATTTTATTTCAAAACAAATGTTAGCTGTAATATGTCTGGTCAATCGAATGATATGTCGAATGTAATATGTCTGGTCAATCGAATGACCTGAACTTTTAAAGGAATCGGGTTAGGCGAACTCAAGACAAGTGGAAAAATGAAAGTTGATATCATTGTATGTTAACGACCATTCCCAAGCCAAATTGCATGTAATAAATGATGGTCTCCTACCAACGGTTGTATTGTTGGCCAATAATATCTATAAATTAAGTAGCTCAACACTGAATTAGCTTTGATCGCTGAAGCAAACAATGAATGGAATACAAAATTCAATAAAGCTCAGTCGTTCTTGCCACCAAGAAGGACGATAAAATGCGCATTTGCGTGGATTTCGAAGAATAAATGAAATAGTGTTTCGTGATCAATATCCGTCACCCCTGATTGAACACCAAATTGATCGGCTGCAGTGAGATAAATATTTTAGTATAAGTTAGACCTTTGCAATCTGTTTTCCAACGTGCTAGTAGCCGAGAAGTCGATTAGATATACATCACTCGTTTCCTCTTTTAGGCATTACGATCACTGACAGTTTTTCAGAGGTTCATCAAAAACGTTTTTGAGGAAAAGTCGAGTTTTTCGGATAAGTAATAGAAAATGGTAAAGTCCTGTCATCTGAAAAGAAGCAAAAAGGCATTGCTAAGTATCTAACGCCAGCCAATACCCGTTAATTGCAACAGTTTCTTTAACTGGGTATTTTCAGAAAATTGTATAAAACTATTCCATAAACAAAACCTTTATCGAACTTGCTTACGGAAGGACGTAGCATCCAAATTTGTTGCTGCGGCACTGACATTTTTAAAAAGACCTCGAATTCAGAATTAATTACTGATAAACATAAGTTTGGATTGTAGGAGGTATTGCCACAAGATAGTGATGGTGCCGGCTGGTTTAGTTATTCTGGTTTTGTCAAAATTGGCTAGAGATAAACCTGACAACTTGTGGAAATATGTGGATGGCGGACAAAAGTTTATAAACGTTTATATCAAAAATGAATTTTTCAGAGGATATGAGGGTAAAGGAGGTAATCGAAAATGAAAAAAATATTTTTCCATGACATAAGAGATAAACTGAGCCAGAAAGTCAGTAAACCCTTAGGAGAATTCATAGGAAAGATGGTCATCAAAAAGACCGATTTTAAAGACAAATTTTATCAAAGTATATGGGACCATACAAGGTGATTGCTATAAAAGTAAACGATTGCTAGGATGTGAAGAAGAATGACATATATATATATATATATATATATATATATATATATATATATATATATATATATATATACATATATATATATATATATATATATATATATATATATATATATATATATATATATATATATGTATATATATATGTATATATATATATATATATATATATATATATATATATATATATATATATATATATATATATAAAGTGTATGCATTAAAAACCAGAATTTGATACTAGATGTCATTACTTGTTTATGCGTTATAGTACATCATGGACATATATGTCATTTGAAAGCCCTATTCAATATCTGTCAAAAATCAGCTAAAAGTTTTTGTTTTGATTGTGCAAATCCAACCGATTTTAACCATGGAAAATTTATCAAATTTGCGAAAAAAACCGCATTTGCGGAAAGTTTTGTTGAGTCACTTTTTCGCAAACAAAACTGCAGCTGAAATTTATCGTTTGCTCGTGGATTTGTATGGTGAGCATGCTCTTGCAAAAAACAGTGCTTTGAGTAGTTTAGTCGCTTCAAAAGTGGTGATTTTGACAACAAGGACAAAGAGCGTTCTGGTTAGCCGAAAAAGTTTGAGGATGAAGAATTGGAGGCATTACTCGATCAAGAGTCATGTTAAACGCAAGAAGAACTTGCAGATTCATTGGGAGTTAATCAAGCAACAATTTCTAGACGTTTGAAAGCCTTGGGATTCATCCAAAAGATGGGAAATTTGGTGACACACGAGTTGAAGCCAAGAGACGTGAAAAGACGATTTTGTATGTCCGAAATGCTGCTCAAGCGCCACAAAAAAAAATTGTTTTTGCATCGTATTGTCACTGGCGATTAAAAATGGATCCGCTACGATAATCCCAAGCGCAAAAAAGCGAATGTCAAGAAAGACGAGGCCGGCCCACCGAGACCAAAGCCGAATATTCACGGGGCCAAGGTCATGCTGTGCATTTGGTGAGACCAGCTAGGTGTGATCTACTATGAGCTGTTGTCAAGTAGCCAAACCATCAATGCTCAACTCTATCGTCAACAATTGATCCGATTGAAGCAGAAAATCCAGGTAAAGTGGCCAACATATGCGACCAGACACGAGTCAATCATTTTCCACCACGATAACGCTCGGCCACATATTGCGGCGCCGATCAAAAATTACCTGGAGAATAACGGATGTGAAATTCTGCCTCACCCGCCTTATAGCCCAGACCTTGCTCCTTATCAGGAATACGCTTCACTTCAGTTCAAGGTATCGAAAATTGGCTCGATTCGTTTTTGGCCGCCAAGCCGGCGCAGTTTTACTGAGATGGAATTCATAAATTGCCAAAAAGATTGGAAAAAGTAGTGGGTAGCGATGGGCAATACTTTGAATAAAAAATCTTGTAACATTTTTTAAATACTCCGTCTGGCTTGTTTAGGGACATATAACTTCAAAAAGAAACTTCTCTCGTGTATTGAACTGTACAGTGACCCCAAATAGCGAAGAGAAATTTCAACCTAGATTTTATGGCTTCAATTAATTCGTCCTTATTCTCGAACTGCTTTCCTCTTTTGTAGACTTTTCGTGATAGCCACCTGCAAACGGTTTGCATTATGTTTAATTTAAGTAAATTGAATAAGATGGCCAAAGCAATAGTACTACATTTTGCTCTAGAATCCACGCTTTGATTATCATGGCAGAATTGTCCTATTAGAAAATCTATTGCTGCTTACGTTTAGGAGCTCGGTAAATTTCGGAAAAGCTCGTTCCAAAGCGGTTTTTAGGAATTTGCTATAATTTTTACTTTCTGAAAATCTAAATCAATTATTCCAAAAAAGTACACTGCTCCCCACACTATTACAGCACCCCGTTTACTGTGCATTTTGCTATAATAGTTGTAACCATCTGACCTGTCCAAAATAACTTTTTTTATTGGAAAAGACAACCGTATGCCATTCTCTATCTGATATAATACGTTACTTTGCAAATTAAAGGCACTGGTCTCTGCGTATTTCATTTAACGGCATTTTGTTTTTATTGCTTTTGTAATTTTAAATATAAAGGATGCTGTATTATATGATGGACGGTTGCTCTACTGGCTGCAACATCGGTTTTAGCCCTTATTTTGCTAATAGACACAGGGTACAAATCGAAGCTTTTCTAAAAATGGCCCGTCGGTCTTAAATTGTTGTAGCCAAGCTCACACGTCCTTTACTTTTTTTCATGTTTTCAATGTAACTGTAGTAATTCTGCATAAAAGTTGCACTTTTTATAATTTTATTAGAAAACCACTCACATGTTTTACTGCGTATCTGTTGGTATGGTCCATTAAGAATATTATAGTGCTGAAAACCTGATGGATTTTATTTATTATTTATATATTAATCTGAAAAAAAAATAGTACTTGCTTATTTATACAATTTTATTATGAAGCTAAATACTTTGTGTATATAATACTATAACGACATCTCTTAAAATAATTTAGTACCATTTTTTTAAATGTAAAATGTAGTGTTAAAAGGGGAAACACCAAATAATTTTGACAATTTTATTTTCAACATTTAGATTTCAAACGCATTAATAGTTGAATAGTGAATAGTTTTTGTGTCTTGTGTGTGTTAATTTAATGATCAAATAAATAGTAATTGAAATATCGAGTTTGACGTTAATGTTTGTAGTTTCTGGAATATTGCATTTCTTAAAATTACATTGTTTTGTTCCTTTTTCTATTAAAATAAAAAGAAATTATGCAAGTGGAGCGGAAAAAAGGCGAAAGAAAGCAGAATTGGGAAAAGGCAACAATGTATACCGCGGATTTCAACATACTTTAATAAGTCAAAGGAGAACGAATCTTATAGTAAAAATGTTGAAGAGGATGTTTGATGTAAAATAGTACTTTAGAAATGATTTTTGGGAATTAAAACTCTGTTTCAAATAAAGAGTTTACCAATGTGAAAAAACTGGATGATATTTAAACACAGCCAGAAACGGATGATCCAGCAACAGTTGGTTTAGGAAGCAAACACGGCTATGTAAATTTAACTAATACAACGCTTTAAATATTGACACAACTGATGATATCTCATTTTTTAATAGAAATGATACAATACAAGTGGAAATGTTTCTTAAAATTAAAGAATTCGTTATCCCTGAAAACAAATGTAGAAAATATGAAATTCCCATATCGTCTTCTAGCCCTTCCGGCTGGAATATTGAAAAAGGTTGGAGAAAATTGAAAGACTGCATACCCAGTCATAAAACTTGAATTAAGCATAAGCAGAATTATGTGTGCTGGAACTCGCAAGCTAATAAAACGTTTTGAACCTTAGTTAAAAATAAAATTCTTGAAGTGATTCGGGCTTCAAAATATTTTTCTATAATCGTTGATGCAACTCCAGATTGTACACATAGCGAACAAACCAGTCTTGTTATCCGATATTTAAAACTAGTTGACAATCCCATTCTTTCCCATTTTTTCATTTGAGAAGCGATTTATCCCCTTTGACTTTTTTACACGAAAGAAAGGATTTGAAATCGCTCAACGAATTCTATAACTGCCAAACGAATTTGAGCTTGATTTCAATTTTTGTATTGGACAATCTTATTATAACGGTGCAAATATGGCAGGGCAGTATAATGGTGCACAAGCAGTTCTACTAAAACTAAATCACACATTGAATTTGGTAGGAGTAGATAATGTGGGAACGTGTTAGGTAGCCATATTATACTTCGGAAAAATTCAACAAATGTATAATTTCTTTAGTGCTAGTCCACAGAGATGGGAAGTTTTGAAGAAAGTTGTAAAATATTCACTTCATTCTATATCAACAACAAGATGGTCTGCACAGATCAAATCAGTAAATTCAGCCGCGAACCATTTATTCGGTGTAACCGCTGCTCTAGAGGAAGCAGAATTACTTAATCTTCAACCACTTGCACATAGCGAATTACTTTCTAAAAACAATATTTAGATACCTTCGAATTTGTTCTGTTATCAACTATATGGTATGAAATTTTAAACCTATTACAACAAACAACAAGTGGCACCAAAAAATTTATATTTTAGGATTGGGATAAAATACTTTTAAATGCAAAACAAATATCAGATCGTTCCAAAATTTCGACTGATTTTTAAACAACACGTAAAAACAAAAAGCAATGGAACTCTAAAGAATCAATGTTTACTTCGGTATTATTAATATTATTAAGGAGTAATATCAGGATTATGAAGGCGATTTGAATCATTGCATCAAATTTGTAATTTATTCCAAACTATTTGGATGTTTGAAGATCGATTGTTGCCAAAATACTCAAAGAAAGTTCTATTGACATATTTAATATTTTGAAATAATATTTACAGAGCCCATTTTATCAAAGATAAAGATCCATTACCTGAAAACTTGCTGAAAAATATATTTGAAGCAAATTTAATGCAAGTGTTAAGCAATTAAGCAATTATTCTAAAGCCAAGTGTCCACTATAGAGTTTTTTTGGTAGAGCGTAGAGCGTAGAATGTAGAGTCTCTACAAGTAGTGTGTACACTATAGAGCTTCTCTATGACTCTACCGCTATCCATAGTGTAGCCGTAGATAAAATTAAGTAGAGCTCTACCATGCGCTCTACAGACTGTATACACTGTAGACCTATTTTTCTCTACGGTAGAGCGCTCGGCTACTACTATATTTTATTTTCGATTAATAATACTTTATTTTCAGTTTTTCGTTCGTGGAAATAAACAAAAATCAAATTAAAATGAGTTTTCGCCAAAAACAAGCTGCTAGTGCCGTTCTTTTTTTACTTGAAGAAGTAAACATGAAAAAAGAAAGTGTTGGGGGCACGAGTGGATCGGGAAAAGGAAGCAAAATGCCGGATTTAATCGTGGAACAATGAATGAAATTATGGAAAACGTTACAAACGCCTTTGATAATTTTCTACGAATGTCATATAGTAATTTCAATATGTTACTGCAACTGGTTATTCCGATCATTCAAAAGAAAATACGCACTTACGAAAATCTTCAGACAAAATATGGCTTTGCCAAACTAATTGAATGAGGTCAAAATGATAATTCTACAAAGTATCCCCTTCGAATGTCAAGTGCTCTAAGGAAATTAGTGGCGCAAGAATATTCAGGAATTTTGAAATGAATTACTAACAATACCTTGACCTGCAAGTATACAAGATACATCTGCAAAAAAGAAATTTCGTTTCGTAGGCGATTCCTTACCGCAATTAGAGATGACCAGCTAAATCCTAATTTAAGAGAACTGCTAAAAACCATTTTGTCTTTATATGTTTGACAACATATAAAGACAAAAGCCTATGCTTTTTATCAGTAGTTGACATTCGCTCTTAGAAGTAATATTTTTGAGCGAACAGCTTTTAAAGCCAGAAATCCAACTAGGATATGGTGTATCCTAATCAGATTAAGATTTCGTGATCGGAGTCTTTTTTGATAAAAAAAAGTATAACCCAAGTTTCATCCGTAATTTACCATAATTTCAAGGTTAAAACTTTTAGTGAATCCCTTTTTAACATCTTCTTTCTTTAAAATCTATTCCAGCCCGAGAAGCATAGGTATAGGTATAGGTGTGTTTTGAAAAAATTCAATTGGTGCTTAACCACAATATTTTAAACATTTCAACAATATTGAAAGCGAATGACAATCGAAATGCAAATAGAAATGTCATTAAATATTTAATTGTCAATGCACACATGCGTTCGAAAGAAATGACCAATTCAATTTTAAATTACGTGGATCTATATATATATACTTTCTCTACTGTAGAGCAAAAAACTTTATCAAACATGCTAGATAGAGTGTAGAGCTAATGTAGAGCTGTACAAAACCTAAAACAATAGCGTTTACACTGTAAAGTTTTCTACGCAATAAAACTCTCACGTAGAGTGCGTGTAGAGCTCTACTGTAGAGCTCTACAGGGTGTATACACTACTCTAAGCGAGAATTTTCTCTACCGCTACGTAAAAAAACTCTATAGTGCATACGCGGCTTAATAATATTTTTGAGTTTAATGATTAAGCAATAGATTCCGCTGAAAGAAATTTTAGTACACTGAAAAGAATAAAAAATTTCAACAGATCGACGAGGTCACAAGACTATTGTCTAAAGATAAGACAAGTAACTATTCGCGAAAGGTTAATTTTTCAAATATCATTAAAGAATTTGCTAAATCAAAAGCGCGCAAAGCATGTCTAAAATAATTAAAAGAAATTAAATTATTATTGTAATAAATAAAATGCATATCAGTAAATAAAAAATAATTGTTTTTGTTATAATGCAAGTATCAAGACCAAATTACAGAAAATTAAACATTTTTTTAAAAAATATAATATGTGAGCCCCGAGAAATATTTTTGGCCCAGGCCCCATTAAAGCTCTCTGCGGGCCTGTATATATATATATATATATATATATATATATATATATATTTATATAAATAGTATATTTATAAAAGATTGAATATATTACTAATCTATTGCAAAGATACACCAAAAATGTTTCCAGATTAGTCTATTAGGAAATAAAAATATGGATTTTTTTCATCATCATATAATACACTATGGGAAAGCATAATACATAAGATTTTATATAATATTATATATATGTGTATATATGTATCTACATAATATGGATGGAGTGATGAAAAAGGGATCTTTAAGGATAATCCAAGATATTCAATAAAAATGACGTTGCGAATAGATACGTTCATATTTCCATGAAGAAAATGTGAAATGCTTGTCGTGTGACAGTTGATAAGTTTTTTTTTGTCGAAATGATAAATCCTCTAATATATATTATTAAATTTCCAGTATACATACATCCTCCATTTTCTTTTTATATACTTATATCATGTATTGTTCCTTTAATATCCTTATTAAATTAATTTCTCTATAATCAAAATCCTTAAATTTTTCAATGGGGAAAAAACTTTCCTTTAAGATCCTTTAAGAACGTACAATTGAACTAACCAATTGTGGGGGTAGGATGGTACGGATATTTAGTAAAAATAATTATACATTTTAACATCCCTTAAAACAAATATTTATCGAGTGTTTCGAATTTTATTATGTATTGTGGGTATGTGTGTGGGTCGTGCACACATTTCGGAAACGTTGGTTATGTACGTATGTAGTTAGTTTGCCCAATTAAATTGAATTTTATTGGTAAATATTTATATTTGCTTATTAATTTTTAATATTAAGGGTTTCATGAGTACACATTAGGCATAATGCAATGTTAAAAATTTCTATTTTGCATAAAATATGGGTATGAGGTAAATTCGAATTATTAATTTTTTTGAACTTAAGTCCAAATTACCGATTTCTTATCTCGCATCAAAATTTTCACAACATCGAAATACTTTCAATCTCCTTAAATTGTCATAAAAACATTTCTATACAAATATATGATCCCACTATTAAAATATCATCAAAACTTAAAAAAGCATACATCCAGTTATTTGCATACCATATGAAGACCTTTAAAAAAAACTCGAATAGTGTAACAGAAAATCCTAGCAGATTTTTTATTTTATCTCGCGTGAATTTTTTTTTTTTGTATGTTATCATCATAAAAAGATTTATAGTTGTTGTTGAATTTCTGTTATCACTATTATTATGATTATTATTATTATGATTCGCTTGGTGGCAAAAAAATGGTATAAACTTTTAGGTCATATAATGTGATGATGATGATGATGTTGAGGACTGAATTTTCTGTTGTTACCAACAAATGCTTGAGGATGAACGAATTGGAAAAAATTTATGTTGTGATGAGATTTAAATATATGTTTATATTATGTTGAATATATGTATGTATATAGAGATCGACATAATTTTATCCTTTTTGTGAGTGTTGTTGTAATGATACAAGGAAAATGACATTTTGATACGAGCACAAGGAGGGTTGAGGTATTTAAATGATCTTTAATGGATGGACGTATTATGTTTCGATTAGAAAATCATATGCGTTGGAATGATATAAATAAGGACTTCCTTAATTTTGTATATAAGCTAAGATTATATAAAGTGTAAAGCGTGGGGATTTTGATTTTGATTAGGAAAGTTATTAAAACTTTTAATAACGAAAATTAAACCCCGAGTCACCCATGTAAGTTCCAGAAATTTGCACTTTGTACTTCACATGAAATCATAAATTTTGTTTTGAATACAGCAATTCTTGTGGTACAACCACACATTTGCAAATTGTCAATTGTTACCGTCAACTTACCACAACGCCATGCTCTTTTGTGGGTTATACTTTAAGGTTGTGGTAACCTCCACCGTTATGTAAAGTCATTACATTATTTGGAAAATTCAACGTTTGGTGTGACCAGTTGTTCGGACAAGCATATGCTGCAAACTTTATTTCCAAATTGGATTTGATGGACATTTTTTTGTCAAAACAACTATGGGTCCCAAAACGGAAAAGTCCAAAGGAAAAGTGGAACGAAATCATATGCCTTGTAGAAGGAGCCATTACTCAAATGGAAATATCGAGGGAGAATTTCATAATCGCTTGGGTGGAGCTGGTTAACTGCCATGAAAACAAGGCGCTCATGTTCCAGGCTCACTTCAATGATACAATTTTGATGTCTACTGTCGGAAAGGAGTCTGCTGATGGTATTCAGGATAAGCAAGGATAAGCTAGCCGAACATTTGCTAATTTGATTGATGTTGTCGAAATTGGACTCACTACCGCCATCAAGTGGAAGAAGTCTACAACCAAGATTATACCGACATGGGAAGGATTTTGTACATTTTTGGAGAGAATTTATAAAAACTTGACTATAATAAAAAACAAACTGGCTGGGTTCTTTCCGCAGTCATCAGTTGCCTGTTCATCTAACCAACTGACCAAAGCCATTTGGCGTTGGTGTCATTGAACCCGGTTAAGTTATTTCTTTGTATAAAGTGCAAATCACAGGATTATGGATTGGTTGCTTGTTCCAGTTTATCTGTGCTCTTGCCCATTGAGCAATATCAATATATGCAAGCAGATTGATCTGATTTGCATGTTGCGTCATGGAGGAAAGCATTCTGCCACAAATGTCACCTATCAATGATCCATTTCAAAGCAGGAAACCCTGTAGGTATTTCAATTTTATCAGCGGGTTCGGTTTCTTGTACAGAAATTACAAAATGCTTAATCTCGAAAGAAGCTCACTTCTTGCATCAAGTGATTTTAACTATGATTCAGCGATACTAGCCACCGCGATCATCACCTTACTTAATAATCAAGATCTTTCGTCATCAGCGGCATCAGTGAACTTCATTTTCGAGAGGTTTGTGCAGACATTAAGCAAAGAACGGCACAAACTAATGACATCTGTGTCAGAGGAATCGATCTGAAGAATGGTTGTTGACGCTGCAATATTGTGCTCAGATTTGGTACAGCAGACGAATTATACTGCCGTTATTCTTTCTAATACACAGATTTCCAACCGCCGCATCCAATTTCATCAAAGAAGTTTTGAATTCCATCTGACATAAAACTGGCTGACCCATTTATATTTTAAGCCACAGAATGTCGATTTGCTTATTGGCGCCGGACTCTTTTATGGGATCAATAAAAGATCCCTGGGAAAACGTACTGGGCGAATGCCTCCCAATACTACAAGAAACCAAATTTGGATGGACCACTAATCAGTGGTTCACATTATTGATGACGTCGATCAGACGAAAACTCTCTCGCAGGTCCTGCGAGAATAAATATTCATATTAGGGGTCGTTGGAAAACTAGACAACATGAAAAAACTGGTGCAATTTGCTTGGGAAATCGAAACATATTTTGTTGCAGGTTTGGAAATAAGTCCTAAAAACCAAGCATATAAGAACGAAAAAAGCTGATGTTAAGTGTAATGCGAATTGGAACTTGCTAATTGTTGGTGTAAGACTTAACTCAAACGTTTGCTTTGTTCAACTCAACCGTAGGCACATGGTAATATTTTTTGCGGTTTTAATCAAAGTCGAGTTTACTTCCTCCCAATCTCATGACTTAAACCAACATAATAGCAGTGAGTTAAGTAATCACAATGCCATAAAGTGCACTGAACTGTCAACGTTGAATATTGACAGGTGGAACTCGACTAAATTATATCCAACCAGCTAGTCGCTGGAATAAAAGTAAATTAGGCAATCTATTTACTATTAAGTGTACGAACATATTTTTGTGCGTGGGTAGCGATTTTAAATCAGAGAAAAAACCATAAATCATATTGGAGGCTCTAAAAATAAGACGTTCCGTCATAAAAAAGCAAACGACGGAGTGGTAATCATAAGCATCACAATAGCCTTCTTCATATTGAGAATCTATCAAATTCATTTCGCAGTTCCACAGTCAACATCCATAACTACGAGTATATCCACCACCAACCAGGCCTTAAGGAATCCATCAATGCTACTAGAATTGGGCAACCACCAAGGAACGATAGCTTTCAATCGCTGCACTGAGGTCATTCGTGAGGAGTATATCGACACGTAACTCTTACCTCGCTATCATTACCGTAAGAGAAGTTGTTTCAGTCATAGCAGGAACTAAAAGAGAACCAAGAATTCTTCAGATCAACTCCAGACTTCCGTTAGGTCCAGCTTAAAATAAATCACAGTTCCAATGCCATCGACTACCATCATCTCACAAGTGTGGAATTATCTTAAACCGACTTCTTGATCGAAGCCAAATATGTAATTTTTGGGTAGTTTATTGCAATAAATATTGGAGACCACCATATGAGAAAGTCAGAGCAAATAAGTGACTGTACAGAGTTGTCATTGACCTAAGCTTCACTCAACAATAACCAAACGGTGAGACCAACTATCCAAGATAGTGTTTTTGGTATTTCATTTGGGTTTTTCATATTTCAGTATGCAACAACATCAATTTACCAAACATTCTAGGATGCTAGGGGCCACAGGGTTTTATTTACAAAAGTAGCCCTCGTACATCATTGTTTCGCGGCGATAGCGAAGAACAACCAAGAATTGTCATCGAGTGATATTTCTGAGGTGGGCTCTAGTTCAGTCAAGCTGCTGGGTTAGAATGATATCAAAAGATGATCATCAGTTTAAGGTCAGTAAAAGGTTATAGGGAACCCAGAAATTACCAATACTAAACGTCAGATGTTATCCGAGGCGTCCAACATTTTCGATCCCAATGGTTACACCATCGATTATTATGTTAGATTTTCAATCATTGTGGCTCACGAATTTACAATGGGTGGATCCACTACCAGTCAACGTTTTAAAAAACAGCAAGAACTTGCCATTTAGACCAAATATCGATTCTTCACTGGTTAGTAACCAAAGAAGAGATATTTTAACTACACGGTATGCTAAAACCAGAAATGCGCCTATTAAATAAGTGTCCATTTCACGGTAAGAACTGTGTGGAGCGGTGGTATTGTCTAGGTTACTAAAGAGCTATGTGGCTAATCGTACAGCTAAGATATGGAAGTCAGCCTCGAGAAACGACTTGCGTTACGTACTGACAAAATAGAATATAGCCGATGGAACCTCACGAGGGCTTTAAAAACTGCATCATTACTAACTTTGATGTAAGAGGCCGATAAGTTTTCAGCAGCATCTACAAGCTTGGCCCAGTCAAGAAAATGTAATTCGTATTACTCTTGAGACCAACGAACCGTGAAAATACAAAACCTGGAAGTGGAAATATCGAATCTTATTTCTGTATTTTTAGTATCATTTTTTCAATAACATTGAGAAATCCAGTAAAGAGGAATCAAACCTGAGAATCCTGTCAGGTTAGGAAAATCATCGAGCAACACCATCTAAAAATGGATCCAAGAAGATTCTTTTAGTTGCGTGTTGGAATCTACGCTATATCAATTTCGAGGAGATGACAACTTTGCAAACGTAAATTGAAGCCGTTTAAAATTTGCGGCCGTTGTGCTCCTTATCAGCATGATCAGGTGACATACAAATATTTACTCTGGTGCATTTTATCCTGAGTAAAACGTTACCTTCCGATCGCAACCTTACGAAAATTAATATGAACCATCTTACTAAATGGAAACAGATCCAGCATATGATGCAATATTTTTGGTGACGTCTCTACACGGAATATTTTACCAAACTTAACAACGGTTTGAAGGAGCCAAATAGGTATACAAATATTAAAGTAGACAACATCGTATTAGTACGTACCGAGGATACCTTCAAGCACTCAACTATCAAGGTAATATTATTACCATTCTTGGATCGTCCTTCACTTATGATGGTGACAGTTGGTAGGCTCTTTTGAGCAAATGGTGACTCATTGATGATGACAAGTACAATAAAATAGACAAACAAGCTCAAGGTCAAATTGGTTAAGAAAGCTTTTGTTAAACAAATGAAAGTCGTTGATAAACATTATCTAAATTATTTGTATAGTTGAATCAGAGATGGAGGCTATACAATTCATAAAAATATTTTAGTCCACTTGCAGGTGATACCTCATATCCCGAAAAAAATTTCCAAGAATTAAATCAAATTTTTCATATACGAGTTCAATCAAATAATTTTCATTTTCTTAATTTGAATTTCCTTTTATACTCAACCCTGATTTTCATTTATTTTTGTTGTTCCCTTTTTTCGTTTTATATATATATATATACATATATATATATATATATATATATATATATATATATATATATATATATATATATATATATATATATATATATATATATCCTTATTGCGTATTCATATTGCGTTACTCGTCGCGTTTTTGTAATTTTCAATCACTCACAGTCAAATTTATATAACGTTCCATGTCAATTTAAGCATAGCTATATACGTACGTATATACTCGAGGTATATATCCATATGTGAACTAAATTCTCTGGCATATATATAAGAAGGATACAACTTCGGTGGGTATATATATAGTATTGTGTGTGCGACGTAAAATGGGGGAAAATATTTTATTAAGTTAAAATAAAAAATAAAAAAATTGAGGATTTTGTTTTGTTATTTTGTTGTTGCGCACCCAACTACTACCGCCCACTTTTTACGATACGTATATATGTATATGCTATGAGGAAAATTCTCAACTTCTTTTTTTTACCATTTTCATCAACATCACCCTCAGTACTAAGAATAATGTGTGTGGATTTATTATATTTCCCTTCGAATATGTACGAGCACATAGCCATACACACAGACACCAAAAACACAATAAACCACCCAAAAAAAAAAAAAAAAAAAAAAACAAATCCATATACGTATACGAGAAAAGCTTCTTTGCAGTATTACGTGTGAATGTGTTGGTGAATTTAATTTTATTTTCATTTTTGGGATATATCTTGGCGACCAATCACAATTTAGAACAAAAGAAAATTTTTTCGTATTGTTTCATTTTGTTTAGTAGCTAAAGAGATAAATTTTCCTCTGATTTTTCGTGCTTTTCGATTTTTTTCTGCAAAATTTTCTTTAACGAAATGAAAACCAAACGGAGAGAAAGAGAAAAAGAACGAATTTATAATATATTCGGTATTATTAAAGGGAAGAGTATTATCTTGACGAAAATTGTCTCGAATAGTTAATTTGACTTGTATAGTACAAGAAGTAATAATCGTTATTATTATATAGTTATTATAACAAATACAATTACAGTAGTTTTTCCGCTTATATAGGTATACGATGTTATCGTGACTTTTGGCAATAAAATTTATCGTAATAAAGATAATTTGATAAAAAAATAATTTTAAAATGGAAATTATTCATTTCCCTAAACAAGAGTGACACAACAATAATGAACACATACACGTAAAACCTTTCGATGATATATAAATAAACATGATTATGATGGGGGGAATGGAGTGAAAAAATGTAAAATGATTTTCACATGCAAATAAAAAATCAGGGCAATTCACTACAGTTAAACATTTTCCATTTTCCACTTTACAAAGTATTTTGGAGTATTTCGTTTTTTTTTTATTTAAATCAGAAATAATATATTCCACCCGTTTTTGAAAATAAAAAAATTAAAAAAAAAAAAACGAAAAAGAAAATGGAAAGTTCAATGCCATTTTCAATTCTTTTGTGGCGAAAACAACAACAACAACGAAAAGATTTGTTATTTGCAAAAAAAAAAAATGAAAATCCTATTGTATATTTTTATGAATGAAATGAATTGAATAAATACAATAACAATAAGAAAAGCTCAAAAAAGAGTTTTCCTGACATTGAAATTGAAAATTATACTTTAAATTTTTTTTTCCGTTAAAATGAAAAGTTTTATGGTGAAAAGAGAACAAAATTATTTGGTTTAATAGTTCACACTTATAGGAGTGACGTAATCAATTCAGACAATTGACTGGAAAAATCATGTTTTCATGTTCGAGTTCAATGACTTTGAAGAGATTTTATTGTTTGCTTTGCCGACTACTATATACAATATCGGTTGAATGTTATGACTGCAGGTTGAAACGCGATGGTGAAAATTTGTTGCTTTAACTTTTTTTTTTATACTTCGACGTTATATAATTTTCTTATTATAATTTAAGCTGCTCTAGTTTTTATCATATTGATATTGTCGATAAGCCTTTTTCATGCTATTCAATGGAAAGCAGATTATTTGAATTGTAAGCCGGATTAGAAATGAAACCACATACAAAATTATAATTTTCGTACAATGCCCAACTCTGAAGTAAACGGCAGTGTTTTTTAAGAGGTTTTTGATCATACTGTAGATCAAATAGTGCATCAAAATAGATAGAAAACTGTTAATAGACCTATTCTTTGCATGCCTCGGAAAATTATCTGTTGCATAAGTTTACCAATGGTTGTATTTCGTTAAGTTTGTCTCATTTAAACCGTAAAAATCAAAAACAAATTTAGAAAGTCAACAGTTCCACTTCTTGGAAAAAAATTCTTCGATAAAATTACTACTTTGAGTAGCAAATTTCAAATATTGTCAAGACCAGCTACCTTATCATTACCAATTTTACAGATAACCGTAATTACTTCATTATTAAGGATATTTTCCTGTCGCGGGAACAATATAATTGTAATATAGCACATCATATTTAGGAGTTAAAATAATAGACTTAAAATTACGGTTCTCTCTGTTCAAAGGCAATTTTTTCTAACATTCTGCACGAAAAAATTCCTAATTCCGACAATACTAAGTTCCATGATACCTGATTAATTTTTCTAAACGTAACTTTTTTAAATATTCTTGAACCTTTTTTCCAGTGACACCCCAACTTTTCTATCATAGTTGCTTTGTCGATATTCTTGTTTAAAAGATCGGTTAGGAACCTTATATTAGTTTCTTGACCAATGATAAATTCCGGCATCGCTTGGTACTCCACTGTTTGTTATGCAAAATATCAGTGTTGCTTTTATTAGAAGTGTATTTTAACATTAAGTTTAAATTTATCCAATTCTTTTGTTTAAATGTTTAACGAGATTCACGGTGCTTACAGGTTATATGGATATTTTGCAGAGCTTTCTTTTTACTTCGTTTCTTCCATCAAGAGCTTTCGTTACCTTTCATTGGTGTACGTCTCGATTATAGCAAAAAATGCGTTGTCAAGTTGTGTTTTCCTTCTGCTCTTTACTAATCGGTGGGATTTGGAACTCGTTCTCAAACTCTTTTTTACTTATTTTCAAGACTTTACAGTGATCCTTTTCTTTCCTTAATTTTCAACCCAACTCGAGTGGAAGTAATATTTTTACTTCTTTCTTGTTACTTTGACCATTCAAGTTTAAACCTCTCTAAAATGAACCTTTGAAAAATTAATAGATCTTACCGTTTTATTTCAAAAAGTTTTTATTTGTGCCATCTAGATCTACAGATTCACTGGAGCTTTTTTCAAAATTGTTTGTAGATTTGTTATGATTCACCAAGCTATCCACAGTTGCAATATTATAGTTATAGCTGCTTGGGTTCTAAATCTCTGTTCCAAAACAAAACTTTACTTTACTTTGCTCATATTGGATTCATTTTTAAAGTAATGTACTTAGCATTTATACTTGGCAAACAAAAAACTATTAACCCGGATGAAATTTGGTTCCAGAATAAACTCTACAGAGAAATAAAAAAACTTTAATCAATTTTTAATTTTAGATTTCTATGGTGCGCAAATAACGAAATCTTCCTCCGTAAAGCTGCATTTATAACATCGGATGAATATCCTAGGAAGTCTATTTGTGCTCTTCTACTCAAATAAATCATTCATTTAAAGTTAAGCCACGCCCCAATTGAGTTAAAATAATTTTACCTTGTGCAAACCATTCAAAGATGTAAAACAAAAAAATAAAAAACAAAAGAAGTTAAGAGCATGAATGAAAAATCCTAGAATATTCATTCGATGTTATGAATACAGCTTGAGACACCAAATATTAACGCACATCAAATTCGGTAGTTTCTTGACCTGAATGTGTATAATGTTGTTGTGTCACTGAAAAGTTCTGCATCTAAATCTTTCAGAGTTGCAATTGACCAAATATCTTTGGATTTGGAGGCTTAACATTTAAATTAGCAAATTAGAATTTTTCACTTTTAATTGTGTAAGCGTATCTGACCATTGTTTAATTAAAACTCCCTTTGATGGTGCAGCTAAGTCATTCATCTCGGTTAGTTTTAATAATTTACTGTCTCCAGTTTAATTCGAGTTTAGGAAGAGTAAGAATACAGAAGATGCAATTGCACAGTTTTTGAACTAATTAGTGTGACATTTAGTGTTAGCATGGATCGAGGATTTAAGTTATCTGCTCTGTTTATCGACATGACTAAAGCTTTTAATTTAAGGGAAAGTTAGGGTTTTTCTTCAATGGCTTTGGCTGTAATAGAGTTCGGGGTTAAACCTTGTTTGGCTGATTTATTGTAAGTGTCGTAAACGAAATCCAATTCTTCTTTATGAGCTTTAGTGTTTTGCAAAACTTTTAAACAATTCTTGTCTGGTTGACAGAAACATATGCTAAGGTTTCAATGTGATCCCATCTATCATATTTAACAATTTACTGGTTGAAATAAGAAAGTCTAGGAGCTTCTCTTTTTTCTCCAATGCCCTAAAACAATATGTATCCAGCTAAATATGTAGAGCTTTTATTTTCACGGCAAGTGTATTTCCTTGTGTATTTATTTTATTTATTGTCACATTGGTCCGTTATTTCATTTTGTATGACTTCGATTTTTGTATTTTTAAGACTGAATGCCTGAAACCTGATAAGTGCTCCAAAGAGCCAAGGTTAGATTGAGAAAAGAATAGATTGAGAGGCTAAGTTGAGTAGCTAGGGGTGCAATGTAACTTCACTAAGCATACTATCAAGGGATCTTTTTGATTTAGTAGTTTGTCCAAATTCAATTCTGATGTTTAATGTGGAGTCTTTCTAGAGTCTCTGATTTGATGGACATAAAAACTGGATGTTTAAGATTGAAAGTATTAGGTTGATCAAACCCAGAATTTGTAGCGGAGAGGCAGGGCAACATTAGTTAAAGTTTTAGTTATATCGAGTAAATCGTAACTTTAATTACATTTTAAATGCATTTTAAGGTCCTTTGTTAAAAAACTTCAAGATGAGTGAAAATTCTTTGAAAGCCAATCAAATTTTGGTAAAAACAAATCCAAACTTCTTTCAAAGTAACAAAGGACAGAATAGAAACTCGTTAAAATTGGTGAAATACTTAACACTTGGCAGAGACGTTTCTATAATTGACTCACTGTTCGCAACATCTGTCAAATGCTGTACATAAAAATTGTCAAATACCGATCGGCGTTATGTCCTTAACAATGGAGCTTGCTCAAAATGCGAAATCTTTGTCTAGATTTATGGTTTTCTAGTGTAGCGTGGAATGAAAAACTCCAGCTAAATCTTGCAAACAGATGGTTAAACTACAGTATGGAAATACCACAGTTAGAGCAGATTAGAATTCACCTTTAGATAAATTACAACAACGCTTAAATTACATAGTTTCTGTGACGCATCTAATCAAGCATGTGCTGCAGTGGTATACAGAAAAATAAACAACGGACTTACATAATTTGCTGTCAAAACTAAAGTTGGACCATTAAACCAAACAATATCGCTAAGTAGATTAGAACTGATTTTCGCGACTAACAAGAGGCCATAATAGAGGGTAAAGCAGCACAGTTTGGAACTGAGTAGCATTTTGGAATTGGAACTCATAAATTAACCTTTGAGGAGCTCAAAGTTCTGGCCGAAATAGAGGTATGCTTAAACTTTAGGCCATTAGCTACTCTCTCAAATGACTCAGATGATCACGGGTATTCAAGTTCGGCACACTTCCTGATATAAAAAGGTATCCACAGAAGTATATTGTAAAAAGTGAAATACGAATTATCTCTTACAGCTAAAACGAAGGCCAAAACGGTTATCCAATTAGAAGAACTAGTAATCCTCAAAGATGAATAATTATCTCCCACGTACTGGCAACTAGCAAGAGCCTTTAAGCTAGATCCAGGACAGAGTGTAGATACAATACGTTTAAAAATAATACGTTTAAAAGAAATATCACTAAAATATGCTGCCTACCCATAAATCAAAAGCCAAAGGATTGCATTAACATGAGAGATAATCCTGTTCCAATGCAGTAGTTAAAGATACAAATATAACTCAATATATACCCCACAAAATCAAGACAGAACTGTTCCAGAGAGAACAATCGTGCAAGGAAACAACGATCCACAGTCTATGTAAGAAAGAATGCTCTCAATTTGTTGCATACTAGGGCATGATGGGTACTTTAGTGACCATTTACAACATAACAAGCTATTGGAAGCAGATCGAAGTTTTTAAGCAAGCACAAGGCCAACTGGCAGTAGCTTGCAAAGGATTATTTGGTTTGAACTGTGACATAATTCTGGAACAACTTCAGTGGCAGCTTAACAACTTGATCGCAAACAATGATCTCCTATTAACAAGCAATAAAGAATGACAACGGGAGAAGCGTGGTTTGGGATAAACAATAGGTATTATCTTAAGATACTTGTTTGGAAGTCTTACTCAGCGCGATGTCTACTAGTTCCATCTAATATTAATGTTCATTATGCACTTCAAAAGCATTCATCGAATCTTTCTCCATCACAATAAGAAGACCATCAGCAATTTATTCGTCAACATACACGAGTAGTATCCCTGGCCACAATATTTATGACCTCATTCATATATGTATATCAAAGCATGGATATATGTAGCAAAGTAGCGCAACGAAATGTGATAAGTTAAATTACCGCTGTCTTAATCATCGAGAATATTCCACGCGACATTTGAATCAAGTTGCTGGAGACTGCAAGGATCAGTTTTCTTTTACTTGCTAATCTATAAAATGAGACATCTATGTAGATGACCTTAGTGGTGGTGTTTCTGTTTTGAGTGCGAAGTAGACAGTAATGAGATTACGAACACACATCGTTAAATTTACTCGACACTACTATGAAACGCTTATAAATTTGAATAAAACCGCAGCCAATTTTTAAGTTTCCCAAACCTAATATTTCCACCAGAAAAAAGCTTCATTTAAGTGACATAGGACAGATTGTTTTGGAAGCCATATAAATTTACTAATATAAAAGTTGGTTTACGTAATTTCAGAAAAAACCTCACCACTTTTATGACTAAGTCCACGATGAATCGCCTGGTGAATAATCTATTATAGAAATTAATCCACGTAAATCATCCACCCAAAATAACTGTCCATCTCATGAGAATTTATTACCATCCCTACACAATATTATGCTATCGTAATCATTTAAGTGGCGTATCATGTTCAATTGGACATTAAGTATATCGAAATTAATTTATAAAAAAAAAATGATGTCGATCCATTCAAAAGAACATAAATCAAAATCTAAACAATATTAGCCATTTTAATAAACTCCACAAACTAAACAATTAACATGTTAACAATACCCACAGACACAATATAACCGAAACGACCCACATTAATGGTTACATTCATCTCAAGTAGATTTTTATTAAGTTCCAACTGACTTTTTGATATTTTTGGATTTTTTTTTTTAATTCATCGGGACAAAAACTAATACCTAATCGAACAACAATAAGATAAAAATAGGAAGTAGTTTGGTTTCATGTGTGTAGTGTACACAAAAAGTTAATTTACATTTTCTTCTTGGTTACATCAAAATGGAATCATATTATTTGATTTACATATATGGGTGCATTGATGTCGATGCTGCGGAGAATTGGAAAAAAATCGTTATTTTGTTTAACAATAGATCGGATTCATATATATGCACTTGTATATTGGCAGGATGGATGGGATATTTTTTTTTATATATATTCAAGTGACCACTTGACAACAGTGTTTTTGTATTTTGTGTTTTTTTTGTTGGTTTTGATTGAATGTCAACGATTTGTTTATTGAGAATGGATATGGTTGCTTATAAATGTAAATTGAGAAAAACAATTTTATGAGAACTTTCACCGCGTTTACCGCACAAACAATTTATTCCACTTATGACATATGCGCCATCGAAATACTTGAAACGTTCGGTAAATACGAAAATCAATTAAAATCAAAAGGTTATCGCCACAATCCTGCCATACTCAAACCTTGTACGGGTTAAGTAAAACATGATTTTGGTAAAAAAAAAATGGAAAAACATTTTTTCATTATATTAAAGTGTTTTTCCCGTTCTACCATCGTTTTCCATGTCATTAAAACAGTAACAACATACATGTTTTGTTTTTGTTATTTACTTATTTCAAGGATGTGTCCAAACAAGTAACAGTTGTCAAGTGCAAGTTCTTTAACTATACATATAGATGTAGAGTGGTGTAGTGTAGTGTGTGTATGGTATTATACATAACATACTTGTCAATGTATATATTTTCTTCTCTCCTTATATATATGTATGTATGTATATAGATTTAATTTGGAAAATGGAAAATAGAAAATGGTTGAGTTGATTTGTATGTACACAACGGAGTAAAGTAAAATAATAAATAAAATTGTTGAAACAAGTACTATGTACTGTGATATATGTAGCGATGTTGTGCAAGAGATTGTGTGTGTGAGATTTTGAATTGGGTAAACAACTCTGAAACAGTTGCAGTATCCAAATAAATAAATTACAACTACACGTGCTTTCCATGTTTTCACTTAACCTGCACAAAACAACAAACATACATTTTTTATCACCCCCTTATCCATGATTAATGGTTTGTCAGTTTGTTTAAGTTTAGTGACGTCTCTGTCGTGTAACTAAAATCCACTTTCACAAAATGTGTACATCTTGATCATCGGTTGGATGCCGTCGAATAAATTAAATGATTTTCAAAATTTTGCGTAGGCCGGAACTACAAATATTCAAATTTATTGGTATTTATCTGAAATAAATAAGATGTTGGTAACTTATGTCTTTCGATAAAATTATTTAAAAAAAAAAAATCGAAAACAACGAGAATCATGCCGATTTAGTCAACGTTAAGTTATTACTATGCAAACATCGTAAAATTTGGCTTAACCCTGTGTGATATAGGTCTGAATTTTTGGATGTACTGTTGAAATATGCAGTATACAGGAAATTATAAGTGGTATGATAGGTATCTAGCCTTTACCAGACAAAAAATTTTAGTTGAAGTTTTTTGAAATATTCTAAGAACCCTGAAGATTCCCAATCGTTTACAGATAAAACTATTGTGTGTAACCAACCAAAATGCTCTTTATCTTCGTTGGGATCCACCAGATGAATAGCATAATTTTCTGTAGATCCTGATAGGGTATATCTGCTACTGCGTTTGTTGAATCTTTCATTAGTTTAAATTGGGCTTAAGATCAGTAAAAATTACGAATTCTCGACCTTTAAAGAAGTTACGAAAGTATTTTACCGCTAAGAATATGGCTAAAAGCTTCCGATTGAATCCCGATAGTTTCCGATCGAAATCAAATGATGATAAAACCTTTTTTCGAACCCAGTACCTCCCGACCCAAACACCGCAGCTTTAACCACTGGGACAATTGCTCGGTTACTAGTTTACTTCTTTCTACCCAAAACATTTAAAATCTCGTGAAGCAATTATTTCATCTAAATTTTGGGATATAAGCCGATGATAATAGTTAATCATACCAACAAATCGTTGCACTTGACGGTGTGATGTTTGCTGTGGAAAAACTCGAATAGGAAGAATTTTCTATTTTTATGGACGAATTCCATCTTTTGAGATATTGTGACTCAAAATTTTTTTAATTTTTTTTTATTTTGTTACAATCTTGTCTCCTGGACTAATGAGTAATTTGTTTCTGACTTAATTTACTAAGATAAGTATATCTATGACTCCACTCATTGGCATTTCACAGTTTCTGGTAAGTTGTTGTTTATACCACATCGTTATTGTAGATCTAAATCAGCAAGTCGCTGTTTGTTCTAATAATTAAACCAGTTCAAAGGGTTTGGTTCTTTTCCGTCTGCGTATAATATTGGTGTTTGGCTGAATTGCCGCTATATTCACATGTTGCTGGAGTCTTTCTTCGTGTTTCCTTCCATTTTTTTTAAATTTCAATTGAAACGGGGTCCACTTTAATGTCTCTAGGTAGATCACTATTCATGACGTACCATGGTACATCGACGATGTTCCTTAGTACCCTGTTCTGAAACCTTTGAATGATATTGACGTTGCTGGGTTTTGTACAACGCCAAAGTTCAATACCATTGTATGATGATAGAGAATAATGTTTGCCTATCAGCCAATGCATTTTTCTATATTTTAGTTTCAGTTCTTCATTTTTTTTGACGTGGACCTTCCATCTAAGTTTAGCAACCAGGGTCATGCCTAGAAACTTAGCTGTGTTCGCATACGGAATTATTTCTCGATTTATTGAAACAGGTATATATTCAACTCGTTTGTTGGTAAAATTTATGTGAACTGATTTAGTTTCATTTAGCTTAATTCGCCATCTTTTAGTCCATTTATATACTTCGGAGATAGCTGATTGTAATTTTTGTGTTGATTCTTCGTTGTTTTTTCCAAAAGTCGCCACTGTGTGGTTTTCTAATTCAAGTAGATCATACGTGTATAGTAAATATAATATCGGTTCTAGCTCACTGCACTGTGGTACCAGTTTCAGCCAATTTAACTCTAAAGAATCTTTCTTTCAAGTATTATTCTAGTATTTTAGCGAATTGCATTGGTAAGAGGTTTCTTAACTTATGATTAAGTCCTTCATGCCAAACCTTGTCAAAAGCTTGTTGTATTGTTGAGTGTTGACGACGAAATCCGAACTGATGATTTGGGATTAAGTTATTCCTTTCGATTATCGGATTTACCATTTCAATCAGTAGTTTCTCAAAGAGTTTAGACAACAACGAAATTGGTCTATAAGATGAAGTTTCGTATGATTGTTTTCCAGGTTTTGGTATCATTATTACTTCTGCAATTTTCTACAAACTGGGCACAAATTTGGTTCTAAATGCTGCACTGATAAGATAAGTAAGTTTAACTATAAGTGAGCCTTCCTTGATAGTTCTTTTAATATTTCTGTAGTAATAAGATCATAACCAGGAGCTTTTTTCGAATTCATATTGAATTTTATCTCATGCATGACTTCTTTTGGTGAAGTCAACAGAATTTCTTTTTTAGGTTCCATCGTTATTATTTAAGATTCTACAGTTTAATCATCATGTGATTGGAATATTTCTTCGAGGTGCTCCACAAAACATTGAACTTTATCTTCGTTATTTCGAGCCCATTTCCCTCCTTCTATTCTTATTGGAGGGTTCTGCATTGTTGGTCTTTTAATTTTTTTGGTTGCTTTCCAAAGTGAATAATCAGTCCTGCTATCATTAGTTAGTTCTGTGAGACAGTTGCTGATGGACTCATTTTTTACTTTTTGGATTTCCTTTCTTAACTGTTGGGTTAAATTTTTTAACTTAGTTTTATATTGAGGAGCTCTTGTTTGCTGCCATATTATTCTCGCTCTTCTTTTTTCTATCAAGAGTTCTCTAATTTCTTTAGGGTAGTTGTTTCCTTTTATTTTATATTTTATTTTTTGGGTACTTTTCCAGGTTGATTGTTGTTTATCATTCACAAATTGTTGAACTTCGTTTTCTATTTGTTCCTCACTTTTTAATGAGACCGTTAGGTTAATTTTTTCTTCTAAAAAGATGGAGTATTGTTAGTTTCATTTTGTTCCTTCGATTTATAACTCTTACAAACTCCGTTTCCTTAGCTAGTTCTTCTTCTTCGGTATGGTACTCTTGCACAGCTGTTGTTATTATATTAGCCTTTTGGTTATTGACTTCCTTTGATTTAAGAGTACTAATTTCGTTTTCTAGCATTTTTATTCGCTCCTGCATCCATGCAATTGTTTGATTCAGTTGCTTGTTTATATTTGTGGGAGCGACCAATGCACTATTGGCTTTGCACAATTCACTGTACAGTTCATTCTTAGTTAAATAACGATTGCAGACTCTTGCAACAGTTCGTTTTTCGGATTTTCCTTACTTTTCAGGACGATTTCCTCCTTTTGTTGCACTAATTTGATGTTGCCTTCCAAAAAGAAGATCGTGACTTTTGTAGGAGATCGAGTTAACTTCTGACTCCTTTGGAATGGATATGAAATATCCTTTTTGTTTGTTCTCAGTTGAGTATTATTATTTTTCTCTAACATATCTTGCGATTGGTTGTAATAATTATAGTATAGCAATGATTGGTCTTCCTCAGAATCCATGAGACCGATCTCCGCAGAGAGTGGATTTCCCTGAGCATCAGGTATGGGGTAATTCTCTCCTTGTTTGTAACACTCATTGCGTTTTTATAGTGTATTGATTGCATCGCCTCTAGTATTTAGCCGATGAGTATTCCATCATTCACCGATGAGTATTCCATCATCCACCCCTACCCTATTGAGACACACCCAATACCCCAAGAATTTTTTCACTCAAAAAATTTGATGAATGTACTGCAAAAATGCACTTAGGTGCTTTACTATCAGTTCAATAATCCCGAAGTCTTTTTACAAAAGTTTGTAAGTGTATTCTCGTATTTTTCATTTGATCTTCTACCCACTAAAATATTGTCAAGATAAACAAAAGCAAAATCTAATTTCTTAGTTACTTCATTCATAAACCCCATTCATAAACCCCAGCCGCATTACGAAGGCATTCTTACCAACTTAAACAATCTAAATGAAACATGTATGGCTATTTTTTGTACATTTTCTTCAGCTACCGGTATCTGCGTTGATAAGCGTCTATCAAGTCTATTTTCGAAAATATTGTGCATTATTTAAATTAGAATAGAGGTGGTGAATATGAGGTATAAAAGGTAATCTGGGCCTGTAACTGCATTAAAGCAAAGGTAGCCCCAGCAACAGAAGAGGAAGGGGGACCACATATACTTATCTGGAAACAAATACAGAAATTCATCTTTAGCAATATTATATTTAAATCTACCCAGTCTAGCCTAGAAAACGAAAATTGACCTTGTGTGACTTTCTTATGTCTCAATTTGTGTTGTACTGGAATGTGATATTTTGGTTCATTTAGCGTTGATGGAAATTATTGGGTTAAAATCCCATATAATCCTGACATAGCACATTGTAATGGTAATAGTGTAGCGTCAATAGCGATCGATAGATTTACATGAATACCTGTTATGACATCGACTAAACGTTTACACTTAAGATCGACTATGTACTATAGGTTTGGTTGCCCGATATAACAAAAATTGGTTTTTGTACCTAAAGACAATTCTCCTTTACATTTAAGTGCTTTATATCGGTACTTCCAATGGTAACTACATGCGTATAGGGTTAGTCTTGAGTTTGCGATCTATTACGGGATTTTGTTTGGATTAACTTTCGGAAAAGCGAGTTTTTAAATTAAGTCGATCCCAAGTTGAAACGTGACTCGAATCTATCTAATTGCGATCTAATTTAATTTAAAGAAGATAAAAGCTTGTCCATGTTACAATATGACCTACAAATTTGATGTAGTTGGTTGAATTTGATTAATCGAATTACGGAATCGATTAGTTGAAGGATTGCTAAGTCCCAAAATAACAATCGGATAACAATCCGCTGAATTAAGCGTTTAGTTTACATAATTTATTGCGATACTCCACTAGTAATTTGTTCGAGTTGAGAATTAAACCTTGAAGGTGATTGGTTTTCCATCTCGACTGTTTGAAAAATTGTTTCCAATCGTTTCATTTTGCTATCTTCTGCCCTTTTTATGAGAAAATTTTTTAAAGTATTATACTTATTTATTGGTTGTTAGTGGGTTCATTATTACGTCTGCAACTCGTTAACAAATATTTTGGTCTAAACTTCGCACCATATAATGAAATTTTAATTCCTTTTTGCGGCCATCCGAATCGCTTCTATTGTTATAGTTCCGTATTCCTTTTATTCCAAAAAAATGGGTAGACAGACAATTCGGTCTTGCCACTGACAACCGTGTTTTGTATGCCCACTGCTAAAGCCAAAATACTTTGCAAATGCCGACAAACTGAAATTGTACAAGGTGTTGATCAGAGCAACTGTCATGTGAGAGTTGGATGAATGAGTTATGAAGGATGGTTAATGATATCCAAGAGAAGAATCACAAGCATGATATATGGCTCCAAACACGATGATGACGATATTTACCGAGTTTTGTTGAACCACGAGATCAGGGATTTAATAAATTTCCTGATCACGTTCATGAAACGATGGGCGAGTATGCTGGCTCTGTCACGTTCTGCGAGCTGATCTTAAACGGATCATGTAGCGATCTCTGAGAAGAAAGCCACCATTTGGCAGGCGCACAGGTCGCTTTCGGTGACGATGGCTCTTTGGGGCATAGACCGACGTGTCTTCTTTGGGTTGTCTAGAACATTATGAAGAAAAGCTCAAGATAAAATCCAATGGAGCCAGAATGTTGATTCGGTACGGGTAGCAATGGCTAGTAAAAACCGAACATTATTATTATCATAAGAAGTAACAAACAACATTCAGAATCAAAAGACATCTCCAAAAAAAATGTCCATAGGTATAATAATCAGGTTATCTGGGTAAGGATCGGACCATATGAACGATCGTATTAACCTAGTATGTGTCTATTTTAAAAGCATTGGTAAACATGTTTGAACAAATGGTGGCAAAATTTAGATCCCTCAAATAAGTAATGAAAGCTAATCAAAATTTTAATTTTCGAGTTGATTAAACCACTGAATCTGCGTTTCTGTTTAATTGATTAAATCTTCTTATAGACAAAACGCGAATGTTCATTCAATTCGATAAATTTGAGTCAATCAAAAATCGCATGCACTGAAACATCCCTTACATCAAGTGTTTTTTCAAAATACAAAGTAAAATCGTACAAAATGAAAATTGATAAAAAAATGGGAAAAATTGTTCAAAGGAAAATCAATTTTTATCCAAGTCTGAAAAATATGTTTATACATATATATCCTCCCACCTATAATATATACGAGTCGTATATATATACGTATCGTGATAATAATAATCATCATCCATCTTAAATATAAATAAATATGTGTATATGAAAAATAAAGCCACCCTTAAAATAAGGAAAAATTGAAAATGTAAAAATTAACCCTTAAAAAGTGATTTTTTATTTTTATCATGTGTATTCGTATCACCAACTTTAATCTCAACAACTTTGTTTTCTTTATTATTCATTCATCGAGTTTCCTTCACTTTTCCTCAGATTTTCATTTTTTTTTGTAATGAAGTTTTATCGTGAATGCGAAAACAAAGCCAATCTTTTCATTTTCACCCTTTCATCATCGCGCGCATTTTTAACTTTGTTTTTACAAAAAAAAAAAAAAAAAAAAAAAAAATCATTGTTGAGTGGGTTCGGGGATCTTATCTTTCTCTCTGTTTATATATGTACAGCATATATGTATACATACATGGGATTTTTGGGGCTACATACACACATAAAAATTAAATATATATTTATATATTAAAAGGCAGCAGCACCTTTAACCCCATAATGATGTGATATATATTGTATATATATATATAAAGTGTGATCTATAGAACAGTTAACAAACCATACCTTAATTGTATCTGTGCTGGTCTAGAATTATTCTTAATTACAGGCTTTTATTCCGAGAACGGTATTTAATCGGTTAAAGTCTGGTGTGGAATAATCCCAGAAACCCTCACTGACCTGTACATTATCGTTGTAACCATAAAAAGGCTTAATTTAGAATTTTTTTTAGATTGTCTGGACTTTTCAACTGTGCAGCGAATTTTTTCAAAGTGGTCTGAAGTCTATATAGTTAACATTAGAAGTGGACTAAATTTTTGAAGATTGCAAACTTTTTTTGCTATAAGTGATAAAGAATCAATTGACTAAGCTTAGGCAGATCATATTACAGTTATGGTTGAGAACTAATTTTAATGAGCACCCTATAAAGATTAAATGAATTAAAATATGTGCTAGTTAGCACCAGTTCAGGTTTTCGTTAATCGATCCACCTGCTGAAATGATCTATGGAGACAAAAAACTTGAACTACTTGTCTATTTGATGCATTTTTTCTTCCTACCAAGAACTTACTAAGTAAATTTCATATGAACTTTGGATTATTTTCCACTGAATCGAATTTACTTTTGTAGTAATACATTAGCAATTTTATGTTTCGTGGATGATCCTTAAGTTTCTTTATGTCCGTTTTTTAACTTACTCGGTTTATATTTTCTGATATTTGCTTAACAAATTGGAAATCGCAATTGTTTTGCGGAATATATACTGTCTTCTACTCATCGTGGTAATAGATTGCTGTAAACCTAAGGCTTTAAACAAGCCTTAGGTTTACAGCAATCTATTACCAGGTTACTGATGTTCAGGATATTTTTGGATATGTCCAAAAACTTATAATAAATTGCAAAATCCATGATACTTGCCGTTCTAAGTTAAGGCGAAGATCAAGTTTCATACTTAAGCGACTTAAACGAATATCAATGTCCGGGTTATTTGGGAGTATACTATTTGATTCCACTTTCTGCTATTTTAAGGGGTGATATCCTCTTTAAAATACCAAAAATTCTTCTACCTATATAGTTAATTATTCTTCCTTTGTGGATTGATTTTAATTCAATCTCACTGCCGTGCCTAATAAATATTCTATTGATATGAGTACTCCATCTCTTATTACATCTCTTATTACAGATAGGTAAATAAGTACTTACAGAAAAGTACTTTTTATAAGTCTTTACAGAAGGGTAAAGGGTTGCAAATTTTAGATCCTCCGATACTGTTGTTCCAATACCTAGTAGTACTATAAGTGCCTCAAAGCTACCAATGGACATTATTATATGGGGCTTTTAGGAATGTTTTGATTGGCGGTGAAAACCCTCCGCTTGGAACCTAAAAGCTTAGTTTGTTCACCAAACAGTTTGAATTTAAACTGTGCACCTTGATCGGTTGTGATGTTCACTGCGATACCCCAAATATTGAGAAGTATGTTAGCATTCTAGTTTTCATGTGAAGTTTGACTATCATAAGGGATCAGAAAGTATGTTCCAAAGTTGGGACATCCAATGAGTCTCGACAGCTAAACTTTCGTGGTTTGCTGTTTGAGACAGTATTTGTCTGTCCAACGTCAACTAACAAATTGGGACACAAAATAAAAGCGGCGAATTTGTCGCGGATTCCGCTCTGCCTTGGATTGAATCGCTCTAATATGTGGTTGGGTGTCGTTAAAATTTGTTAGACTGTTAAACTTTCACTTTGGGCAAAATATCAAAAAATCACTTGGCAGATAGCTAGTAGTTCTCTTTCGAAACTATTTTTTTAGCATCCAAAAGTTTTTCGAAAAGAATTTAAGCGGCTTCCAATCCACATTATTTAATTGTTGCCACTTTGTGTCGAATAGAAGCCAACCCTCTTCGTTTTGACAATGGGAGATGTCCTGTAGTCAGACTATGTGGCCATAACATCGTTGATGTTCGTACTTGTTCGTGTTTGCCAAATAATATCGATTATTGGGTGCCTAATATTAGTCGCCTATTTGGTTCCTTGTAACACGCAACCATGACTAACGATTGAGAGCACCCACTACGTGGGCAGTAGGAACTGCTTCATGTAGCCTATCCTCTATACTGGAAAGTGAATCTTCCTCCTTATCCTCCTGTGGGATCAGGGCTATCTGACTAAATTTAGGTAATTTCTTGATCCACAGTTGGGGCTTAAAGGTCGCATTAAATCAATTAGTGGTAAGTGCTTTAATGAGCCGTAAAACTTCGAATATACGTCGGTCACTAATGTCTGTTTTATCAAACAAAACTTCTAGGTTTTTCTTCCGGGAGTGTTGTTCACTCAATTAGGAAATTCTTGAGGTACATATCCCTGTCGATTGCAGGAGGTTCCTGCAAGACGATGTCAATTATTTCAGCTTATTGAGGCGATAAATAACTTAACGCTTGAGCTTGTGTTTTTGTTTCTCGCTGGTGATCTTGCTTCCATCGATATCATGGGTTTAAGAAACTAAGCTGTAGAGTACCATTAAAATTTGTAGAAAATTGCTTCAAATGTCAATGAAGTCTGAGATTTTCCCTCTATTTGGAAAACAGCCGATTATATTATTCAACCAAATCCAAAAATACGTGATACAAATTTTTCTTCTAATTACCGTCCAATTGTATGTTGGCGGGTTTCCCCTTATGAACTAACTCAAAGGAATGCGCTTTTATCAGATTTTCAATATTCTCTTCAGGTGATCATTATTGCCTATTCAGTTTATATCAATCAATAAAATTAGGTCATTATTTCTTAGAAGTAGAGAAGATTCAACCTTGTCACTTACCTTATTTTTTATCTACATCAATGCCAATTTTCATTGGCATTATAAGATCATGACTCTTTTGCTGATATTACTACATCAGCCAATTATTTTTACCGAAGAAAATATTGATAATATTTTAAACTTTGAGTTTAAACTCAACTATCGATCGTTTAAGTGTCAGTAAGCGGGTTAGCATTCCGAAAGTTATTGGCTAATCGTTGGCCGTACCTCTAATTAATCAATCATTAAATCCGTTGAAACAACCTGCTAAGTGTTAAATGGATCCTACTGTACATATATAAATAAATTTAAATCGTGCACGTGATTCGCGCGCCACTCATTTAATAATTTGCTGTAAGAAAATAAAAAATAAAAAAATTAAGAAATTTTCCGATTTTCCGATTTTTTTTTTTTTGAGTTTTTATTCTCAAATTAAAGCGTATTCGATCGTATTAACTTTATGATGTGGAAATTATTATTCATAATTTTTTATGTGAGTGTAAACAATTTAAAATTTCGTATAATACAATAATGCGTTAAATGAAAATTAAGGAAATTTTTATTTATTTATACGAAATTATGAAGATAAATGATACATGGCTGGGATGGGAAAATTAAATGAAAAACGTATGTCTTACGTATTTGAGTTACATTACTTATGTATGGTATGTAGAGATGTATTGTGTCGAATATTAAATGTGAAATCGACAAGTTAAGTAGTCCTCCTCCCAGAATAAAATACTCCGTACCACCTCCACATATCAATATTTTAATTCCTTATGTAATAAATTATTTAGGAATTTAGGCACATATAATCGATATATATATATATATATATATATATATATATATATATATATATATATATATATATATATATATATATATATAATGTTTTCTTCTTCTTAATTTTCTTAATAATGATAGATGCTTTATTGTAATCTTGCATATACATAAAAATAAAGTAGTTGTTGCTGTATTATGTTGATGATGATGAAGAATAATATCTTGTCAATTTTCATCTGAATTAAAATACATGTATGTGTAAAAGAGCAAGATTGATGATGGGATGATGAGGAAATAATATTTAAACTAATTATTCATCTAAGGATTATATACTCATACATACATACAAAATATAAACACTTTAATATGTCTAATGTCCATCTAACAATCTGTATTCGTAGGGTGATTAGAAAATATGTTGTTTACTCTACTGATAGCCAGTATTGTTCGAGTAGGCGTATAAAAACATAACATCTACATTTCGTCTGACTCAGTTTTTCCAAAAGAATCCAAGAGCTTCTCTAAAAGAAGGATTGACAATATTGTTCCTATATCGGTGCATACAGTATCTGCCAAAAAAGTAACTCTTTTGCATTCAAAGTATTAATTGGGGTAATGTTATTTCCAAAGTAAAACATTTTTTTAAATTTTCAGGATATGAGCAAAACTTTCCAGGATACGAGAATAATTTTAAAAAAATTATTCAATTCAAATATCCACTCGCAATTTAACTACCGTCAAGTAAACATTAAAAAATATAAATGAAATAGTTCCGTGTAAAATGCTGATATCAGCAAATATGTTAAAAATATGTAAAAATGGTGATCAGAACTCACCCAAAAAACATATCGCGCCATCACCACCAGTACAACAGCGGACTATGTCCACTGGTGATTTAATAAATATCCCTACGTCATCGTTAGATGTAGGAATAATCGGTCAAATATCGTATCGCCCAATAACACAACAAAAAGTGGTCGAGCAAAAAAATGCTTCAACAGCAAATTCTTCTTTACAAAGTGAAAACAAATTTAATAGAATTGAACAAAGTGCAACGAACATAAATGTAATTGATAGTGCATCGTTGACAAAAGACAATAATAAAAAAAGTGATGTAGGTCAATGCGAAAAAAAACTCGTGCAAACAGGTATGGACAGATATATAACTGTTCAAAATAAAAGAAAAAGAAGCCCAAGATCAGAGGCAAGTGCTAGTGTAAACAAATTTAGTAGAGTGGCCAATGTTGAGTTACTACATGAAAACCGTTTTTCTGTCTTGCAAACTAACGAAACTTCTGAAGATCCACCTACAGAAAATAAGGTGAAAACTGAAAAACCGCCACCAATCTATTGAGAGAAGAATCAAATAGAGACTTACTAAAAAAAATTGAAGTGCTTACGGAGGGTATCTTTTATGTTTCTTCGATTAAAAGAGGAGACATTTAATAAACTAAAATTCAACCACTAAACTTTGATGCTTACAGAACGCTAATCAACCATTTTGATAAGGCTGGTAAGCGATACTATACATATCAACTAAAAAGCCAAAAAGGTTTAGGCGTTATAATAAAAGGAATCGATAGTTACATGGACACTAACGTAAGTTGCCACAGCCAATGTTCCGCATCGAATTAGAAACTGATAACAAACCAGTTAAAGGGAAGCATAGAATATATAACTTGAGATATCTACTGCATCGTCGCATTACTGTCGAAGAACCTAATAAAAGAACCGGTCCAGTACAGTGTGTGAAGTGTCAAGAATACGGGCACACTAGAGCTTACTGCACGCTAAATGATGTGTATGTTATTTGTGGTGAACTACATAGTTCCAAACAATGCAACAAAACTAACACTGATGAGTCTGCAAAAAGATGCAGTAAGTGCGCTGGAAATCATACGGCAAACTATAGAGGGTGCCCAGTATATATAGACCTGAAAAGAAGAATCAATCCTAAGCAAAGGGGTGAACAACGCATGTTTAAGCTACATCAAACTAATATTGAAGTACAACCAGAAGAAGTTTATACAATTAGAAACCATAAGCCAAACGTCAATATACTTAAAGGCATATCTCCAAAAGTTCAAACTAATGAAGAAGGAAACATCTCAACTGCGTTAAACAAGCTTACAGATATGATGCAAAGCTTTATGTCAATGATGGAGAGAACCATGGATCTAATGATGCAAAATATGAACACATTGATGCAGTTAGTAGTGAAAAACCAAAAATGACTTTCCTCAAAATAGCCATATGGAATGCAAACGGCCTTGCCCAACACAAAACAGAGGTGTAAGCATTCTTTATCGAGCACAATATTGACATGATGTTAATATCAGGTACACATTTCAAAAACTTAATTTAAAAACTTTTATTAATTTTAAAAACTTTTTTAAAATTAATGGGTGTTCAGTATACGACACTAAACATCCTGATGGTAAAGCATATGGTGGTACAGCTGTGTTAATTAAAAGAAGACTAAAACACTTTGAACTTGAGAAATATGACAAAGATCATATCCAAGCGACAAATATCTGACTGGAGCAGTGGTCTGGAAACTCTGTAATATCATCAGTCTATTGCCCACCGAAACACGCAATAAAAAAGAAGCAATTCTTAGATTATTTTAACCATCTAGGTAGTAAATTAATTGCGGAAGGTGATTATAATGCAAAACATACTCAATGGGGTTCATGATTGAGGACTCCGAAAGGAAGGCAACTCTATGAAGCTATGGATGAACTTTGTTTGAATTATCTATCAGCGGGGCATCCAACATATTAGCCTACGGATAAAAAGAAAATTCCCGAACTAATGGACTTCTGTATAACTAAAGGCATTGCACGTACAAATCCTATAGCAACAAATTGTTACAATTTATCATCCGATCATTCACCAGTAATTATAACAGTGAGTACTGATGCCCTAAAGACTGAAGCACTGAAACGCCTGACAAATAAAAAAACTAAATAGGATCAATACAGTAGATAAATTGAAGGGAATTGCGTATTGGATATTCCTCTTAGCACACCATCAAATAATAAACTTCCTAAAAACATCCAAGAATTAATTCAAGAAAAGCGAAAAATTCGACGGCAGTGGCAGCAGCAAAGATCGCCAATATTAAACTCGTGTTCGCCCATTAGACTGCCAAGTGGCAATTGGACAAGAAGTGATGAAGAAAAAGCCAATGCTTTCGCTGTTCATCTAAAAAGAGTATTCTCACCCCTGAACAAGTTAACAACTACATGCTACCAAACCAAACGGCGAATGATCCAAATTTTAAACCTATAAAGTTCAAGTGGAGGGAAGTTAAGAGCACAATAAAAACTGCATAAGTCCGAAAAAGCACCAGGACATGATCTTATTACCGGGAAAATGGTTAAAGAATTACCAGACAAATGCATTAAACTAATAACGTACATCTTCAACGCAATCACTGGTTACATTCCTCAAAAGTGGAAGATATCGCAAATTACAATGATACATAAGCCTGGAAAAGATGAGACACAAATCTCATCGTATCGTCCAATAAGCATGCTTTCCACGATATCAAAGCTATTTGAAAAATTGTTACTAAGGAAACTGAAATCAGTACTACAAAAACAGCATATTATACCAGATCACCAATTTGGTTTCCGAAATCAGCACAGCACTATAGAGCAAGTTCATAGGATTGTCAACGCAATCAAACTCACCTTCGAAGAAAAAAAAATTTTGTTCTGCTGTCTTCTTGGATATTGCACAAGCCTTCGACAAAGTTTGGCATAGAGGTTTAATATACAAAATTAAAGAACTTTTGCCGAAACAGTTCCATGTGGTTCTTAAAACTATTTTCTTCAAAGGAAATACTTGGTTAAACAAAACGCAGCAACCACTGGTTTAAATGATATTAGCGCAGGTGTTCCACAAGAAGTGTCTTGAGACCAATTTTATACTTGTTGTGTACAGCCGATTTGCCCATTTGAAATGAAGCTATAATATCAACATTTGCTGATGATACAGCCATATTAGTGACTTGTAAAAATCCTTAAACTACCTCAACGCAATTGCAAAATCATCTGAATAAAATTGAAAACTGGCTAAAGACTTGGCGAATAAAAGTCAATGAAAATAAATCAACACATGTTACATTCACACTTAACAAAGTCACCTTCCCACAAGTTAAATTGAACGGTGTAACTATTCCGCAGCAATCTAGTGTCAAATACTTAGGGTTACATCTGGAAAGAAGGTTGACATGAAAAAAGCATATAGAAGCAAAGTGTAATCAAATAAAAATAAAATTTGCTAAGATGTATATTGACTAATAGGAAGAAAATCAAGATTATCACTCGACAATAAAGTTTTACTATATAAAGCGGTACTTATGCTCATATGAACATATGGTATTCAGTTATGGGGATCCACCAGCGCATCAAATAGAGAATTTTTGCAACGTACACAATCGAAAGTACTTCGTAGGATCATGAATGCTCCCTGGTATATTCGCAACACCAACATATATCATGACCTCGGTATTTTAACCATTCAAGATACAATTAGAACCTATAGTTCGAGATATTATTCAAAACTAGAGACACATCCCAATGTTTTGGCCCGAGACTTTCTAAAACAACCGAGATACAGACGATTGAAAAGGGCTGATCCACTTGGACTATTGAATTTATAACTTAAGTAAATGGTGCACACTAATAATTGGTTAAGACTTATAAAAATAGCAGTAAGGTTAGTTTGTAAGATTTGCATACATCTTGTTAGTTTCTTTTTAGAAAGATTCAAGAATAAAGCCATAGGCAGTTGTAATAAAAAATAAAAATCAGAAATAATAATATTAGTAATCTTTGGTAGTTACAAAGCAACTGCGGCCCGTACATTATTTAAAATCTGTTTCCATTAGATTCCGTTTCAAACTTGCCTGCCACAGAGACAAGAGAGTCAATCACATCAACAGGGAATCGAAAATGCTCCCAACATTAATAATATAATTACTTAATTGTCTAATAAGACACAGTGCTTTCCAATTCAGTGTTTCAATTACATGGGCTAATGACCAGATAATAGGTGGTGTGTTGTTATTCTTTATGAACACGATGTCATCCTTTTTAAAAATTCGGATAGTGGCATCCCTTTGCTAATTTGAGAATATAACCTTGTACCAAATTTTAAGCATGAATAAATTTGATCGTCGACAAGCCGCTAAAGTAATGGCTATAAGACTCATCGTATGCTATAGTTACTTTATTATAATTAAAAAAAAATATATCATCTATCCTAGGACGAAACAACAAGAGAGTTTTCTAGAAATCTTAATACAATTTTGTCTACAGATTTGTAAGACCGAACCATGAATATACATGGACGGTGAACTAATCAACATCAACAGATTATGTATTTGTCAAAACGATTTAAATTTTTTATCTTACGTAAAAATTACGAATTATACAAAATAACACCCACCCGCAGTCCGTATATGTTTATACAACATGTAGACGAGTATGAACCAGAAGAAAGATAACATTTAATCCGAAGTATTCATAATGCCACCCTCACTCTCTTCGCCATCCATGTCTTTCGACAATTTTACATTTTAATTCTTTCGTTACGTTCAAATAATTAAAAATTTAAATTATCTAATTATCAGATTGTTTAATCATGAAACTGCATAATCCTTTTGTTATAATGAATATATAATTTTTTTTTTCTCAACTTTTTTTAAAATTTTAAATTGGAACTGATAACCTTATCAGACATAAAATGACAAGAAATTTCCTTTTTTTTTTACGATTCTCTTGAGAATTTATGTTTTTCGAACATTTGTGCTAAATATTTTTTGACATCATGTACCGTTTGTTTATTTAGAAAATGTACACCAGGAATAACTCAAGAACAAGACATTTGATGAAGAAATAGAATCGGCGAAAGGAACACGTGTATAACGTGCTTGAGAACTTATAGAAATATGCCGTAAATGTGCATGTTCTGGCGTCTGCATGCGTATAGATGTGTTTAAATAGCACCTTTCCCTTAGCACTCCAAGATATTTGACGGACATGTTAGACTGCATCCGCTGGTTTATCACGCTGAACAGCAAGTCGATTGCAATGTCTTGTCCAGTTAGCAAAACGAAATATTTTTTTTCTGTTACTAGGCTCAAATCATGGTCATCTAGCTACAAGGTAGTTCATTCCATAATCGGGTTAAGCTTGCGCTAAACATCGTCTGTGTTCAAGGTGATTATTACTGCCGCAACATCGTCTGCAACATCGTCACCATGAAGTTGTCTTCTGGCATATACATGCACAAGATAATGTTGAATGAGGCAATCCGTAAGTCGGACTCTAGGACTGAGCATTGAGTGGCACCTCCTTTGATCTCAAGAGACAATCTAATACTTCCATTGATACTCTATCTGGACCTAATGCTTTTTTGGTTCGGAGGGTGGCAGCAGCTTGTTTTATCTTTTTTACCGAAAAAGCTGATATCGCTTCAAGTTAAGCGGAGCCAAGGTAGCACCCCTTCATTTGAGTTGTTCGGTAACTCGGTATTTACAATGAGCCATGTTTGGCTTGGCTCCATTAAGGCGCGAGTGTTTAAGTTATGGGTATTACAATTTTGTGGTCTAAGCCTCAAGGCTCGGTGTCAACGTCCCGTTTCTCCCATTTGATACTCTTTCTTCTGTTTATGTCTAGTTCCAGCGCCTTTCTCGTCAATCGCATCAGCATTCTTTGTGCAGCATTTCAGTATTACGTACGCGTCTCTTCTTGTTGTTTTATATGCTGTGGAATTCAGGTGTAAGCAGTGCTTTCTGAGTTTTGCTATTTCATCAGACCACCAGGTGACCGTAAACTTTCTACCCGTAGACTTCTTTTAGGCAGCGATGCAATCAAAAGTTTGTTTTACTAATTATTGATGGGTACTATCATTGAGTAATCTTTAATGACCCTCCATCCTGTAATTTCGGGCGATATCACAGCAGTCACAAGCGTAATGACGGGAAAAGTCTCAGTGTAGCCAGTTTTTCTAAATGTTTATTCACCAGCCTTATTCATTATCACAAGTTCTATTATGACTGCTCCATGTTCAGAATATACTGTCCCTCTCACGACTGTGCAAACTCTTGCGCTTTTCCTTCTAAGGCATCAATTTTCGTTCAAAAAGCGTCCATTCAAAAAGCAATTGTTCTGGATAAAAAGCAACTGTCATATATACTATCATTAAATTTGGATCATACCAATTCAGCTCCGTGAAATTCAGTTTTGATTGAATGCGAGTCCAGATGACGACTGTACCTAGACTAAGGGAGAACCATTAACCTTCGACTCTATATTCCTATATTGCTCACTAATGATAACTAAGTCTGCGCCAATCTCCACTCAGCTGGTCTAGGAGGGCATCCGCTGTTCTGGTTCTATAATTACATTTTGTAACCTGGCTTGCTCAAGGCCGACTCCACTTTAAATTCTTTTTTGAAACAGCTAGAGATTTACACTAGAGACAAAGGTCACTCCTATTGCGGTCTTTGCAGTTCACCTTATGAAGACCATAACCAAAGCAGGCATAGCATCGAATCGCACTACGATCTTGCACTGGATTCTTCAATATAGTCAGCTTATTTTTTACAAAGGCCATTTTTTCTTTTAGTTTCTCTCTCGAATTAGGCTTCATAAGTGACACCTTCAATTTGCTATTAAATCCTTTGAGTTCTCTTATGATGGCTGCTTTGCAAGCTAGGTTCTCAGTTTCATAACGTGGTCGTGACACCAAAAGTACATTTCAATATCTGGCAGAGGTCGTTTTGTTGGTTGTATTTGCTTGGGGTCGAAGGGCATCCGGTTTTTCCTTTGGTTTTCGCGATCTATTCCTTCGTCTCTTAATTTTAGGTGTTCGCTTCTTTTGACCGAACTACATAGTCCATATTGCCAATTAATTAGTTATTTAGAAATTTCTGCCTCAGCAGGATTAGAGGCAAGTGGTTTGTTTTCACTCCCTGCAGGTGTTTCTTTAGTCGATAATAACAGAGATTCGTTTCTTCCCGAAGAAGCAAAGACAAGGTCGTTCTCTTTATGGATTTTAGCTGTGTTGTCCAAAGAAATCCTAATTTCCTCACTTGTCGGTATATCTGCAACGAAGGCCGAGTGGTTCACCTTCGAAGCATTACCTTCGATAAATAATGACATTGTAGGGCCCGCTTTCTCACCCCGATCATTTTGTCTTTGTGACCACAGATGCTAGTTTGCTAGTATAGAATACATAAAATCAGTAATTTGTTTTGTCCGGATAGTAAAATTCAGGATTATCATCACGATTGACATAACCTGATTAATTTAGTGAGAACCAGTAACGACCTTTATTGCTGTTTAGTAATAATAAAATTTAATACATTTAGAAGTCAGTCAGGAAGTTAAATTTCTTGTATATACGATATGTAAGATGACATCACATTAATGTGTGTTTCCAATCCCGAAATATATATAAAAAGAGAAATAAACGGAAATAATACATGAGATAAAGGATGATAATGGCTGCTTTTTCCCCCATATATATTTTAGCATATAGAAAGAGAGGCAAACCCACAGGACATTTCCTTAACTACGAATAAAAAAAATGTTCATCCCCAAATAAATTTTTTACATTTTGTTGTCATGTCCAACCGAGCTGCATTTATCACCTTTAAAAAAACCCATAACAATTTGACCATCTCAACCACTCTCTTTAAAAATTAGTTTTAAAATCTTAAAATGGACGGGGACCAAAAATGTTATAAGAAATAGATAGCAAAGTAAAGCACAGTGAAGAAAATTAATTTTAGGGTGAAGACATTTTCATTTTATTTTTCTTTCGTTGATTTATGATTTTCACTTAATATGGAAGTTCGAGAAAATTAATCGTAAGCTTTCTTCCAACTTGTACAAAAAAAAAAGACAATTTTTTGTCTTTTTTTTGTACACACACACACACACACACAAATAACACGAGTAGAAGAAGGTAAATTATTTTACTCTTAAGATTATATTGGTCTTGTCTTGTTGTGATAAGGAAATGGAAATTTGTAATTAATTAATTCAATGGATGGCTGAATACGAACTGTTTAAGATAATCTCTATAAGACGTACACAATAATTTGCGATAGATATATATTTATATACAAGGGTGGGCCAACAAACAAATTTTGTCAAATTGGACATAATTTATGTCCGTTTGACATTTTTTTTTGGTTTTCGTAATGTACAGTAGTTTTTTTTTGCATCATATAGTTTTACTCTATTCATCGGTTCACACAAATAGAGCACGAGCAAGAGATCTGATTTCTATAAAGTTTTTCTTTTGAAAAATTCAGTCATTCGATAAAATATGTCACGCTAAATAATTTATACATTCGAAATAAATTTTACAAATCTAAAAAAGTTAGATTTATGTGCGAGAAATTTTCCAACAGTAAATAATTTTCTTTTTTTCTTTTACAGATTTTCCATTTTATAAGTATTTGTAGAGAAGACAAAAATATGTAGGATTAGAAAAAAAAAATTTGGCAAAAAATAAAACGGATACGTTTAGACGGACTTCCGGTGTAATGCATCACTCATTTTATAGACTTTTTTTATTTTTATATGGTTTGGTTGGGTAAGGAAGTAGATCTATGTTCTTTGTTTTTGATTCAAATATTAATTTAAAATATGTGTGTTCCAAACATAAAATCTTTAAAATTCGATATGTTGTAGTCACCAGCCCAACTGAGTACGCATGATTACAGATTTTCACGCTTGCAGGAGCGATTATATAGTTTTAAAATGTCCTTGTGCATTAAGCTTTGGGGGGAGCTCGTAAATGTAACACTCGAAAATGTATATAAACTACAGACACTTCACTAAATGTGATGGTGTAAGAGGGTAATCATCGGTGTCTCTGATGATACACAGAGGTCGTGAATTAAGAATACACCCTACTTCACCTAGAAGTATATTTTAACTCTCGTGATCACTGCTTCCTACAGGCCTCCAAAATGTGGAGAAATAGGTGGGTTAAAATGCCAGGTTATTCGAAATCTGAAGCAATAATTAGATATATTGTTTGAACTTTTAATTATTTTGTTGAATGATTCTTTAGGGCCGGCGCTAGACCATTTAACAACTGGTGTGATTTCCAAAAGTGGTGCCCCAAATCAAAATCTGTTCCCACGTTACATCGGAAGTAGGATTTTCAATGCGTTTTTTACTGAGATTTCCCACTGAGACATATCCTCATAACTAATTTAAAACTAACACTTGTAAAGCTAAAAATTAAAATATAGTTAAAAGTAAGTTAACTTTCCATTATAAAAACGAAAGGTGTTTTTTTAACTTTAAACTTATCTACTTGATTTAGTACAGTGTTAAAGCAGAGGGAAAAGGAAATGGAACTAATTTTAGCGCTATGTTCTTAGCATGGGAAACCAAACTTTGAAAATCTTAATCACTTTTTAAATTATTAAAAAAAAATTAAGTCAAGAGTAGCAGATGAAGTTATGCAAACTGGAGTGTTTTTATAAATAATGAAATTCAGTATGTTACTGTCTTAAACTTCAGCCTAAGTCCATGAGTCCTTCTCGTTTCCACTAAAACTTCATATATATATATATATATATATATATATATATATATATATATATATATATATATATATATATATATATATATATATATATATTTATATATATATATATATATTTATATATATATATATATATATATATATATATATATATATATACAGGGTGTCCGCCGGGAAGGTATACTACTTTGTTTGTTTATAATTTTTGATTAAATGAAAGATAATGGATTTATATTGATAAATGTTTTATTTAATGTCGGCAATTATGTATGGAATACAATATCAGATAAATGTCCGCCTCTGTTAGCCTCACAAATGCGAGCCCTTTTGAGCACATTTTTTATTACATTCTTACACATTTCACGCGATATTTCATTATTTTCATCACGAATATTTTGTTTGAGTTGCTCAAGCGTTTCTGGTTTGTTTGCATAAGCCTTGCTTTTTAGATATCCCAACATAAAGAAGTCCGGAGCAGTCAAATCAGGCGACTGTGGAGGCCAATCAACATCACCATTTTTTGACATAACTTGTTGCGGAAAGTGGTCTCGCAGTAATTCCATTGTGATCCTGGCTGTATGCGATGTGGCACCGTCTTGTTAATACCACATGTTAATCAAGCCCAAAGCATGCACAGTGTCGTTAAAAAGTTTTCAATCATATCAAGATATCGCTCCACATTCACAGTTACCGTTACGCCGTTTTGATTTTCAAAGAAGTAAGGTCCAATGATTACTCCTGACCAAATTGCACACCAGACTGTCACTTTTAATGGATGTAAAGATGACTGATGAATAATTTGAGGGTTTTCCATTGCCCAGAACCGACTATTCTGTTTATTCACATATCCATTTAAATTAAAATGTGCATCGTCACTCATTATGATTTTTTCATGAAAATCGGGGTTGTCATGGGCGAGTTGTAACATCTTATTGGCATAAGTACGGTGGCGTAAATGGTCTTTTGGAAGAAGCTCTTGTGTCAACTGAACCTTAAATGGAAACAAATGCAAATCATTGTGCAAAATTGTGGCCAAACTTGTTCTTTGAAGACCAAGCTCCTGAGCACGGCGTCGATTTGAGGTTGATGGAATGTTTTATACACTTTCTTGAGCAGCAGTAATGTTTTCAGCTGATCTTGCAGTACGTTGTGGCCCATGCTTGGGCCTATCACTTACAGACCCTTTTTCGTCGAAATCATTCACTACACGATAAATAGTGCGTTTTGTTGGCACGTTGTTTCTCCCAAAAATTTCACGTAACTTTCTCATCGTCACAGTAATCGATGATTGATTTTGATAAAATGTTTTAACGATTAAAACACGTTGGTTAATCGAATATTTTTCCATAATAAATTTGCCACGTGTCTACTTCACGACTGCCAAATATGAACTGTCAATACTAACGTTTACCAAAATGGCGGCAAAACAAAGTAGTATACCTTCCCGGCGGACACCCTGTATATATATATATATATATATATATATATATATATATATATATATATATATATATATATATATATATATATATATATATATATTTACATCAAATAAATGTAAAAATAATGGTTGCAACGCATCTATATATAACGCATCTATAACTTAACGAAAACGACCAATTCAATCCATTTTTCTTTTTTTTCACACGTTTCCTTAAGTTAGTTTAACTTAACATTTTCAGTTTAACGACCCAACGAAATATTTATCTATTTTGACTATACAACGTTTTTTAAAAAGTAACAAATCGTGTTTTTAACTGTTCTCAAAAAAATTAACGAGTATTTAACGAAATATTAAGAGTTTCTAAAAGGTAAACTAAAGTTACTGTTCGAAACAATTTTAAACTTCATTGATTTAACTCAAGGCGTGGCCAATTATTTAATCGATTTCAACCTCAAACTTCTATTACTCGGAAGGCCTAATTTAAGATGCATTTACAATTGATGAGTCAATAAAGTAATCTTATACAGCGACGAAAATTTTATACGAAATTGTGATAGAACTTGACGACCGATATCAGTGTGATATTAATATCTTTAAACTTTTTTCTGTTTTGACCAAAGACCAAAACCTATTCAAAAACGGACTTAACGAAAATAACTTAGCAAAAATATAACTTAAAAAATTAGCAATTTAAACCATAGTTAAATCAAAGGTTATTTATATCATTAGTAATATATTAAACCATTCAATCTGTTTTCGTTAAGTTAATGAAAACGTTAAGTTAATGGAAAGTTAAAAAAAACAGTAAAAAGTAATTAAATTATACTCAATTAAATTAACGATTATTTAACGAAACCTATTATAAATGCATTTTACAAGTTTTTGGAAGTAAATTAAGGAATTTATGTTATATATTAAGTTAAAGGTGTGAAAAGTCACCGTTAAGAAACCATATATTATTGGAGCTGGTAAATTTCCCACCACTAAAAATATAATAGCTGCCGAACAACACCTAATGATGGTTTTAAATGACAATTGGAAATATTGTTGTAACTTAGAACTTTTAATTAGACATTTAAAAATTTAACGAAATAATTTTTATAATTAATTTTAACGTGATTCAATGAGTCAAATAACTTAACTAACAATTTAAGAATTGTAAACTGAAATTCTTTATTCACTTAATAGTTTTTCATCTTAAACATCGCAGGCTCCGGGCATATATAAAATTAAAATATTTAGAGTTATTAAAATTAATATAATTTGAGAATAAAATTTTAGCAAGATCATACAAACTTTGCTGAGTTATTTTCTTTTTAACTCAATGGATTGCTAGCAATTTGGTTAAAAAAGTCTTGCACAGCGAGCTTAAGTTTCCAAAGTTTGACCTTAGATTGTAATATGTTTTTATATTTGTGCAATTTGATTTAAAATGATTTAAAATCAAACTTAACGAAACTTAACGAAACTTAACGAGACTTAACGGAACTTAACGAAACTTAATTAACGAAAATTATTAATGTCGATTAAAGACTTATTGGAGTTTAGTAATTCTAATCTGTTTTTTTTACATATTTACATTGAGTTAATTTAACGAAACTTTTCGAAATGAATGGATATGGGACCTGTATAATCTACGCCAGTGTTCAAAAAAGGTCGTACAAATTGTAACCGTAATGGTGACAAACTGGCCATTAATTGTAAATTGTTGATGCAAAAATAAAATTTTTCAAATGATTACGATCAGTGATATTAATGAACACGACTTTTACCCCTATTGGTGTACAGAACTCATGAGCTGACTTGTCTTTAATTTTAACCTTATTATAACCATTTTTTTGACATTCCGGACCTAGCTTGTCCCAAGATTCCAGATGATTCCCAAATGTTCTAGAGAAACTTATTGATGATAAAGCCACAGCCACCATCAACAATTACTACAACTACAATTTGAGGTTGAAGACTGCAACGAAAACAATTATTCAGATTGGATATGCCGTTAAAACAAAAATGTTTTGTTACAATTGTTTGGTAAAATGGTAGGTAATTACATCTATAGAGTATTAAACAATGAAATGTTTTCGGAATAAATGTTCTCGGTCGGTAGTGAACTGATTGTTGGTGTTCAACTATCTATTTTCAGCTCCTATATAAGTAGTTGAATTGAGTTATCATACACCTAAAGATTTTACAAATTGATAATTCAGCTTGTATGAAGTTGAGCTACAATTACCTGTTACATTTTTTTTATGTTATACAGCATTACCACCTTTTATGTTATACCGTTTCAAATAAACTATTTTACTGTAAATTTAGGGTTAAGTATAAATCAGTTGTTATCATTCAAATCGAAGACTTTCATTAACTTCTACACCTTACATTTTGTCATCTTATAGTAGCAGATTTGATGAGCGTCAACGAACCAGGATATCAATTAGGTAATTTTTTAATTTTATTCCAGTTGCAGTAGAAGGAGCATCAGTCCCAATATCATCGACATTCATATGGTTCCTGATAAGTTAACTGAAAATGTTTTTTTCATCTAGTACCAATTGTCATAAGGTACTCTGTGGGTATTCTAACGAGACCTTTGTCATTCTTTAACCTATCGAGAACTACTTATTCCTCTTCTACTGTGAGGTGCGAAATTATTATCTTAACACCTATGACGACGCGAAGACTGTAATCAGAGGCATGTTTTGTAAGTAGGATTGCCGCATAGCGAGAGAACATCAACTTCATTTGTTCTCAGCTGACAATTTCTGTCTCTGATGGCAGTGGATCTAGGATGAAAACCTTTAGTACGATTCCCCGCATTGGGAAAGCAATCTCTGTCGTTTCCGTTTTGCATATGGTCGTTGATGTCATCGCTGCGCAGTTTCTCATAAATTCGCGTTTCTTTTGTCGAAGAAATTTACCGGTTCCTTTTCTGGCGTTTAGAAAATTATCATAACTAAATACTTCGTAATACGAATAACATATTTATTGAAATGCTGGAAAAACACTTTCCTTCATACCACTATAGATGATATCTGTATATTGTTTGATTGTTATAAATATTTTTTTCACATACTTAGACAGACATAAATAAATCACTATAATTTTAGCAAATCCAACAGATGAAAAATATATACACTCTACCTTAATTTTACGTTTAATTTGTCTCCCTTAACGATCTGCCATAAAAATAAAAATGAAAATTGTCGTGATGTTTTGGCTTCAGATGATTACAATCATGATAATCACGACATATTTTTTCCTCTGTACTTTACCGTTTATTTCCATTTTTTTTTTTGCGTTCTTGCGTTCCTGATTATGAGTTTTGATAATGATAGGGTGATTTTCTTCATGCAAACCATACGATTCACTTGGATGGAAATAATAATAATAGTAATGCTATAACAACAAAGATTGGAATCTAGAGATAAGATGATGGAAAAGGATATGCGTTTTTTTTCATTTTCATTTGGTTTGTTCGTGTATTTTGATTTTCTTTTAAAAAAAGAAAAGAAAAACGGAAAGGAAAAACTGTTTGATGTTGTTTTTTTCGGGTTTCATTTTTTTTTTTGATTCGGGAAATTATTTCAAACTCCTTGCAAACATCTTTAATACACAAAAAAAAAACTGAAACAAGTCTCCCTGACAATTTTGTACAATTTTTTTTAAGCTTTGCTGATATTATTACTATTGTCATTGTTGTTGTCATGTTTATGGTTTGTTATAGCTTGTGGGAAAGAATCACCTGATGTGATGCAATTACATGATAAAAAATTTGTTTCAAAAATTGTAATGAAAAAACAAGGAAGAAAATTCGATGAGGGGGAATCATCGCATAAAGGGATATGAACATATATACATACAGTTTTTTTTTTAGGATAAATAATGATTTTGGTTATTTTATGAAATCATTTGCTGAATCATTTTTATTTATTCGTTTTTATTAAATCACCATAATCATGGAGGTTTTATTTTTCTTCGAAATTATTATCATCGTCATCATTATCATCTATAATTTAATCAGATGATTTTTTTTTATCTCCTTGTATATATGATGATACCCTGTCATATATATACAGTCGTGTGTAATGGACAATGAACGTCTAAATGGTTGCAACTAGCATAGTAGAAGCCGTCATATAAGTTCATTCTACTATATAGCAAATTCGTTTCCAAAATATTATGTTACACTTGCAGTCATCTGAATATTGAAAATTTTCTTAAATTACAGACTGTCAGGATTTTATTACACGGTACTGTAAATTAATGTATATAGTTTGAACATACTGGAATGAATTTGCATGAATTTAATGCTCACCTTATAAACAAAATAATATATACGAGTAAAAACACTCGCACCCTCATTTAAGAGTACATATATAGTAAAACCGCAATAAAATGGACCATTAATAATTTTGGACCACAAATTTACTAGTATTTGTAAAAATGTATATATTACATACAACGTCAAATCATTGAGACTTTTTTAAAATATTAGCGCAGTTCAAGGAATTTCTTTAAAAGAGACACTGAACTGCACCATGCTCATATATCCAACGGCTACGTAAACGTTTTTCAAGGCGTTAGAGAATGCATGCTTCTCTATATTGACCCCGGGTTTAATGGAAAGTTAAAAAAAAGGGGAATTTATATTTTTTGAATACGATAAAATTAGAACGTAGTCTCTCCCATACTAGTTGTATTTTTTCGGCAGAGGATCGTTTCAATCGAGTTTACGATGCTAAAGCTTATGAAATAAGATTTTGGCGACTTATGTGCGAGGTGTAAGAAACCCACAGATACAACCACTAGCAGACACAAATTTTCATTTCGTAAAATTTACGAAACATACAGTTTTAACAAACATCTCGGCATTGTCAAATTCAGAACTATATAGGGCGGAAAAGGGGTCTTGCAGTATTGTTGATTTGGGTTCTAGTTTATCGGTAAGCGATATGCTTGTTGAAGATTTAAAGGACCCGTCAAATTGTACACAAATCTTCATCGTAGAGCTTGAGACTTTTGACGCTCCAATGCGAAACGTCTCCGAGTTGCCATAGGTAAACTCATCAACTTGGATTTTTTCCGAACACAGCAATTTTAAGAAAATGTCATCTTCCAAGCCTACGTGGACGGCTTAATGATTGTGCACATTTTTCGGTAATCAAACTGGATTTTGCTGCTGAATCTAGCAATACACGGAACTTATGATAATATATCTTGAAATCCTATACCATGATCATGGCAATAAACTTTACCACAACATGGCCATTTCAATTTTTTCGTTAGTTGTGTGCAAGTTAACCCTATTTGGAATCTGCGAGGTTAATGAGTGTAAGCAACTAACTTCGTAGGTATACAACATGCAAAATTGTGACATCTTTTATCCAGAAATTCTAAAAATTCCTCAAAGGAAGAATTTTTTACTACTGCAAATGTTTCCAATGCCTCTCAACATTTTTGAAAGGCGCAAACATGACGATAGACTCTCGGTGTAATGGCGAATTATTTATTGAAAAAGTATTTTCATCAAGATTTACACCGCTTCCAAAAATTGTAATTCAGAAAATAATAATTGGAACAAAGAAAAATCACTAAAAAGTTTCTGACAAAAATATATATATACATAGTAACCCGTGATTTTTATTTCAATTGAAACATCTGAATTAATTTTTATAACAATTGAACACAGGTAATATATAAGCATAAAAAATAACATAAGAATGATAAATTTCGTATGATAAAACGGCATTTAAAACAATAAAAAATATATAGTGTATACTAGTTATTGCAAGTTAGTACAACGCGGAACAATAACATATTTTTAATTACGTATCTATCCTTTTTGCACATTACTAGGGATTTTTATTTCCAGTTTTGTTTTTCCATTGTCATTCACAGGGTTGCCAATTTAGTGGTTTTGTCGCTAGATCTAGCGACTTTTCAATGAGAGCAGCGAGAAATTATATTTCTTCTCGCTATAGCGCCATTTTCAACGACTTTTTTTTGCATATTGAGTTTTAACGATTTTTTCATTAAAAAAATTTCAAAATACGAAAATTGAGTATGTAATATGATTAATAAAATTATATTAAAAAAACTTATCCATTAGAAAAATTAAGTTCCATTTTTCAAAGTTCGTTGTATCTTTTTTCAACAGGTTCCATTAATTATAAAATCATCAAATATAGTTTTCTCTCTTTCTCCGCGTATAGAACAACTATTAGTACTTGAGAATCGCAGTCTCTTTTTAGTTTAAAAAACGAAAAACGGTTTTTTAACTGTTTTAAGTTAAAGGTTTTTTAAACAATAATTTCAATCTTTCCGAGAGAGCTGGTTATAACATCCCGACTTAAAGGAGTGGCTAATATTCGTTGTTTTTCCACCGGATAATACTAGGCAAGCTAAGTGTAGAATTATATTGTCATATAATTCTCGGTAATAGATTCACTGATTTTAAAAACCATTGTAGCAGAATTAAACATATTAAAACTGCTGGTATATTTGCTCTGCAAAAACCTATATCATTTAAAAAGGGTTTATAGTGTCTTAGCACTATATTTATTAATGAGACTTTTTTCTTTATTATGTTTATAAAATTTATTTATTAATAAGATTTTATGTTATATTATTTTATATTCAAATTTATAATTTATTTGCGACTTGATCGCTTACAGCATCAAACACTACTAAGTCCTAACTTATTTCTATACATATAGTTTTTTATTTTCCACTTCGACGGCATTAAAAATATATATATAAAGTATGAGACAGAGGCTGGTCGTTCTGTGGTTTGTCAGTTTGTCACTGTCTGTCTTCAGCTAATTGTTTTCGTGCCAAGCTGCGATTGGCAGATTTGTTCAAACGCTCGTTTACTTGTTTGTACTACATCTCAATTATTATTTATTCAGCTATGTTTTTAGTCCCGCTGTTATTAATTGGATGGCGCTACGTACAGAGTAGATCAATTGAATCTACGTGAAATAGTCTGATGCAACTTTGGTGTATATAATAATATCTGGTTTACGACTCAGATATTTTGATGTTGCATTGTGGGGTGGTTAATAATTTTAAAACGAAAATTCATTAACCGCCACAGGTTCGGAAATGAATCTAACAAAAATTTACTTTAGGTATCTACAATGAAAGCGCGTAGTAAAAACATGTATTACCTATTCAAAATAACATTAACACATTCCTAGCGACATATAGCGATTTTATTTAATTTGCGATTTAGCGATTTCTAGTGAGTTTTCAATTAACTTCCAGCGACATCATTTTTTATTCATTAATACTGAATGCGGAGGTATCATAATTCAATCATTTTAAACTTTATATATTATGACATTGTATTGTATTCATGAAGTACTAGCGAATTATTTGAATTCTCACGAAATGTTTGGTTAGAAATAGAATAAAAAATGTATACGTACGAATCAGAAAATTTAAAAAAACAACAAAAAAGTAAACATCACGAATTTGAACACAAAAAAAAAATTTTAATCATAGTTGCATTGCATAGTTCATTTTTTCAAAAATAGTAATGAGAAAGGAACAACAAAACTAAACAAAACTTTAAATAAAAACCACTAATGCAAAATATTGTGCAATAAGGATAGCTACATACGTCAAAATAATATATTGTTGTTTCGCTTTATAATGGAATAATATATGAAATTTATCATTCTTATGTTTTTTTTCTATGATATAAGTTTAAAAAGTTAAAAACTAATTTTTTTCATTACTCTATTTAATAAAACTAGAAGAAAATTGCGTAATTTGCCAATCTACAAGGAAAAAATAAAAAATCAAATTTTGTGGAAAGGACCGTGAAAGGGTTTGAAATTGTGCTAACTGAGGTAATGATTGGAAAACTTTAACTGCAACGCTCAAAATTAAATATAGCATATCATTGAATTCAATCTAAGATTGACAAAATGCTGTCAAAAGGTGACATAAAACCAACAATTCTGTCCGATGATCAATTGATTTGATCATTTCTTTCATTTTTCAATTAAAAGAAAAGGTTATAAGTAATTTCAAAAAATTCAAGATAAACCGAATTCCAATTTGACCATAACTAGTGCGTGGAATGTAACTTTTTCCACGGATACAGGGCAAAACTTAAGTCAGAGATTAATTATTCTAGAAGCACAAGACAGATAAAGTCTAGGACAAAAAAAAAGTCTAAAGCCGGCACCAGTATATTTAGAAATATTATGGTACATTTTTTTTTTCTTTTATCTCCAATTTAGGGGCGTCCACTATTCTGAAACATCTTACTCTATTTAAGGCTATTGCTTTTATTTCCGCCCATGATTTTCCTAGGTGTTTTGCCTCTGCTAGCATCGTTCTCTTCCATGTCATTGCTGGCCTTCTAACCTTTCTTTTTCCTTGTGGATTCCAGTCTAATGACATCCTCGTTATATCACTTGATGCCTTTCTCAGTGTGTGGCCAATCCATCTCTTTATTGTCGTCGCTTTATTTCGGTCTTACTGTCTTACTGTCTGACTGACATGTTGTTATGTGCAGATTAATGTTACTAATCGTGTTAGGCCAGAAGCACTTAAGTATTCGTCGAAGGCATTTGTTTACGAATACCTGTAGCTTCTGTAAGATTTCTCCTGTATGCTTCCACGTGTTGAACATTCGTATCTTGGTCTTGCGCAATAGGACAGAAGTATTCCAGACTTTGTGTAGCATGTTGAATGTATATCAGGTTTTATTTATACGTTTGTGTGTGTCTTCTTCTGTTCCACCTATTTTCGTTACTGTGCAACCAAGGTTTACGAATTCATTTACATCTTCAATTTGTATATTGTTGATGTGTATCGGTGTGGTTATATTTGTGTTGAGTCTCATCGCCTTCGTTTTCTTGATATTAATTTTGAGACCAACTTCATTAGCTAGATCTGATAGCTGTTGCACTTTCTGCTGCATGTCGGAGTGTTTGTGTGAGAGCAAGCATATGTCATCTGCATAGTCCAAATCATTGAGTTTACCAGTTAACCCCCATTGAATGCCATTAGGAGACTTGTTATCTAGTTAATTATGGTACTTAACCTGGTCAATATTAGCCTCCATTGTTTCTCCTAACAATTTAAAATTTTTATAGATTTAAAATTTGAAGATCAGAATTAATCATAGAAATGACACTATTAAACGATTTGTCAGTGTTCAAAAAGAAAAACAAAATTAGTATATAAACTAAAACTAGAAGGGGGCCTAACACTGAGCCTTGCGGAATACCAACTTGAACAATGCTAGACTAACTAGCGTATCAATAATTATAACTTCCACTGTTCTGCTCTTAAGATAGGAAGCAAACAATTTATGTGAAATGCCCCTAAACCCAATGCCAAAGAGAAAAGAAAGAAGTATTTTATAGTTAACCATATCGAAAGCTTCAGCTAGCATCGTCAATAAATAAACTATCGCAAGTCTTGCCATTTCTAAACCGCTATAAATAGTTCCTTGTCGGAACTCATGTTTATGCATAGTTAGAAGTTAATTAATCAAGTTGAAAAATACAGTGATACAGTTTTTCAAAGCCCTTCAAGGATTTTTCAATCGATAGTTTCCATTTTTGCTGATAATAGACATCAGAATGCAGAGCAGTTCAATAAAACAGTATGAATGTCTTGTGCTAATAATAGTTAAACATTGGCCACTGGGAAACTGGGACAATTTTGTCATTACCAATTTACCTTTCCTTTCTCTACAGTACTGTAGAGAAAGGAAAGGTAAATTAATAATGATTATCGATCGCTTAGCTGTCTGTAACCAGGTCGAGTCTAACAGAACTAACATTTTTTCCACTCTTTTGATTTTGTTATATGTAACACGTATGGTGCCCTGCATTCCGGGAGTTCCTGGTTCGTCCTGGGCCGTACATTCTAATCAATCAATCAATCAATTGAGTGATGCATAATGGTCGGCTGATTTCCTTTTAATTTTTTTTTGTAATTTCAGTTTGTTGGTTAAAACTTATCTAATATTATTATTTTTTTCTTTTATTTTAGAGCTGGAACAATATAAAAAAAGTGGCAATATGCATCCACTTGATACGAAATTTAACAATTGAAATTCCTATTAAAAATGCGCCAGTTGACAGCACAGGTAAAAGATATCCTTTTACTGAAAGTAAGAGCCAACATATTATCCTCTTACAGTAAAAGAGCAAATTTAGTTGAAATGAACTTAACATTTCGTAGCAACTATTTGAATGCAAAACTCTCTGCTAATTTTGTGATAAATTGAAACGCTTAGCACAGACGAATTGTTCCAATTTGTTTAGCAACTGAACAGCACAGTATACCACCAGTTACTTTTCAACTGAATCTTTAGTAATCCTTGTTGAAACATATAAAGCAGGCTAGTTTTGTTAGTTCATTAGCCATTTAAGTAAGCCATTTAAGCGTACATTAGCCATTTAAGCAAGTCATTTCAGATAAAAGAACCTGTTAGAAATGATTTTATAAAGCATAGCTATAATATCACGTCTTATATTTAACGGAAGCAACTGAACCTGTTTAGAACTATCATTTATATGGAACATTATCTTGCATTTTAATAATAGAATTGCAAACACGTTCGATTAATAAATCGTTTTTGGTATGAAGTGCAAAGGTTAAGTTTTTGTCGAGAACAATACCAATATTAGCTACTTCTTTCATGCGGATGATATCAACATTATTGATATTTCTTTCTAAAATCCTGTCCCCAAACAATAATATCTAATAATAAATTTAGTACTCGAAAATCTCCCTAATTGTAAGCAAAACATGAATTATTAACTGTACTTACAAATTGAGACGTAACAAGCTCAAAAGTTATTAATATTGGTTAATGATGTGCATCTTTTTTCATCTAGACAATCAAGGCTTTCGTTAAGTTCATATATAAATTCGAAGAAGTTACCTAATACGAGTATATAAATCAAGCAAACAAATTTTTGAAATACTTTAGAACTCCAAATTTTAAGCAGTGGCACTTTTCCAATCCTTTAGACTTCTTTAATTTAATCATTTTTATTAATCTGGACCACAAACCGTTAGGTTCTTTAATCTCCAAAAAATTAGAATCGATAGAAAAATTAAATGCAAAATTTTCAATTTCCTAGAACAGAAAATTTAAACGAATTTACAATGTGTTCGAACAGCCATTTCTAATAAGAAGCTAAAACACAATAAATTTTAATTAAAATTATATCAAACAAAAACCACTATGTAAATTAATAAAAATTAAAACTGCACAAAATCAATTTGCACAAATGTAAACTTAAAATTCCAACTAAACGATATGTAATTTTCCATTTACCAAAGTACAAGATAAATATCGAACATACTCAAGTACTATCCGACAAACAAAATAAAAATTTACACACACACACACAAGATGGAGAAATGAAAACTACATCGAATATGTACCAAGTAACTGGTAATGGTAGTTCGTTGTTTTGACAGAATAAAGGATGTATTAAAAAAAAAAAAATGGAAAACCATTTCATTTCCATTATCATTATCATCCTCATCATCATCATAAACATGATTATTATTAATTCTCATTCCATCGTAGATTTTCGGAAAAGAAAATTCAGTTTTCCACTTAAAACATAAAAAAACCGTTGTCGTCGTTGTCGTCACATGAAATAAATTAGTTTTTTTTTTTTGGACATGTGGATAAGTACTTTCGAAACCGAAATGAGAAATAAAAAACAACTGAATGCTTGTTCAAGATGTAGTATCCGAGATAAAGTTCCAGACCATATGGATATAAAGTGCGGGCATATATACGATATACGACGCATTTTATTTGGAAGGAAAACGTAATTAATCAAGCCCGTAATTTTTCAATACCCTCATCAAAATTATGTGTAAGTACAAACAAAACAAAAAAGGAAAATCTAATTATCGCAAAAATAAAGAATAATTTTCATTTCGGAAAAACAAAACATTAAAAAAAAAAATTTTATAGAAAATTAATTGATATTTTTTTAGACTCTCTTTCTTTTGGAAAATTTTTTTTTTTTTTTTGGGGTTTTATTGAAAATTGCATTTGGTTTTGAAATTTTATTGATTGATGTAGATAAGGGGATTTTTATATTTAATTTTTCAATAATTTTCATAAATTTCTAAACATACATCCTTGCATATATGCATATACGGTATCATGCAGTCGTACATGGAATTACGTTTGTTCATATATTTTGGAAAATTTTCCGAAACTTGCATAACCCCATACACGATTTATGTGTACATTACATATTCTTTCATCAATAGACTAAAACTAATAATCGGTTGTTTCAAGCCATAGCTGGCCGGTACCTTATTAATATTCGGATCCGTTTGTAGTGATCCCGAAATCACTATTTGTACTGTCATAGGCAACCAAACCTAGCCTCGTAGTCTGATCTCTGAGAAGCAATCGTAGTCGATAACTCTTTACATCGCGTTGATCATCAAAAATCGGCCAAAAATAACCAGATTCTATCAAATATTAAACTGAACTGCTGTAGTAATATAATAATATAATAATATAATAAAATAATAATATAATAATATAATAATATAATAATATAATAATATAATAATATAATAATATAATAATATAATAATATAATAATATAATAATATAATAATATAATAATATAATAATATAATAATATAATAATATAATAATATAATAATATAATAATATAATAATATAATAATATAATAATATAATAATATAATAATATAATAATATAATAATATAATAATATAATAATATAATAAAATAATAATATAATAATATAATAATATAATAATATAATAATATAATAATATAATAATATAATAATATAATAATATAATAATATAATAATATAATAATATAATAATATAATAATATAATAATATAATAATATAATAATATAATAATATAATAATATAATAATATAATAATATAATAATATAATAATATAATAATATAATAATATAATAATATAATAATATAATAAAATAATAATATAATAATATAATAATATAATAATATAATAATATAATAATATAATAATATAATAACATAATAATATAATAATATAATAATATAATAATATAATAATATAATAATATAATAATATAATAACATAATAATATAATAATATAATAATATAATAATATAATAATATAATAATATAATAATATAATAATATAATAATATAATAATATAATAATATAATAATATAATAATATAATAATATAATAATATAATAATATAATAATATAATAATATAATAATATAATAATATAATAATATAATAATATAATAATATAATAATATAATAATATAATAATATAATAATATAATAATATAATAACATAATAATATAATAATATAATAATATAATAATATAATAATATAATAATATAATAATATAATAATATAATAATATAATAATATAATAATATAATAATATAATAATATAATAATATAATAATATAATAATATAATAATATAATAATATAATAATATAATAATATAATAATATAATAATATAATAATATAATAATATAATAATATAATAATATAATAATATAATAATATAATAATATAATAATATAATAATATAATAATATAATAATATAATAATATAATAATATAATAATATAATAATATAATAATATAATAATATAATAATATAATAATATAATAATATAATAATATAATAATATAATAATATAATAATATAATAATATAATAATATAATAATATAATAATATAATAATATAATAATATAATAATATAATAATATAATAATATAATAATATAATAATATAATAATATAATAATATAATAATATAATAATATAATAATATAATAATATAATAATATAATAATAATAATAATATAATAATATAATAATATAATAATATAATAATATAATAATATAATAATATAATAATATAATAATATAATAATATAATAATATAATAATATAATAATATAATAATATAATAATATAATAATATAATAATATAATAATATAATAATATAATAATATAATAATATAATAATATAATAATATAATAATATAATAATATAATAATATAATAATATAATAATATAATAATATAATAATATAATAATATAATAATATAATAATATAATAATATAATAATATAATAATATAATAATATAATAATATAATAATATAATAATATAATAATATAATAATATAATAATATAATAATATAATAATATAATAATATAATAATATAATAATATAATAATATAATAATATAATAATATAATAATATAATAATATAATAATATAATAATATAATAATATAATAATATAATAATATAATAATATAATAATATAATAATATAATAATATAATAATATAATAATATAATAATATAATAATATAATAATATAATAATATAATAATATAATAATATAATAATATAATAATATAATAATATAATAATATAATAATATAATAATATAATAATATAATAATATAATAATATAATAATATAATAATATAATAATATAATAATATAATAATATAATAATATAATAATATAATAATATAATAATATAATAATATAATAATATAATAATATAATAATATAATAATATAATAATATAATAATATAATAATATAATAATATAATAATATAATAATATAATAATATAATAATATAATAATATAATAATATAATAATATAATAATATAATAATATAATAATATAATAATATAATAATATAATAATATAATAATATAATAATATAATAATATAATAATATAATAATATAATAATATAATAATATAATAATATAATAATATAATAATATAATAATATAATAATATAATAATATAATAATATAATAATATAATAATATAATAATATAATAATATAATAATATAATAATATAATAATATAATAATATAATAATATAATAATATAATAATATAATAATATAATAATATAATAATATAATAATATAATAATATAATAATATAATAATATAATAATATAATAATATAATAATATAATAATATAATAATATAATAATATAATAATATAATAATATAATAATATAATAATATAATAATATAATAATATAATAATATAATAATATAATAATATAATAATATAATAATATAATAATATAATAATATAATAATATAATAATATAATAATATAATAATATAATAATATAATAATATAATAATATAATAATATAATAATATAATAATATAATAATATAATAATATAATAATATAATAATATAATAATATAATAATATAATAATATAATAATATAATAATATAATAATATAATAATATAATAATATAATAATATAATAATATAATAATATAATAATATAATAATATAATAATATAATAATATAATAATATAATAATATAATAATATAATAATATAATAATATAATAATATAATAATATAATAATATAATAATATAATAATATAATAATATAATAATATAATAATATAATAATATAATAATATAATAATATAATAATATAATAATATAATAATATAATAATATAATAATATAATAATATAATAATATAATAATATAATAATATAATAATATAATAATATAATAATATAATAATATAATAATATAATAATATAATAATATAATAATATAATAATATAATAATATAATAATATAATAATATAATAATATAATAATATAATAATATAATAATATAATAATATAATAATATAATAATATAATAATATAATAATATAATAATATAATAATATAATAATATAATAATATAATAATATAATAATATAATAATATAATAATATAATAATATAATAATATAATAATATAATAATATAATAATATAATAATATAATAATATAATAATATAATAATATAATAATATAATAATATAATAATATAATAATATAATAATATAATAATATAATAATATAATAATATAATAATATAATAATATAATAATATAATAATATAATAATATAATAATATAATAATATAATAATATAATAATATAATAATATAATAATATAATAATATAATAATATAATAATATAATAATATAATAATATAATAATATAATAATATAATAATATAATAATATAATAATATAATAATATAATAATATAATAATATAATAATATAATAATATAATAATATAATAATATAATAATATAATAATATAATAATATAATAATATAATAATATAATAATATAATAATATAATAATATAATAATATAATAATATAATAATATAATAATATAATAATATAATAATATAATAATATAATAATATAATAATATAATAATATAATAATATAATAATATAATAATATAATAATATAATAATATAATAATATAATAATATAATAATATAATAATATAATAATATAATAATATAATAATATAATAATATAATAATATAATAATATAATAATATAATAATATAATAATATAATAATATAATAATATAATAATATAATAATATAATAATATAATAATATAATAATATAATAATATAATAATATAATAATATAATAATATAATAATATAATAATATAATAATATAATAATATAATAATATAATAATATAATAATATAATAATATAATAATATAATAATATAATAATATAATAATATAATAATATAATAATATAATAATATAATAATATAATAATATAATAATATAATAATATAATAATATAATAATATAATAATATAATAATATAATAATATAATAATATAATAATATAATAATATAATAATATAATAATATAATAATATAATAATATAATAATATAATAATATAATAATATAATAATATAATAATATAATAATATAATAATATAATAATATAATAATATAATAATATAATAATATAATAATATAATAATATAATAATATAATAATATAATAATATAATAATATAATAATATAATAATATAATAATATAATAATATAATAATATAATAATATAATAATATAATAATATAATAATATAATAATATAATAATATAATAATATAATAATATAATAATATAATAATATAATAATATAATAATATAATAATATAATAATATAATAATATAATAATATAATAATATAATAATATAATAATATAATAATATAATAATATAATAATATAATAATATAATAATATAATAATATAATAATATAATAATATAATAATATAATAATATAATAATATAATAATATAATAATATAATAATATAATAATATAATAATATAATAATATAATAATATAATAATATAATAATATAATAATATAATAATATAATAATATAATAATATAATAATATAATAATATAATAATATAATAATATAATAATATAATAATATAATAATATAATAATATAATAATATAATAATATAATAATATAATAATATAATAATATAATAATATAATAATATAATAATATAATAATATAATAATATAATAATATAATAATATAATAATATAATAATATAATAATATAATAATATAATAATATAATAATATAATAATATAATAATATAATAATATAATAATATAATAATATAATAATATAATAATATAATAATATAATAATATAATAATATAATAATATAATAATATAATAATATAATAATATAATAATATAATAATATAATAATATAATAATATAATAATATAATAATATAATAATATAATAATATAATAATATAATAATATAATAATATAATAATATAATAATATAATAATATAATAATATAATAATATAATAATATAATAATATAATAATATAATAATATAATAATATAATAATATAATAATATAATAATATAATAATATAATAATATAATAATATAATAATATAATAATATAATAATATAATAATATAATAATATAATAATATAATAATATAATAATATAATAATATAATAATATAATAATATAATAATATAATAATATAATAATATAATAATATAATAATATAATAATATAATAATATAATAATATAATAATATAATAATATAATAATATAATAATATAATAATATAATAATATAATAATATAATAATATAATAATATAATAATATAATAATATAATAATATAATAATATAATAATATAATAATATAATAATATAATAATATAATAATATAATAATATAATAATATAATAATATAATAATATAATAATATAATAATATAATAATATAATAATATAATAATATAATAATATAATAATATAATAATATAATAATATAATAATATAATAATATAATAATATAATAATATAATAATATAATAATATAATAATATAATAATATAATAATATAATAATATAATAATATAATAATATAATAATATAATAATATAATAATATAATAATATAATAATATAATAATATAATAATATAATAATATAATAATATAATAATATAATAATATAATAATATAATAATATAATAATATAATAATATAATAATATAATAATATAATAATATAATAATATAATAATATAATAATATAATAATATAATAATATAATAATATAATAATATAATAATATAATAATATAATAATATAATAATATAATAATATAATAATATAATAATATAATAATATAATAATATAATAATATAATAATATAATAATATAATAATATAATAATATAATAATATAATAATATAATAATATAATAATATAATAATATAATAATATAATAATATAATAATATAATAATATAATAATATAATAATATAATAATATAATAATATAATAATATAATAATATAATAATATAATAATATAATAATATAATAATATAATAATATAATAATATAATAATATAATAATATAATAATATAATAATATAATAATATAATAATATAATAATATAATAATATAATAATATAATAATATAATAATATAATAATATAATAATATAATAATATAATAATATAATAATATAATAATATAATAATATAATAATATAATAATATAATAATATAATAATATAATAATATAATAATATAATAATATAATAATATAATAATATAATAATATAATAATATAATAATATAATAATATAATAATATAATAATATAATAATATAATAATATAATAATATAATAATATAATAATATAATAATATAATAATATAATAATATAATAATATAATAATATAATAATATAATAATATAATAATATAATAATATAATAATATAATAATATAATAATATAATAATATAATAATATAATAATATAATAATATAATAATATAATAATATAATAATATAATAATATAATAATATAATAATATAATAATATAATAATATAATAATATAATAATATAATAATATAATAATATAATAATATAATAATATAATAATATAATAATATAATAATATAATAATATAATAATATAATAATATAATAATATAATAATATAATAATATAATAATATAATAATATAATAATATAATAATATAATAATATAATAATATAATAATATAATAATATAATAATATAATAATATAATAATATAATAATATAATAATATAATAATATAATAATATAATAATATAATAATATAATAATATAATAATATAATAATATAATAATATAATAATATAATAATATAATAATATAATAATATAATAATATAATAATATAATAATATAATAATATAATAATATAATAATATAATAATATAATAATATAATAATATAATAATATAATAATATAATAATATAATAATATAATAATATAATAATATAATAATATAATAATATAATAATATAATAATATAATAATATAATAATATAATAATATAATAATATAATAATATAATAATATAATAATATAATAATATAATAATATAATAATATAATAATATAATAATATAATAATATAATAATATAATAATATAATAATATAATAATATAATAATATAATAATATAATAATATAATAATATAATAATATAATAATATAATAATATAATAATATAATAATATAATAATATAATAATATAATAATATAATAATATAATAATATAATAATATAATAATATAATAATATAATAATATAATAATATAATAATATAATAATATAATAATATAATAATATAATAATATAATAATATAATAATATAATAATATAATAATATAATAATATAATAATATAATAATATAATAATATAATAATATAATAATATAATAATATAATAATATAATAATATAATAATATAATAATATAATAATATAATAATATAATAATATAATAATATAATAATATAATAATATAATAATATAATAATATAATAATATAATAATATAATAATATAATAATATAATAATATAATAATATAATAATATAATAATATAATAATATAATAATATAATAATATAATAATATAATAATATAATAATATAATAATATAATAATATAATAATATAATAATATAATAATATAATAATATAATAATATAATAATATAATAATATAATAATATAATAATATAATAATATAATAATATAATAATATAATAATATAATAATATAATAATATAATAATATAATAATATAATAATATAATAATATAATAATATAATAATATAATAATATAATAATATAATAATATAATAATATAATAATATAATAATATAATAATATAATAATATAATAATATAATAATATAATAATATAATAATATAATAATATAATAATATAATAATATAATAATATAATAATATAATAATATAATAATATAATAATATAATAATATAATAATATAATAATATAATAATATAATAATATAATAATATAATAATATAATAATATAATAATATAATAATATAATAATATAATAATATAATAATATAATAATATAATAATATAATAATATAATAATATAATAATATAATAATATAATAATATAATAATATAATAATATAATAATATAATAATATAATAATATAATAATATAATAATATAATAATATAATAATATAATAATATAATAATATAATAATATAATAATATAATAATATAATAATATAATAATATAATAATATAATAATATAATAATATAATAATATAATAATATAATAATATAATAATATAATAATATAATAATATAATAATATAATAATATAATAATATAATAATATAATAATATAATAATATAATAATATAATAATATAATAATATAATAATATAATAATATAATAATATAATAATATAATAATATAATAATATAATAATATAATAATATAATAATATAATAATATAATAATATAATAATATAATAATATAATAATATAATAATATAATAATATAATAATATAATAATATAATAATATAATAATATAATAATATAATAATATAATAATATAATAATATAATAATATAATAATATAATAATATAATAATATAATAATATAATAATATAATAATATAATAATATAATAATATAATAATATAATAATATAATAATATAATAATATAATAATATAATAATATAATAATATAATAATATAATAATATAATAATATAATAATATAATAATATAATAATATAATAATATAATAATATAATAATATAATAATATAATAATATAATAATATAATAATATAATAATATAATAATATAATAATATAATAATATAATAATATAATAATATAATAATATAATAATATAATAATATAATAATATAATAATATAATAATATAATAATATAATAATATAATAATATAATAATATAATAATATAATAATATAATAATATAATAATATAATAATATAATAATATAATAATATAATAATATAATAATATAATAATATAATAATATAATAATATAATAATATAATAATATAATAATATAATAATATAATAATATAATAATATAATAATATAATAATATAATAATATAATAATATAATAATATAATAATATAATAATATAATAATATAATAATATAATAATATAAAAATTTCTCGAAGCATTTTCCGTTTTCGACCGTTTTTGTGTACATTGACGACATACATGTGGCTTAACAAACTGAGGAATAATACAAACTGCACTTGGAACAACTATTTCAAAAGTTAGTAGAGTTTGACATCCACATCAAGACCGCCAAATGCGTAATTAGAGTAACCACTGTTGATTTCTTCAGCAACAAGATCATCCCTAATGGTATTGTGCTGTCCGATGAACGAATAAATGCCATTAGGGAATTCTCAGCTCCTAACTCAATCAAACGAGTCCATCGATTCATCGGTATGGTAAATTATGACCACCGATTCATATTTAAAAATTGCTGAGATCTTCACACCAATTCATACACGCGTGGCCGCACTACTTAAAATGCCCAGAACTGCTGAACATTTTTCGTGGCCCCAAAGAGTGTCAGAATGCATTCACTCAGTTCAACAGTGAATTATTCAATTTAATCCTTCTAGCATATCCTCTGAATGATGTAAAAATCAGTAATACTGATTTTCCATGGATATTCAACACATCCTAGGCAAAGACAATAAGGTCGCTGATACTCTATCCCGCACATCAGATTTGGAATTCAGATCAGTTGTAATATACTTTCTGGTTCCGGTTCTCAAATTATAGTTCCAACAAAAAACTAGAGCTTTTCAAATTTCCTGGCTTGGAAATCTATTATAAAATGTCAACGAACCATTCTTGACACTCTGCACAATATCACATCTCATATCTTCATATTAAGTATGAATCAGGACATAACCCAGTGGCTTAAGTCTTGTGTAAAAATCGAAAGTTCAGCAAATGGCATGCACGATGGTTCGGCTCATGGATTTTACCCTCCAACAGGGGGATCATAGTTGTGTTTATCGTCATCACTGATCGAAGGTCAAACCCTTGCCCTCTTTTCTGAACATTTTTCCTATTAGATGGCACCTCGCCGTGTATACGTTCCCAAACAACTGTTAACGCTTCTCCAATTGGAAAGTGCAATGGAGTTAAAGTATGCATGTCTGCTGAATCGTCACTTTAAGAGGTTTTAAAATTACTAAAAAGATTTGAGTTATGGGTGTGGTTACCTTTTCAAAGGTGAGATTAATGTTGGTTACACTCTTTAGATAGGCTTTCTGAACTGAAACATTTTTGCGATGGCTGGCTCTGATGTATGATGGTCTGATATATAATCTAAATCGGTTTTCAAAAATATTCGGCTTTGATTGAATCGAACTGTTGGTAGATCGGCCATTTTTTAGTCAATGTTTGATGGTGTATTGGGCGCCTATTATCCAATACTTATTTCGGAGAATCCTCAAAGTCAAGGAGTTACCAGCATGCATATGTTTGACATGGATATTATGAATAAACCCGTTTGCAGACTACGTGGGTTTTTGGTAGACAATTTTCAGCAATCCGTCGGCATCTATGAACGGATCAAGTAATGTTAATTTTTTTTCTGGTAATGACATCTCATCTTAAAATTTGTTAACTCGTTGTTCATCAATTATTTTGTCTGAACGATACGTAATACTGACACTTGATGGGATTACCAAGCTAGTTTAGCAAGCAAGTTAAGCTCGACCAAATCTTAATATCAAAACCATCGTTATGATATAGTTATCAAAACCATCGTTATTTATGATTTTAAATATGGCTGACAATTTTGTGAGTAAATTCAGCACGATATCGTCTACTTTACCTTGTGCTGCTCTCAAAACATTGATGTGTTTTGATCTTTCTTTTAAGCGTATATCATGTTAAACCATATGTGAACCATGTCACCAATAACGCTTGTGGTTTTATATTCCTATATAGGTATGACATCAGCTAGGTTGTGTTTGGATTTAATATTTTGCCATTTGCTACATGAAATGACTTCTGGAATGAATCCTATTCGGTTCCCTATAAATTTTTCCCATTTTTGTGGAACATCGGACAAAAAAAAGGCTACAATTATCAACAGAATCCAGCCAATCTAATTTTATTGACGGCTACTTTTAGAGAAAGCTATCAATACCGCTTTATTGATGCTTGAGTGCAAAAGAGTAAAAGAGCAATTATATCGAAGATATAATTCAAAATATCTCCTGCAAATATAATCTGTAAATATTTTTTGACTGTTTATGTCCAGGGCAAATTTTAAATGAGTTTTGAAACTGTTAAGAAATGGGTGGCTTTTTCGATCCTGCACATTACCTTGTAGAATGTTTTTTTTTTTGACGACAATATGTCTTTATGAGATATGCAAATGCTCCTCAACGACACAGGAACACTTCCATCAATAATGTATAGTATTATATGTTGCACCCCAACCACCATTCCAATTTGAAATTTATTCAATTACAAAATTGTGTACGTCTCTTTACGTATTGTACACATTTAAAATAGAAAGATGTAAAAACAGAGGAAAATTATAATGAAAATTTTTCTCTCGGAACAAAAAAAAAAAAGAAAATTTTTATTTTTAAAGTCCATCCGTGTTCGAACTTTGATAAACGGATTATATGTAATACTACTCTTGTATATATATATATATATATATATATATATATATATATATATATATATATATATATATATATATATATATATATATATATATATATATATATATATATATATATATATATATATATATATATATATATATATATATCCAATCATCAAAACCAAATTATTTTTATTTAATTTAATTTTTGAAAAATTGAAATCACTGAAATGGAATTTAATTTTCATTTTTACGGAAAATGGAAATGGAAAATGACAAAATATTAGGATAGTGTTGAAAAGTAGGAGCAAAGAATTTTTATAAAGGAAAATTTTAAAATTAGTAATGGGTTCAGAAACTTTAAAATTGTACTTGTATGCGCTTTAGTCGAATCCACCTTATTGCTTCTTAAAGATATATAAGTTGCCATATAGTAGATGCTGAACGGATACACCAGGGTCTAACATTCTTATCAAAAATAAGCATTTCACCCTTAGGTTAAGATATAATAAAGAAACAATAACAGAAATCTAGAAAACGGATAAAAGTAACCAAACAGCCAATGTTTTCTTCTGTATTATTTATGATGGCGTAGAAACCACACAATCATGCGGAAGCATTAACCCTAAAAGAACAAACGGAAGCGCCCATTTCGCAACAATCACGAAGACATTACAAAAACCTAAAAATTAGAATATGATGATGCCTATATTTTGGGATGAAGGCCACTTAAAAGAGTTCGGCTGGGGTACGACCAATGTCTTCCTTAACTGAACTTCTTAATCTAAGAAAGTCAATGGGTAATTCCTCGGGCCATTCTAAACTATCCCGCACCATGATGGCAGCCTTTAAATTGTGGTGAAAAAATCGGAAAAAAGACGCGATTCAAATTGCGTTCCTCTCTCGAAATGTTCTTAGAATGTACCGGGCCAAGTGAAAATTTTGGTATTTGGCTTCTTAGTCGACTTGGTCAAATACGAATTGAGTTGGTACGAACCGATGGTAGTATAGTATACCATTCCTATATGACCCGTTGAATCTGATGAATAGTTTATGGGGGTTGCGAAAGTCTTTATGCACATTTGGTTAAATGTATGATGAATCCATATTCGGCGCTTGAATAAGTGTAACTAGTAACAAAGAGATCATCTATATAAACGAAGACGTACTCCAGTTCCTTGCAAACGCGGTTCATAAACCTTTGGAAGGTTTGCGCTGCATTACGCAATCCAAATGGCATCCTCATGAATTCAAAAAGGCAGAATGGTGTCGTCAAAGTTACGGCAATAGATGTCACTTGAGAAGACTATGGTCGACAAATCCCCAGCTCTACCATATTCTCGAATTATAGACGTAAGGCTCTGGGGCTCTGAGTTGTTCGGTCTCAAATAAATTAACGACATGATGATCAAACACAGTTGTTGACGGCTATAATAACTGCATTGGCTAGTTTTTTGGTGGGGTCTTAGAATACCCCTACCTGGGGATAGGAGAGTTTGGCTGCTCGAAAACTATCGTTTTTGGCTAAAAGTTTGTTAATTTTTTTATGGATCAGGATGGTTTTACCGTTCATTCTCCTAAGGTGAAAGTTAGTTGATTTTATTGCCAATTTCCAGAAGCCTCTAAAATGAGGCGTGTATGAGGTGCAGATAAAGTGTCACTTTATGCGAATTTCGCAAAAGAAAGTGGACACGACATTCGAAAGTTTGTATATTTGTGCAAATTCTACCTGTAATATTCAATCAGCGCCAACAAAACCTTTCAACGTGCAGGAAATTTTTCTAGGGCTCCAATATATGTGTCACTTGGCACGTTGCTGACGAGTTCAAGATGTACGGCCACAGTGTCTAAGCAAACAAACCAACTTACAAAAGCTTTGTCCGTTTTTAGACCTCGTCCAAAACGTTTTTAGACCTCGTCCATGTAGGAAGATAGGTCCGGCATAATCAACACCCGTTTCAGTATTAGTTCGACTAATATGGCCAATATTTGGGGTTACTATGCAGCCACGCGGGCCCATGCTACCATATAATGAATGATTCGAGTTCACTTGGAGATAAGCCTCAGAGTAGCGCCATCAGAAAGATTTTCGGTTGAAGGCATCTCAGTGTTTCTCAAAGAGTTTCCCTCATCATGAATTATAAAGACGAATAATATTTCCTTCCATATTTCCTTCATCTTCTACGGGATGGATATCTAAAAATAGGATTACAACTGCTCAGGCAATTATAACAGCGATTGCTACTTTTGATTTAAAACCGGTGCGCTACAAAGGTAACTGAAGTGATTCATTACAACATGAAAAACCATAAATCACAAAAAGGTAGAACATATGGCAATAACAATTTTATTGTCATACTCGGTGAATTGTGATCATTAACTTGGTTCAACCGACTACTTTGCCAGTCTATAAAGATAAAATATGTGGGACCTCAAACAATCAAAGCTACAAATTGGTTATTGTCTTGTTCTTGACTAACAATCTTCCTTAAATTTATTCTAGTAATGATAGCACCGGAACGAAATCCAAACAACCGAATGCAAAGTCTTATTCCTGTCAACGTATCAAAAAACATAAAAGAGACGCAAAATAAATCAGCACTGGCTCACTTTGAATTTTGCTTGAAGTATACAATTTTGAAGGGAGTATAACCAGCTTTAATTGGAGCTTCAATTGCAGGAACAAATTACAAAATAATATAGCAAATCCTGCTACGACTCTTTTGAGCTGAAGCTACCGCTGTAAACTAAGAAATCATATCAGTTACTAAAACTATTGTCATTTCTAATGTCATTTCCAAATATTTCTATTACAACTTTTATAAGTGGCAACCATATTATGTGAGTGAGATGTATCTACATTGACTATACCAATAAATGCATAAATTTATCAAAAGATGCACAACTCAGTCAGAAACGGGCATCTTGAATTATCTTAGCGCAACATTCACAAATTTATGCAAAACTAACCATCCGCAACATTTGAATTAGGAAATGGGAAACATTTCGAACGTCGCAATGAGTTCTAAACGCTACTCGTTTAATTAAATAGTACGAGTCATGTGAATACCACAGTGATCACCCACCCACAACATTTAAATCTTAATTTATTTTGCAATAATAATATTTACCCTTTTTTCCTATGACCATTACGTTCGCTGTTTTGACCAAAAAAATGGAAATTTATTTTGTCCCTTTTGTTTTTTGTGTTTTTTGAATAAATTAAAAATATTTGAATTTTTTTTTTCTTTTTGAACCGCTATATTATTTTTGGTAGTGCAATTTTAGGCAAATAAATTTCCCTGTTGTTAAATATTCAATAAATGTTGGTCCAGTTATAGATATACATACGTACATATGCCGTTATAATCAAATTTGATGATATTTCAATCGACAGTTAATTCCATTAATAACAAAACAATATCAAATCTATCAAATATATAGAGAATAATGCCAAAGGGGGAGATTAGTATCTATCGTTCCATATGTAAAGTGTCGTCATATTTTAATTAAATTGATCATGTTGATAAGAAATCAGCATGACTTGAACACACAAAATAGATATCAAAAATTCTAAAATCGGATTAAAACATTTTAATATGTTCGTATAATTCTATGCGTTTCCATTGGTTAAACCTAACATGCATTTTAAATAACGGTAATATAGGGGAGAAACTATATTTGCCTTTATCCTACGTTTGTACGATATATTCTCGTTTGTTTTAGTAAATATTATGTATGTACTCCCAATAATTTGCGCTCCATTGGAAATCTTTTGCGTGCATGTGCGTGTGTGTGTTCGTATATATCCCTATTGCTACAGGATTAAAAAAAAAAATCTGTTTGGGGTTGGAATAATTTTGGCTTATTTTTACCACCAACACTTCCTCTCCTATTAGAAGTTAATATGAACATGATGGGCTGATTTTATTTCAGTTTTGATTATTAAATTGAATTAAAATTTTTTGGCCCTGGCTTGATGTAGAAATTTTCCATATGTTTTTTTGTTAGAATTTTATTTTGCTTTATTTTGACATATATGTAATCTGATTATAAAGATTTAGGGAGAATCGAGAGGAAAGCAACAAGTAGAGTAGTCACCACGTTTCTACTACCATACTATACGATAATTGAATTTTTTAATAAGGAAAAGTAATTTAAAAAACTTTTCCATCAAAACAATACAAAAACGTTCGCGCGTTTATCGAATGAAAATACTTTGGAAAAACAAAATGAAAATTCACGATAATACATAATTTAATTATTATATGTAACAATTTAATAAGCTTTGTATCAAAAATTTTCTTCTTTTTCACATTTTCATCATTGCGTTTTTATAATTTTGCCATATACATGAAACTCCTTGAAAATGTATAGAACGAGATTGTTTTCGAATTGGGAAAATGAGAAGAAAAAAACAGTCGAGTGTTTTTATATGATAAAAATAATTTTAATTTTTTTTTTGTCGAAGAAAATTTATATAGTAATAAGTACACCAACAAAAAAAATAACGAAATTAATTGATAACTTTGAGAAGTGAATTTTAAAATTTCACAAATTTTTTTTTTTTTTTTATAAACACGTGCACACAAAAATGTAATTGCGTTCTAATCTAAAAATGAGAAATCCTACTCAAAAATTTCATTTTTTTAAATCGAGATAAGAGTACTCCCTTAAATCAAACTCCTGTTCTATTTTAAAATATTTCACCGCAAATGCTTTACATATTCAAAAACGTGTACACTTCAAAAAAAAAAAAAATTACATAAAACCCACAAATTTGAAATTGTCAGCTGAAAAACACGCCCTCACACATGTTACATCTCTCAGCTGAGTGAGTTGACTTCGAGTACACACTTCAAAACCTCAAATATATACTCGCTTGATGAAGTGAAAAACTACTGTAAATTACAAGTATATATCGTGGATAGTTATTGGGGTTGGTTATTTATATAAGGATTAGGCGCGTGAAACTTATAAATAATTACAGGGTATAGCAACATTTTTACTATACGCGCGCATTTATAAAGTCTCTGAAACAAGCAAATTAAATTAAATTAAATTAAAATCGATTTTCTTTTTTTTTACTATATATGCACAAGAAGAAACGAAAGAAGCAACAAAAAAACCGTTAGGAAAATTTAATTGAAGAAAATGGGAAATGAATCCTTACAGTGATTTAATTGATTTTTTATACAAAAAAAAAAAAAAACATAAAAGAAAATAATAATGAAAATGAAAAAAAGGTACTACGAAAAAAATCAATGTGTATGTATATGGTATATATAAGACGAGAGATGGAAAACTAAAGAAGGAAAATAATCAAAAAATTGAAACATTTCTTTTATTGTCTCCGTAATCTTCTTAAATATAAGATGGAAAATAAAAGAAAATATCAGTTAGATGTAGAAATAGATAAATAAAATTGGAAATGAAAAAAAAAAAAAAATTTTTTTTTCTGCTACATCTTAGTTTTTTGTTCCATTATTTTTGGTTGATGAAGAAAATGATGAGAGTTTTCTTGTTTTTAAATGATAAATGGATAAACTAGGATTTGCTGGCCTATCATTTATATATAAGCTTCTCTAACCTCCGAGACTTGTAACAATTTTTTATTGTTATATTCTAATTTAAGCGAATGGTCCTAGAAAACTCACCATGACAATATTCCTAGCACACATTTAAAGAGTATACGAAAATATTAAAGGAAAAAAAAAACTGAAGCAAAATATCCTTTTTATCACTTTTGTGTTTTTTTTTCGATAAATAAATAAGAAAGCAAAAATGAAATTGTGAATGCTTTGGAATTCCTTTTGTTCGATGAGTACGCAATTTTCTTTCATTAAGAAATTTTTTTATTTATTAATGGAAAGGATTTTTATCCTCTGGCGGTGAGAGGATGAAAAAAGGGAAGAGACTAAAATATGTATACATGTTACAGTATGATTTGTTGATTGCTTTACAAGGACGTCTCTGGAAATGTATATTGAGCTTTATTTCAAATTAAATTCGACCTTCTAGGGTAAATAAATATCTAGTACCTTCGTGTGTAGGAACTGCCGTTCGACAGTAAATACTCATATGAAGTGTGATCTTGTACGATAACACATAAATTGCTTTGATTGTGCCTTGTCAGAGGTATTAAAGCCACATTGTATAGTTTACTATTTCAGCGACTCATTAGCTTTGACATCACTATACTTTTGCTTTGTTTGACTTAGAGCTTGTATCTACTTATATCACTGTCATTCAGCGAGGATCGAGATTGTTTCTTAACATGACGAATGTCAAACTCGTCAACGCAATAGAGTTCAATTTATCGACTTGGTGTCATCGAGCTTTGGCCTTCCCGAATCAATTCCGAGACAATAGCTAACAGCCACTTACCAAAGCTCAATATTAGGTATTGCAGACTGCATAAGATAACTTTAGTTTCGAGCTCATGAATTTTAAAGTATATAGTATTACAAGAGCTTTCTTATCACTCGATAAGGACCTTCATATGGTGTTGCCAACCCGGTTTTAACCTTGTCCATACAAACGAAAACATTGTCGCAGTTGGTTCCCGCAAGTCTTTGGGAATAAACAGGTTATCTTGAAGTTCGCTCCGGATGTCCTTGAGTATAACGTTTCGCATCGACTGATGCACTTAACCAGCCAGTGAAGCAGGGTATTTTGATATCGTATTTTCAGAGTGTAATATAAATTCTCACGGGATTTTGAGTGATTGTAGAGATCAAATCCACCCAACAAAATCCACATGGATGTGTTCATACCTGCTAGAAGCGACACACGTTTTCTGTTCAATATTTCACTTTATACTAATGAAGCTTTTCGATGGTTGAATTAGAGAATTAAGCTCGTCATTGGATCTTTGTAAACTAACGAGATTCGTTAAATCGAGGCCTCTTTGGCTTATAACAGAGCCTTATAATTATTAGATCAATATAAAGGCTCTGCTACTGTGCTGCTTTCACCATTTATAAATCTTATGTTATGGTACTAAATTGTGGAATATCATCGAGCTGCCTGTTTTGTCGAGGATTTTGCTCCTATTTTGATGCAACAGCGATAGGCAAAGGTTAAGATGTAAAAGATTCTGCATTTGCCAAATACCGAATGCTGTAAATTGCGAGAAGTTTTCTGTTAAAGGTAGAATATTTGTGCTCGGTTTGGGATAGTTTTCTGGAAAAGAATCCGATATGAATGTTTAACAGCCGCTCTAATACTTCGCGTATTGCTTTACACGATGCATGCGTAACTCAACTCGGCGCATTCTCCAGTGAGTGAGCAAGTAATGTAGCTCGAACAGGGGATGTTTTTGTTCATAGAAAAGCTGCTTTGCATTCAAGAGTCCATTCGATGTGTCGCATTATCGTGAGAACGTAGATCTTGAGCGGCTTGATGCGATTGTTGGTGATTTTGTGTCAGAGGAAATTACGGGATGCTACACCGAATTCACATTTGGATGGCTTTATCATTAGCTCGTAGCTCGAGAGCCATTCAAACATTTGTTTGGGGCATGGTCCAAATAATCTATCGTATTTCTTTTCTAGCCACCAGTATATCGTTGGTATCTTCCATAGTAACTGGTATATTATGGTAAGCTCGGACTAATCCGAATTTTGGGAAGATGGTGCAGCCTTGAAGATATAAAGAAAACTTTTGATGTGGGGAAGAAAATATCGATCTGTTTCGTTTTTTAAACGAAGGCCGTTTGGATCATATTTCTAGTTTGGAGTTAAAAGATCTCTCCTGGAAGATACTTTTGGATCTAAGGTGAAAATATGTTTATTGTACCGATGCAAGGTTATGCCTTTATTAAAGGGCAGTCAACCTTACTTGGATCGTTAGCAAATGTTGAATATTTTCCATTGCCGTTCGCGGTACAAAATTATAAAGAAGCATGGTCGAAAAAACGTTGAACCCATCATCAGCACGTTGACTTGTGTCCATATTTAATGTCAAGATTTTATTTCTGTACAAAGTTACAATACAAAATGAGTTGATGATTGCTTCACAAGGATATATTTGAAAATTTGAAACGAATACTCCCAAAAACTCCTTGCTCTCCAATCCACATATAGCATTCATGAAGTGATCTTTTTTCTAAATTCAGTTCCACCTTTAGAGGCAAAAAATTTGATGTTTTGTCGTAGAGTCTAGGCCCAAGATGCATCTTCTTACTATGCCCGCAAAAATTACGCCGTTGCAGTCCTTCTCAATTTTAGCAAATAGCACGGTGACCCTGGGTCACCCAGCTTTTATTGTTTTTACAAACTTTCACCCCGCAAGCAGGTAGAACTTGGTTTTCCTGGTTGGTGTTGAAGAAGCTAATTGCTAATCATAATGCTGTGCCACCGTATGCCACACTTCTTCATTTATGTGGTAACGGTTGCTCGGTTTCATCATTAGTTTCTGGATTACTAGTATCTTACAATCCTGGACGTGGTGCCTGGGCTTCTTGCATCAAAAACATCTGGACCGAGAGCAAATGCCATATCTTCATTACCCATCTTCCGCAGTTTGATGGAGTTCAATATTTCATTAATTATCGTCTGCTAATCCGTTGAGAACATTGGCATAATTTGCTTGTCCGGCTAACTTTGTGAATTCTTATTGCTCATTTATGTGTAAAGTAAAAACACTGAAAGCTTAAATCGACAATGTACCGAGTCTATTCTGGTATATTTCCTTTAGGGGTAAGCAAATCAATTGTTTTGCAAGTCAGGCCGCTTCAGAATAGCATTGATATCATGAAGGGCTCCTGTTTTGTTGTTACATCTTCATAGTTTCATCCCATAGCTTCAGTAGTCAAACCAGTTGACAAAAGCAGTATATGTTTAAATTGACTGGAAATCGATGTAGCTGCAGCATCCTTAAATTGAAAGGCTCAGCTTTTTTTAATACTAACGGTGCCCATTCGATTTATTATTTTGTCACCTTGTCACTGCCTCTTTTTCCACTTACCACTAATGTAAATGTAATAAATAGGAAATTGTTTAATCGACCTAAGTTTCAAGCTTTGTATGATCTTCAAATGTTTCAGTCTCTTGATTCGGAAGATTTACCGGAAATCTTACTACTGAATGCGAGCAATTGTGTTTAGGACTGCCACATTGCCTTCTGAGGACTAACGAAAACGACAGTCAATGAAATTGGAAATTTTTTAGGAAATATTTGGTTGTCAGCCTGCCTCATCATAAGAAACGTAGACGTAGGCAAAATGTTTTTGGTTCTGATAAGTTTCAGATAATTGCGATACTGTCTTTTGACAGAATACAAAATATTTTCTAATCGTGAGGTACATAATCAGTCAATTCGAAAATTTCGAACTACGACTATACAAGTTCTCTTTTATACTAAACATTTGCGTGTATATAGCATTGATCCAGCTATCTTCTGATGGTGTGTTGATCGCCATCACCGATTTCAGTTAAGTGAAATTTAAATTCTTTTCCCATTGGAAAAATGTATGTTTAAAACTTTAGTTCAAGGTGGAATCTGCCTCTGGATTTTAAATACTATTCCTAATATTTAATTTGCTAATTGCTCTATAAATCATACTGTATATACATTTTGTATAATAAATGTCAAATGAGTATGTAGTTTTTCGTTATATACACGATGAATCTTGTACCCAACATAAAATTTTTTTTAAAGGGTTACATAAATATGATTTGAATTAAATCTAGAGGAATTAATAAAAGTCATGATTAGTTACGATTTTAAATGGATGATTCGAACAAAATGTTATCATCTACGACACTGGTTGATATAATATAATAAACATAAAAAAAAAAAATTGTAAGATGTGATGATGAGTTAACAGTATTCTCATATCAGGTGTTTAAACACACCCTAATTTTATGTTGTCGTCGAACAACCACAGTGCATTTGTAAACGACATGAATATTCATATACAGGTTTAGTCGGATAGAAAGGTAGTTTTCGTGTTCGAAACTTTTTCGTATGAATAACAAGTAACACATAACTTTTTTGTTGAAGTGTTAAAAAAATTAATATTCGACACTAACTACCTGTAAGAAATTTAAAACTCTTCGAAACTATATAATAATTTAATGTCTGTGGATAAAATGTACTGTATGCATGCGTCAATTACAATGTTGCGAAAATGTTTTTCTTCTATATATCGTTGCCAACAAAAGAGTATAATATACATGTATATAAAATAAATTAGTAAGATGTACGAGAAAATGGAGATTTTCCTTAATTATCGTTGCATAAGTGGGGAAAATTATATTTTATGAATACGGTATGTGTTTTCCATTGCATTGAAAATGCTCTCCAAAATGTTTATTTATTGTATTTATGTTCTATTAAATAGGATATCATTATCTTAATGTTATATATATATATATATATATATATATATATATATATATATATATATATATATATATATATATATATATATATATATATATATATACATATTATGTCTGTCGAGAGTTAACCATTCATTCCAATAAAAGATGAAATTTCACTTGAATAGCCAAGTTTCCCCAAATCCGCTTGCAGTTAGGCACATATTTGATTCTCCCTAAAAGAGAAATCTTTGTTAACGCCATTGGGCTAACAAAAATTATGGCATTTTTAAAATGCCTGATTGTCATTTTCGATACAGCGAAGTATTATTTATTTACTGTTGATATCATATCATGTTTTTATTAACCCGTTATTATCCTTCACCGTACTGTGTATACTGTGCGCATCTGATTTTACAATCATTTTAACTATAGGTACAATAGAATTAAATAGGGTTGCGATCATATGCTCAAATTGAGTATATTGTGCTAAAAAAGCACGACTTTAAATAACTCTAATGAAACGTGATCAATTACTCAAATCGGATATTGCCACAAAAAAAAACCCTTATGGTGGCGAATGGCAATTGTGAGCTCCATGAACTTAATTGGACTTTTTTTACGCCTATCATATTTTAGATCCGAACAAGCTCTTTAGCCTTTATTTTGTTAGCCAGAAGTATCACTTTGGCGTATCACTTTATCTGTTTGATACGGCATTCACTGTGTAATTGGTACGTTGAAATCATTTTTTCAACATCATCATCGCGATAACAAAAGTTTAAGTTTAAGTTTAAGTTTAAGTTTAAGTTTAAGTTTAAGTTTAAGTTTAAGTTTAAGTTTAAGTTTAAGTTTAAGTTTAAGTTTAAGTTTAAGTTTAAGTTTAAGTTTAAGTTTAAGTTTAAGTTTAAGTTTAAGTTTAAGTTTAAGTTTAAGTTTAAGTTTAAGTTTAAGTTTAAGTTTAAGTTTAAGTTTAAGTTTAAGTTTAAGTTTAAGTTTAAGTTTAAGTTTAAGTTTAAGTTTAAGTTTAAGTTTAAGTTTAAGTTTAAGTTTAAGTTTAAGTTTAAGTTTAAGTTTAAGTTTAAGTTTAAGTTTAAGTTTAAGTTTAAGTTTAAGTTTAAGTTTAAGTTTAAGTTTAAGTTTAAGTTTAAGTTTAAGTTTAAGTTTAAGTTTATGTTTAAGTTTAAGTTTAAGTTTAAGTTTAAGTTTAAGTTTAAGTTTAAGTTTAAGTTTAAGTTTAAGTTTAAGTTTAAGTTTAAGTTTAAGTTTAAGTTTAAGTTTAAGTTTAAGTTTAAGTTTAAGTTTAAGTTTAAGTTTAAGTTTAAGTTTAAGTTTAAGTTTAAGTTTAAGTTTAAGTTTAAGTTTAAGTTTAAGTTTAAGTTTTAGTTTAAGTTTAAGTTTAAGTTTAAGTTTAAGTTTAAGTTTAAGTTTAAGTTTAAGTTTAAGTTTAAGTTTAAGTTTAAGTTTAAGTTTAAGTTTAAGTTTAAGTTTAAGTTTAAGTTTAAGTTTAAGTTTAAGTTTAAGTTTAAATTTAAGTTTAAGTTTAAGTTTAAGTTTAAGTTTAAGTTTAAGTTTAAGTTTAAGTTTAAGTTTAAGTTTAAGTTTAAGTTTAAGTTTAAGTTTAAGTTTAAGTTTAAGTTTAAGTTTAAGTTTAAGTTTAAGTTTAAGTTTAAGTTTAAGTTTAAGTTTAAGTTTAAGTTTAAGTTTAAGTTTAAGTTTAAGTTTAAGTTTAAGTTTAAGTTTAAGTTTAAGTTTAAGTTTAAGTTTAAGTTTAAGTTTAAGTTTAAGTTTAAGTTTAAGTTTAAGTTTAAGTTTAAGTTTAAGTTTAAGTTTAAGTTTAAGTTTAAGTTTAAGTTTAAGTTTTAGTTTAAGTTTAAGTTTAAGTTTAAGTTTAAGTTTAAGTTTAAGTTTAAGTTTAAGTTTAAGTTTAAGTTTAAGTTTAAGTTTAAGTTTAAGTTTAAGTTTAAGTTTAAGTTTAAGTTTAAGTTTAAGTTTAAGTTTAAGTTTAAGTTTAAGTTTAAGTTTAAGTTTAAGTTTTAGTTTAAGTTTAAGTTTAAGTTTAAGTTTAAGTTTAAGTTTAAGTTTAAGTTTAAGTTTAAGTTTAAGTTTAAGTTTAAGTTTAAGTTTAAGTTTAAGTTTAAGTTTAAGTTTAAGTTTAAGTTTAAGTTTAAGTTTAAGTTTAAGTTTAAGTTTAAGTTTAAGTTTAAGTTTAAGTTTAAGTTTAAGTTTAAGTTTAAGTTTAAGTTTAAGTTTAAGTTTAAGTTTAAGTTTAAGTTTAAGTTTAAGTTTAAGTTTAAGTTTAAGTTTAAGTTTAAGTTTAAGTTTAAGTTTAAGTTTAAGTTTAAGTTTAAGTTTAAGTTTAAGTTTAAGTTTAAGTTTAAGTTTAAGTTTAAGTTTAAGTTTAAGTTTAAATTTAAGTTTAAGTTTAAGTTTAAGTGAAGAGATCGGACACTATGTTATAATAAAGCCGCGAAAAAAGTGATAAGTAAATCTTTTATACTTCCATTGATTAACCCAACCTTACATAGTTTTTAGGAAAGTTTGTTAACGGTTGGCGTTACAAATTTTATAAATTTTTCTTATTTTTAATTTAAATTTTATTTCTATTCTCAAAATAATGGTCTATATGATTATTTCTGTTATTGCTTTAGGAGTCATTATGAATTTTTTGATCAATTTTTATTTTTACCTTCCCTGGGTAATTATCATAATTTTAAATTAGTTTTGATATCACATCAGTCATATAGACTGGTAGTATTGTGTATAAGGTATTGTGGGTATTATGCCAAAAAATAGTTCAAAAGAGTGTATCCGGTTTCCGTATACAGTATTATATTTAATGTCAATACGAAATATGATAGCCATTTTCTCCAATTGAAACCTTTTGTAAAATTATTGAAGTATTCATTAAGAACTCTGTGGTTCCTTTTTATTGAGCTTAAAGTCTCATGATGGTAAGGCGTTTTTTTTACACATTTTTCTTACCAGAATTAAACAATTTTAAAACTCGATAACCCCTTAATTAAATTCATAAAACAATTGAGCTTTGTGTAGCAGTTGCCCAATACAAATAAATATAGTCATATATAAAAAACGGACTTGGTCCAAAAATAATTTAATCAAAAATTGTGATCAGTAAAACGATAGCACATAAAAAAATGTCATCCATGCATTCGAAAGGGTTTTCTTCGTCTCGAAATATTTTCCACGCGAAATTATTTCACCGTCTTCTAATTGCGTTCATCTTGTTAACACTCGTTTATTATTTGTCGAAAATATGTATTAATTTTTAAAGATCTTACCATTTTTCACTACCAATCGCATAGCGTCAAAGCCGTCTTCAATCCCTTATAGGAAGCCCAAATGTATTAATATATAAGCTGTAAAAAAAATTATAAAAATGTAACCTGTTGAATGTATTTGTGAGATTATGTCGTCCTATATATACGATTGTGAATACAGTGTAGAAAATATAACAAAACAGTAAACTAAAGAGGGAATAAAAAAAATGAGTAAACTTGTAGTTTTTGTTTTATTTCAACTATTTGTTTTCATATTTGCAAAATAGAGAATAATAAAATAATACGCTCCCACTACGAGTGTTATAATATGCTCAAATTTGTATGACGTTATGATAGTGTGGGTTATTTAAAACCTTTCAAAATAAAATTTAAAAATGTTTTCATATGGATTTTTGCCGCACAGTCAATAAGTTAGATTTTTAATTTGGCATCTGCGTACGCCGGGAACATGGCTTCTTAAAAACCTTAAATACATATACATTTATCAAATGTCATTCTAAATGTTTTTTCATACTTTTTGATTTTTTTTTTTTTGGTTACTTGCAAGCTCAAAATATATTTTTATTTTTTTACTTGCTAGGA